>JBAMMX010000001.1:9291961-9674181 GCA_037126225.1 Dillenia turbinata
GATGCGGGTATTTAGGTTTACCTTTTTTAGCTTTCAAAAAAATGCCTTTCGATGCATAATATTTTCCTTAGTGAACCCATTTGAGCTTATAGCCTTTTTCTTTGTTTATAACCTCATAAATTGACATATGGTTTTCTTTTTTATGCTTAACCTTTTTTTGGGTGCTTATATCAAAGAAACATGTGAGTAGAATATAAACCGGGTAGTTATTTGATAAAGGGAAATGAGGTAATTTTTATTTTGAGATTGTCTTTAGGGATTGAATCATACGATTTGGGTGATTTGTTTGTGCATCATATCTTTATTCATCCTCGAGTTTGTTAAAGAATTCAAAAAATGAAAAAAAGGGATACGAAAAAAAAATTTCCGGAAATTGTGACCGAGGAATTAAAAAAAAATAAGAAAGAAAAAAATTCCAAAAGTTGTGTATGAGGAATGAGATGGAATAGAATAAGAGAGAGGGGGTTTATTTTCTTTGGTTTGATTATGCTATGGGATAAGTTGATAGTGCAAAATAAGTCTTGTATTTCTTGCATACATCTTTTGATATATATATTACATATCACATTTACTGTCTTATTTTATCCTTACCTAGGCCACGTTACAACCATTGTAAAAACCATCTGATTTTTTGTTTTGAATTCATAAAATTAGTGGTGGAGATTTGATATATAAGCAAACTTATGATAATGACATGCTATGTTTTGATTTGAAAGCTATTGATATGTCCCTTAAATACTTTGAGTGTATAAAGTGAATCCCTTGTGAGGGTATTAGATTTTGATATATTAAATTTTGATGAGATTGTTGAGATTGATGGGATACTTATATTTTTTCTTTTAAAGTTACGTTACTATAATCATTTGCTCTTTGGATTGTTATTTTGATTTGAATTTTTTAATGTGTGCTGATTTAGGATTGTTTGAGGATGAATTAAAGGAGGGGAAGGAGTGAAGAAGAGAATATTTTTTGTGATGTTGGCTTAGTGCATGCTTAGGGACAAGTATGAGTTTGGTGTGGGGCAATTTAACAATGTGCATAAAGTTGAACTTATTGTTTATATTATAGTTTTATTATGGATTGATTAATGGTCTAATAGATGGATTTTATAATTTTTTATTTTTAAATGATTGAAATCGGAAGATTGTATCAAAATGGGTTTAGATAGATATTTTTGGAGTTTAATTATTTAAGACATCAATTTTGGGCCTGTGAAGAGGAAGGAAGAAGTTTGACAAGAGTGAAAGATTTTTAGTCTTAGTTTAATTTTTTTTTTTCATTTTAGTAGGATTTTAGTTTAAGTAAAAATTACTTACTTAGGAGTTAAACTATTTTTTTCTTATTTTGGAGGAGCCACTCCTAATCCTTTGGATGAAGGGAATCTTTTGATATCTGGAGGACATCAAGAGAAACTCCTTGTATGTCTCTTTTACACTACACAACTGGAGGAGGACGACTGCTATTTTTTTTTAATAAAGGTTTTGTACTTCTTTTCTTCAAGGAACAATTTTATTTTTTGAAGAATAAAAAAGGGATGATGTTTTCCACCATTAATGGTTAGTTTTATTTTATAATTCAAGAAAAATTTTTATTCGATTGTCTTTACTCTGAGGTAATGTGATTAATTTAATTTTTTATCCTTTTAATTCAAATATTCGTTGGTTCTTGATTTTATTTTAAATAAAAAATTGGTATTGATTAATCTGATAATTTAATTTAATATTATTCTTTTTATCGCTATTCAGGATTTCAGTGATCCATAATTGTCATGAATAAATAGTACAAGTAGCGAATAGGTTATTTATATTTATGGATCTTTTATAAATATTCATGTTTAAGTTAAGAGAATCGATAGAAAAAAATTAAATAATTGTGATTATCCCGATTATTTGAATTTTGATTTAACTATTTTCACAAAACTTAATGCTATCATTATATTGATATGAAACGTTATCATGTCCAGTCAATTAATGATAAATTTTGATTGGATATTGGGTTTGGTTAATTAATTTAGGAAATACAAGATTTATTATGATTATTTTAATAAATTTACAGTTAAATGTTTGAATTGTAAGAAAAATATTTTAAACTTGTAATCAGTGAAACAATTGAATGTAGTAAACTCTTGGATCAGAGTTTTGGTAGATTGATTTTCCTTCAATATTTATTATTTTTGTTTTGTCAATTTGTTTCTTTTTTTTTTTTTTTGGTTTTAGTTTTAATTTAGAAATTTAATTGATAAACTTCCTATTTTATTTTGGCATTTAACTGAAAAATTAAATTAATTTAGTTTTCTTGGGATTTAATCTAATACTACTATTGCTATAAATTTGTTTACATTGAGGAATTATTATTAATTTTAAGAGTTTCGACAAACCGTAAGATTTAAAAGGTGGAATTATTGATATTGTATTGGTGATTTTGGAAGATTGTGCAGCTGAGCCCTTATTGTATTGACAACACTTTTTTACTTGCATGAAAACAAAACGAATATAAATTATTAAACCACAAGACCCCACAACCATCCAAGTAAAGTGCCAGTGAGAGAAGTTTTGATCCATTTTTATACAAATAATACTTGCTCAAATCATTTTAAATACTTACCAAGGAGTATATTTCATAGACTTATTAGAAGACTTCTAAATTAAGCAATAACTTAGCAACCAATTAAAGATACAAATTTTAATTTGAAATCACCATAGTTGCCATCAGAGACTATTTGAGGACACCCCATTTTTAATGTTTTAAATCTTTTGTTCCCCTTTTCGATTTCTCATTATATATATGAGCCATAAGCTCATGCATGTGCAATTAATTTGTCATACATCACACAATTGAATTAACATTTTTTTAAAAAAAAATTAATTCACAAAATTTGTATTGAAATGAAAATAGAATAAAAGGTTAGACTGTTCCCAAAATTGTAAACGGCCCAATGAAAATATAAAATATACAATTCATGTTCAAAAACGGATGTAAAGGGAACTGAGAGTCAGATCATATTGATGTTATTCACTTCACACATCTTCAGTTTTATAAAAATATGTTATTGATCGGTTTAGTTGATCATGATAAAATGTGTGAGCTACTGCTACTGAGGAGTACAGAGAGAGAGAGAGAGAGAGAGAGAGATGTGGTTTTTTCTTTTCTTAATTCCCAAACATACTGTTGAGAGTCTAGGGGTTAGATTTGGTCATTCTAGTTGACAATAACTCATATACAAAGATATTAAACAACTAATACAGAAATCTAATTCAACTAGAATGACCAAATCTAACCACTGGACTATCAACCATGCTACGATCCCTGGAATAGTTCCTTCTGAATAAAGCAACGATAAAGCAGTAGAGTGAAGCAAAGAGCATTTAGCATGCTTGTTTGATTTGGAATTGGAACCAAACCCTTGGAAATCAACATATCAAGACAGAATGTTTTGAAGATCGATCTTACAATGAAGAAGATGGGACGGTATAGATATTTAGCTGACCAGACAGAGATCTTCTCTTGGACAAAATACTTGCCAACTATATTGGTATACCTCTGAACAGTTGATCTCTTTGCAAGAGCAAAATTCTGGAAATAATGACATTCAAAGTAATTCTTAAAACAGTTTGGATCTTTCAGCACAAGTTGAATTGATGAATAATTGAGACTGCCTAATTACCTGTGTAATACAAGTGCAATGTTATGATTATATTACACGGACACCCAAAAGACATTTTATTATTGAAAAAAAAAAAAAATTCTCCGGTAGAAATGAAAAGGTCCCTTCTGGGATCTCTACAGGATTTACTCAAAAACCTAGGAGAACTCCAGAGCAAGAAATGCCCAAACCAGGACCCATGAAAAAAGATAGGGATCATACGAGCATATCCCACCAACCATTTAATCATCTTACACTATAACTTAGTTTTGGTATATAAAAGCACTCAAATACCATTTACAAAATCATACAAATTATCCAAATTTTCACCAAAATAAACAAAAACAGAGAAATCAAATCAAGTAATCATATATATTCTTCCAGCTACAACAAACTACAAAATGAATGTAACTCCAACCATAAGAGAGAGCTATGAAATTAAAAAAAAAAAAACAAAAAACAAAAAATGAAAAGAGAAGCTCATGTATCTGGCGCAAGGAGCATATCTCACAAATCCAAAACAATTGCAGTCCAAACCCAGTGAAGAGCTCTCAAAAGACGGTTGATCTAGGGCTTGAATAATTTGTTTTAGTAGAAGTGGTTCAAACAAGAGGTGCAAAAACACATTGAAGAGGGCAAAGTTAGGGACAAGGGAGCAAAAAGAAAAGAATCACAGAACATAGAGAGAGATGAGAGAAGAGACTCGCATTCTCTTGGCTTTGTTGACCAGTCCTTTCTTTCATGTGCTTTAGAGAGAGAATTGAAATTGCAATTAAAGTATCTATCTACAACTTCAATCAAAGAGGCAAAGAGAGAGTGGTGTAAGACTTGTAGTCTTTGTTCACTAGAGTCAACGATCTATCGGTTTTGTTGGATTCTATTTGAGAAAAAGAAAGAAAGAAAAAAAAAAAGAAGAGGAAGCGATAGAGTCAATTACATCTGCTTGAATGGAATTTTAGGTTTCTATCTTATCCGGGGGAGAGAGAGAGAGAGAGAGAGAGTTGAAACAAGGGATGGAATGAAAGAATTGGGATTGGGAGATTAAAATCCTGTTAATTTTTTAAAGGGCTTCAAATATTCACCGTTCTCCCCCTTTACTCCCTCTAGGATAACAATTACCCTCACTTTGAAGGTAAATGTTACTCTCATGAAAAATTAGAAGAGAAAAAATTTCTTTTCCCCCTTTCCAGTGCTTCTACGTATCCTAAAGGATGAATGCTGAATAAGAGAAAATTTACAAAATTTCTTACCTCCTTTATATCACCATGTATTTCAAATGTTCACTTGAAACACCAAATAACCAAAGCTCCTGGTACCAGCCAGGCAAAAAGAACTGAAAACATGAAATGGTCAAATTTAAGAAATAAAAAATCTTGTTAATTCTAATTTTAAACTGGTGAGAAAGATTCCCAGATGTCCCGAAAGGGAAGCAAATCTAAGGTAAAAGCATAGAGGGACAAGTACAAACAAGTTACTATTGAGGAACTCATTGAGTTTGCCAAGAGTTATAAGACAATGTGGGACAGCTTTAGATGCCCGTAAGTTACAAGTGATGATGATGGCAATGATGAAGATGATGATGAGCAGATTAGTCAAATTGACACTTTGCTTTTCAACAAAATTTGGCAGAGGCCATTATTCTCTCCTTTTAAAAAGATAAATAATAACTGATTCAAGAGAGTGCTAATTTACAGGGTTATCATGGCAAAACAAAACAACAGAGAACCTAAAAGGATAAACATGCACTCCAGGCACAAAAGAATCAATAAAACCTTGAAATGAGGAAAAACAAACTGCCAAAATAAGAAAATCCCATCCAGACAAAAATATCAACAATCAGTCAGGAGATATACAAGGGGATGATATCATCCATCTCACACATTCAGCGACTACCAGCTGCAGGTACACAAAAGTTATTTGGTAAAAAAGGCTCAAAAATTGCCATTTGTATTTTTAACAATTATATTGAAAAAGGAAAATATCAGAATACCAACAAAAAGGTTTGGATTCCCAAAGTATCACAGCTTCATGCTCAAGTAAGCAACCAATATATGCTATGACCCCAATAGAGTTGATGGGCATTAAATTAAGTAGACGAATACTTGGTCTTCTAGATTAAAGCTGGGAGTGACTGGAGCTCATATGGCCAAGGTCTATGGTCTTGTGGACATTCAATAGAGTTTGTTGATTCTATACTGATAACACTATTTTTGCAAAGATAATAAGATTAAGAGCATCTGAAGCAATTCAGGATGCATCAACAATGGAACTTTAACACAAGCAATCATCTAGAACCATGATCCTGCCCTCAGACATTGGGATCACCTATGCACATCAAATTTCCTTATCTAACTCTGATAATGCCATGATGTTCAAAAATAACATGTGATCGAATAACAACTTCTTCTGGTGAATCCTTGAAGAAGTAAATAATATATGCACCCTAAGACTAGATGTAATGGGACAAACATGGATACCCTATTTATTTTATTGCGTAAAAAACAAAGGCCTACAACTCAAATATAATATCACATCCTGAAAATAAAAAAGGTTACTTTTTTTTCTTTCATCAACAAAGTCTTTTCCTTTTAAAACCCCTAGTCTTTCTTCTTGAAAACCTGTCCCCTTTACAAACGACAAGACGTGAGGGCTCATAATCTATGAAACATGAACATGGGTACACAGCATGGAGTACAATATAACATAGATACAGCGACAAGTTGAAACTAAATATTATAGAACGTAGGATGACACAAACACGCATTAAAAAAAATTGTATATCTTAAAAAGATATGGTTGTGTAAATAAAAGTGAAATAAAAATAAAAACAACAGATATGCTCAGATAAATTAAAAACTATGGCAGGTGTTTGACTTACTATCATCTCTAAGTACCTTATTATGCCTTCTTTTTATGTGGTGGGAACTGAAATTAGAGTTTCATACTATTTACTATTAAATTTTTTCAGTTTCTAATGGCACAATTTTATGAATTATTATGTCCTGTCTATTCAGTACTTTTAAATGAAGGAGAAGTGTTCTAGCAGTGTCTAGTTGAAAAAAAAAATTAAAACAGTGAAGGGGCTAAACTGTGTCCAAAACATGTCTTTTACAAGCATCATGCCATGTCATCAAACACAAACACAGCTCATTTTTAGAAGTGGTCATGCATCAAAGCTCATAATTCATTCTAAGATGCCAATGCAGGAACAAAATATTTGAATACCTAAGTCAGTTAAAGTGTGCCGTACAGGAAGACAAAGTCTAAGACTAAGAAAGAATTCACACATAGACACACAAATAAATTTGAAGCAATCAAAGAGATAATATCAATAGAAAGAGCATGCCAAGTCTTTCCTTTTAGAAAAACCAATAAAGTAGAATCCGCAAGACACAACACAGATGTTAGTAAAATGTAATTTTGATAGTAAATGTCGTCAATGCAACATTTCTTTGCAGAAAAAAGTTAAATTATGGTAAGAACAAGGTTGCAATGCCTGCTAATAATAGGAATAAGACTGATCATAAAAAGGCAGAATTATTATCATTGTTTACATTGTAATGCCATTTCCGGAATGTTATTTCCATAACATGGGTATAATATGCTGCCTAGTTCAACCATGCCAGCAAAGGAATGGGAACTGAATTTCTAGAGATCACAAACCAAAATTGCTGAAAATGACCTTTATTATGAGAAAATAACATGAGATTTAATATACATACATTTTCATCCTGTGAGCTCACCAAACCAAGCTTTCTCAACCGCAACCATGACAAGAAGTACATGACTCTTTGCCATCCCGTTTATGTAAATAAACCCTGTATCCCTCCACCTTAACGAAAATCAGCTATCAACAACTATACGATACAAAATGTAATCACAGTAAGCTGCATCGGAACTACGAACAAGTGACCAGGCCATCTTGGGGAAGCAAGTATCCTTCCTGATCTAGGGTTTCCCTAACTGCCCGATAAAACTTAATCCAAGATGAAGCGTACTCCTCCGCAGGCCCCCACAAGAAAGTGGGATTCGGACTTGCAGGACAGGCAGACACCAAGTCTAACACTGAAGCTGGTCTAAGTGACCGTGGGAAATTGAAAGCCAAATTATCGACCTTGTGCTCATAAATTTTCCCATTTCTATCCAATTTATAGCGGGAAGTCCCTTGGAACTGCCCTGTGGCCTCCCAAGGGACCCTTGGAACACCTCTCAAATTCCATCTAATCAATATAACATTTTCTGATGGCTGCCAAACCCTAAAGACCTCCAATGATATCTCGCGGAACAAAATTTTACCGTGAAATCTCAATCCCCAGAAGATCAATTTATAGTTTTCAACACCGGTGAATGTGTTCAGTGGGTCTACAAATGTTATATCATCCCTGCCACAATTAAAAAGAAAATCTAATTTTTTTTTTGGGAAATTGAACACTAAGCCACAAAATTAGAGAGTGAATTAGGAGATAAAATGAGGTGCAGACAAAAAGGGTACCTGTAAATATCGTAGTTGAGGTCTTTGGTGAAAAGTAAAGGAAGGTCTTCTCTAAGGGTCCGTACAGCCAGACCCAAATTGACATAGAAGTCGTTCTTCTGGTGGTTATCCTGCGCACTCGGGAGGGTGTTAACCTGCGCCACAGAGGCAAGAGTTAAAGGGCTTTGAAGTTGTTTTGTGGATGGAGAGAGAGTGAGGCAGGTGGAGGTGGTGTTGGAGTAGGGGTTGGGCTTTGTAGATAGAAGGGGCTTCGTATTGGGTTCTTTTGATTTGGATTGAATGAGAAGAAGCGAAGGAGAGAGATTAGGGAGAAGAAGTGCCATCTTCATTTACTGGGTTCTGCAGCTTCTTAGGAGTTATGAATATGAAGAAACAGAGAGAGAAGATTGTGCTGTTGAATGTTTTAATTGAAGTATGTGATTTTGAGTGGTTTTAAACATGGCCATGACATCATATCACGAGGTGTCTCTTTTCCTTTGATTGCTCTTGTTTTTGTTTTGAATGAGACTTATTTTAGTTGTACATTTCCTCTACATTTTTTCTTTTTTAAATATTTATTTATTTGAATAGATAAAAATATATTTATAATTTAATTAGAAATTAATAAATATTAATATTAATATTAATTATCACATAACATTTAATTTATTTCATCAAAAAACTATATAATATTACTCAAATAAAAAAATATGATAATTATATTTATATTAGAAAGTTATGCAATTTAATCATAATTTATATTTGCTATAACTATGAAATCTATATACAACATATATATTTCGTGTACTTAAAAACAAAAATATACATGCATTGAAATATTTAAGCATATATATATTTTTTATTTCTCATCCGGTATCCAGAGTTTCACCCAGACTATATTTAAGCATATATATATATATATATAAGGTGAAGTGAAAATTTTTGAATTTAATAATACATTTTATTTTAAAAAATTATTTATTTAAGACATCAATGATTGTTAAGACTAAAACAAATTTTTTGAAAAAACAAAATTATATTAAAATCTCAATGTTTCACGTAGTGATTCAAGAATGACAATAAATCTATATTCTTATATTGGAAAAAAAAAAAAAAAAAGAACCAAAACCCTTTAAAAAATTATAATTTTATTTTCCAGTTATGCAACAAGGGTTGCTTCATTTCAATGATTCACTTTTTGGACAGATCTAAATAGATTAGAATTCATTATTTTTTATATAATTTTTATATAATAAAACCAAGATCTCAAGAGGAAAAAAAAAAAGTCAAACTAAGTCGACTTTTATAGTTCTTAAGAATATAAATAATACATATTTCAAATTTAAGTGTTAAACTCTTAGTTGGTACATAATCTTGTGTTATTAAATATAATAAATAAGTTTATTAATATAAATGTTAGGAAAATTATTGTTGAATTCTTTGATTTTGATGATAATAAAACATTTTATGTTATTTTAATATTTTTACTAAATGTGTAATTAAATTTTATTTAAAAATTCTCATAAAAAGCAGTCCATAGAAATTGTCATAAAAACAAAGTAACTCTACGTCATAGAATTTACTGAACTGTCAAAGTATATTTGAATTCAATTTTTGAAAACTCAGCCAGTTTAGTAAGTGTAGTTTGGATACTACACTTAGTCTTAAATTAAGTCTAAAAATGTATATTGGTTGTTCCACATCAGAATGACAGGTCGATTAAAGGTTAAGTGTGACGTTCTATCATATTGAAATATTTTCTAAGTCTTGGAGTATGATCATTTGATTATATTTGGACAATCATATCTACTTGTGTGATGAAATAATTTTAAATCCGAAAATTGCATTTCAAAAAAGGTGTAAGACACTTCAATTTCAAGTCTTTACGGTACAAAAATTTGTTGGATATGTTAAAAAAAATAAAGTTAAAATGGGCTGGTAGTACTTTTTTTACACCAGCAAAAGTTGGTTCTCAAGAAATGTTTGCTCATGAATATTTTCACCATTGGTCATGCATTTTTAAAATTGAAAATTCTACATTACAGTGCTATTGTTGGACATTAAATACAATGTTTTACAGCACAAATATTTCAGAATTTTGATAGAGAAACAAGTGTACAAATTCAGCAAATTGCCCAACATTTTCTGAACATCACAACCTCTTGAAACTTATTTTTTGGTGGTAAATTCGAACTTACAACAACCTTATCTATTGGAAAAATTCAAATCTAAGTTTTCAACATTCAAGTTTGATATTTGAACTTTAAAAACAAGTTGCAATAACTGGTTTATCTCACAAAATGAGAAGCAAGTTCAATCTACAAATCAGGGTGGTTTCACAGTGAAGTTATTGCTGCATTTGTTAGTAATTGTGTGAAGTTATAGCAGCATTTTAAAGACAATAAACTCAATTTTTACGGCAGAATTTTAAGTCTAAAACAGGCAGAAAGTTGAAGGACGTACAACACACTTTTGAGGGACATATTCAGCATCATTTTCAGAGCTATTTTACAAACAAAGAGTGAAGAAATTCTGCACTTCAAGTCCTCTTTTGAAATTTGTCTACTACATTGCAAAAAATTCTTATACGCTTGTTTTTATGTGTTGAATTGTATGTTGAGTTGAGTGTCAAGTTGAGAGTTAGTGTTGAGTCTTCTACTGTTAGATGAAATTATCTTCTTGGTGAGGAGATTAGAAGTCAACAAGTGGATTGTACTTTGTAATTAAATATCATAATGGAAACTAGTAGGTTGTTAGATCTCAGCTTATTGATTAGAAGAGTAGACGTAGACACAATACTGAACCACTATAAACCGGATTTGTCTCTCTATCTCCATAGGATTGTATAAATTTAAATGAAATTAGATTAAAATTTTAAAAAGTCAATTATAGACAACTAATTCAACCCCCTTTCTTGGTTGTCATCAGGACCAACAAGTGATATCAGAGTACAGTGCTCTACTCCACTAGAGAGATCTCTCTAAAGTAAAAGATCCATGGCTTCTCCTTATACATTCGGCAAATCCATCAATATGACACCCTATTTTGATGGAACAAATTTTTCTCATTGGAATTTAGGATGAAGACATTTCTAAAAGTCATTAACTATAGGGTTTGGGAGGTTATTATCATTGGAGACATAGATGTAAAAACTCCAACAATAACAAAAAATGATAAGAAAATGGTTTATATAAACTCTAAGACTAAACATTTATTTCTTTGTGCTATTTCTCTTATCGAATTTAATCTTGTTTTTTCATATGCTACACCTAAAGATATTTGGGATAGATTATGCATCACTCATAAAAGAACCAGCACTGTGAAGGAAACAAAAATCAATTTATTGATACAAGAATATGAGCTCTTTTGATTTCAGTAAGGAGAAAACATTAATGAAATATTTAATCGATTTTCTATCATAACTAATAAACTTGACTCTCTTAGAAAAAAGATTTTAAATACAGATCAAGTTAGGAAGATTTTTCGTGTATTGTCGATAGCTTAGGACACCAAGAAGATAGCCATTGAAGAAGCTCAAGATTTAAATAAGCTATCTCTAAACGAATTAAGAGAAAAATTGATGTCTTATGAAACTGAAATTTTCCACATTGCCAAACAGAAAGTAAGAGAAAAACAATTTTCTTCATAGTAAATGAAGATAAAAGTTCTGAGGATGAAGAAGATAGTAATCAAGAGTTCTATATGCTAGCAAAAAGATTCAATCGTGTTTTTAAAAAATAAGAGTAAGAAAATTTTTAAATCTAAAAAATCTAATAATTCATGAAAGTTTAAATTTAGTACAGCAAAAGACAGCAAAGAAAAAAATTAGGAGGAAATAATTTATTACGAGTGTAAGAAGATGGGTCATATAAAATACGAGTGTTTTGTTCTACTAAAGAAGCTATAAAAATTCTAGAAAAATGAAAGGTTAAGATGACAACTTTGAGTGATTTAGACGAATCCGATTAAGAATCCGAAAGTTCAGAAAGTGTAAAAGAAGCACACTTTTGTCTCATGGCAAAGTCATAGGTTACCTCTGATATTGAGTCTGAAAATTCTATATATTCTAGTTTTGATACTCAAAATACGTTTAATATGATCAAGAGGTTAAAATGCAAAATAATTGATTTAGAAAATGAAAAAGATGTGTTGAGACAAATAAATCTTTTACTAAATTCTGAGTTAGAAATTACAAGAGCAGAAAATGATGGGCTGAAAAATGACATAAATGTTCTAAAAAATAGGATAGATATATTGTCAAAATCTATAAAAAATACGTTTCAAAAATTTTATGAAAGTGATGAGAAATTGACACATTATTTTCGATGCAAAGAAATGATTTTTCTAAAAAGGGTTTAAGTTATGTAAATGATTATAAAATGACTTCAAACTCTAATCATATTGGCTTTCTTAAAGCAGTAGAGACAAGAATTAGCACTTCACTTCCTGCAAAAAGCTTACACAAAATGGTTCCAATGTCTGCAGAAAACATACTTAGCACTGTCCCAAAATATATGCAAAATCTGCACAAAGATATTACACAAATTGCACAAAATAAGCACAGAAATACTTCATGGATTGCACAAAAATTTTACAGAATGTCATATAGAAGTATTCATAGAAGCACCTATAGAGATTCTATTGAAAAAATGAAATTTCACAAAAAATTTAATTCTAAGTTTAGATACAATAAATTTGGTTATATTCAAAATAATTTTAGATATAGACCTAATTATTTAAGAAATAAAAATAATTTTTCTTGCTATATATGTTATACAAATGGTCACTTTGTTAGAAGTTGTTTCATGAACAAGTTTAATACATCTCAAGAAAAAATTAATTTTGATACAAGATTGTTTTCTAGATAACCAAAACTTGTTTGCGTACCTAAAAATAGATGATTTTTCTAGATTTTATTTTTAGAAAATAAAATGATACATTTAAGTTATTTAGAAAATAGGAATATGAGTTGAATGTCTAAAAAGCAAAATTAAGTTGTTTTGTCCATGATAGAGTCGAAATATATCTCAAAAGAAAATTGTTGTGTTCACATTTTAAAACTAACAATAATTTGTTATATTTTCTTTTTGATGAAACAAAAAGGAGAAGAATGTTAGGAAAATTGTTATCGACCCATTTGGTTTTGATAATAACAAAACATTTCATGTTATTCTAACATTTTTACTAAATGTGCAAATTAAATTTTATTTGGAAATTCTCTTAAAAAGTAATCCATAAAAGCTGTCATAGAAGTACAACAATTCTGAGTCATAGAAGTTACTGGACTCTCAAAATATATTTGAATTCAATTTTTGAAGACCCAACCAGTATGGTAGTATAGTTTGGTATTATACTTAGTCTAGAATTAAGTCTAAAAATGCATATTGATTGTTCTACATCCGAATGATATGTTGATTAAAGGTTAAGTGTGACATTCTATCACATTGGAATATTTTTTAAATCTTGGAGTATAATCATTAGACTATATTTGAACAACTATATATACTTGTGTGATGAAATAATTTTAAATCCGAAAATTCTATTTCAAAGAAGATGTGATACACTTCAATTTCAAGTATGTACATTATAGTGCTATTGTTGGACAGCAAATATAATGTTTTACAGCACAAATATTTTGGAATTTTGACGGAGAAACAAGTTTGCAAATTCAGGAAGTTGCCCAACATTTTATAAACATCACAACCTCCTGTTTATTCCCAACATGCAGCCTCCTTGCATGGGGACTCAATCGGTGAAACTCCATATACGCGCTCCTGTCACAAGCTATATGGTCGGTGGCTCCTGAGTTTACAATCCACAAGGAGAGGAGCCAATGAGCACCACTATAGATGACACATAACTTAAACCATGTAAAGAAGAAGGACGTACCTTTCGTTCACCGCACTCACGTGCGAAATGCCCAAACGTGCCAGACACGTAGCACTGGACTTTACTCTTATCGAGCTCATTCTTTTTGCGCTTCTACCCTGTATCGTCGGTCTTAACAGACGGTTTCTTCTTGTCATGGCCTTTGGTCTTCTTGTCATGCTTGTGCCATTTGCACTTAGTGCCCCGGAAGCTCTTACTCTACTCCGCCAAATAAGTATGACCCGAAATAGACCTAGTCACCTCCTGGCGCTCCTCGATCTCACAATGGCTCCTCACATCCATGAAAGTATGAATACTCTCAGTGTATATGAAATAGGTCTTAACAACCTCCTAGGAGCTTGGCAGAGATTGGATCACTCTCAGTACCTAAAACTCATTTGACAATGACTCTTCCATATTCTTCAGAGAGGCGATCATACTCGACATATGCATAAAATGTTGTTTTATGGTATGATCGGATCTCTTCTTATATGTTATAAACTTGTAGCTCATCATCTTCAGCTTAGAAGCTGACCTAGAGTCATAATGCTCTCTCAGAGCAAGCCAAACCAACATCGCAGTAGCATATTGCTCATACACCGGGATCAGATCGTCATGCATGCTACTCAGAAGGATTACCCTAGTTTGGCCATCCTTCTTCTTCCATGCATGGTACACCTCCTGATCCTGTCTCACCTGAGACGTGGTACACTCCCCGGGTCCTTTATCTTTTGCTTTAGAAATTAAGTAAGTTCCTGTTCCTCAAAGACAAACTGAACCTTCCAGTGCCAAATCTCATAGTTGTCACCGTCCAGCTTGTTTTCCTTCACGAGATCCAGTACGACAGTCTTTGTAGCAGCCATTGTCTCTGTCACACAGAAAAAGAGAGACGTTAGTAACGAATGATGCTTAATCTCATAATTTTGTGCATCCTACGAATCAACAAAATTCAAATGATTCGAGTATAGACTCCAAAACGAGCATATAGGTCAACGGACATCATACACCACTATCCAAGATCGCATCTTACCATTCGGACTTAGATTCAGCTCACAAAAACCCACAATTTAATAGTATGGAACTCTCATAAAAGTGAAATTTTACGTTCCAGCAAAGCCAGACCACCGCCAGTGGGTCCACATGTCAGCGGCGCATCCTTACACACCTGCACAAGCATGGGAAACAAGGCAGCACATGCCAGATGCGCGACACATCTAGCACTTGCTCTCACGGGTCCTCCGGGTTGCAACCCGGGTTGGAACAGGGGTCAGACCCAGATCCGAGTCGAAATTGACTCGGACCTGACCTGAGAGCTCACGCGCCTCAGCACGCGTGAGCTCCATGTGCTCGCCACCTGCATCGTCACATGCCTCTTGCGCACGTGACGTGCACATGCCCCGGACCCAAGTCGGGTCTTCTTTACCAGATGGGTCCTGCAACCGGGTCTTTCGACCCGGTTGCTGCCGATCTAATTTCACCTGATTTTCATCAAAAATTCTAATTAATCATCTTCCAACCTTTCTTAATTCGATTTTTGGAAGATTTATGCCCTAAATTTGGTAAATTGAGCATCCAAAATTTCGGCCCTTCGCAACCATTTTTGAAACTCCATTTTCCAGCAACAAGGACACATAATGTGTATATCAAAATGTAGATCAACATGTCAGAAACACATAGAGACCATTCTCATATATCGAATTGTCCTCAATCTCCACAAATCTAGGGATTTAGGGTCTCGATCACTATTCACGGCCAAAAATTTCAACCGAAATTTTCATAATCTAAATGTGCTCAAAATATTATGAAAAAATTATATTCGTATTTTCCATATCATGGGTAACATCGTGGTATTATTGAATTCACGAAACTCATTCATGATCTGAACTCTAAATTTTATACCCTATATTTTTCATATCCAAATATTCTGAAAATTTTATTTTAATAAATCTAACGAATTTTGATACCAATATTAGATTTATTTATCACATACATATAAGCAGAAGTATAGAGATAAATTTTTCTAAAAAATAAATAGATATAATATTAGGGTATACCTCAATGAATAAAAACGTAGGAAAATCGGGAACCACGAACCCCTTCACGAACGATCTCACCGTCGGTATGATAACCAAGGATCGAGTTACCACCATACTTGCACAACATCGCAATCCAAAAATCCAGTGAATAAAGTGATAAAGAAAAATTCCCTACTCAGAATTTTTCTTTTAAGCCCTCAAAATAATATCATTCTAACTTTTTCTCACCTCTCACAATTGTACGTTCTCTTTCTGTTGTGTGTAAAGAATCAAATCCCACTATTCCATTTTGATTAAGTTAATCATTAACTGACATAGGGATTAGTGGAGAGAGAAGTTAGGGGAGGTGGTTTCAAATTTGAAATATATTTACTTAGGATAAAATGCCGGGCATATTTACCTACACTTTTCTTCTTATTCAGCTTCCATTTTTTTTTCCCAATTTCTTCATCTTGATCCTTAACTTTTTTCCTCAATTACTAAAAAAAAATTGATTTTATTGACATAAATTTCCCAACGTTTTGCAAAGTATCGCAAATAATTACTAATACTCTTTGGCCATGCCATAATAACCCACATGAGGTGGCCCTCCAAGTGCATGCAAAATGGTCTCCTACTCTAAATTGGGATTGATAGCACTTCTGATAAGAAGTCATCATCATGAATTGGTACAAGGGTATAATTAAATGATTGTCTGTATTTCTCATAAGGTTATCAACATATGACTTTCAAGCTGAATTGCCTCCAATCAATTCTAATTTTCTGATATAGAATTTGTATTAACTGCTGTTATCTGATTTTATTATCAATGATGATACCTTTTGGGGGTTATATTGTACTCAAATTTGTTGCTCATATTTGCTTTCTATATCATCACAATAAAAACAAAATTAAAAATTCATAGAGCCCCATTAACAAGTGCCCGAAAATTTTTCATGATACATACAATATTTGAATCATTTTAAAAAAAAAAAAAAATTTGCTTTCGGTGGAAAAGGTCAAAAAAAAAAAAATTTACTTGTTTGCCAAAAGAATTTTGCTCTCGTTAATGCCAAAAATAGAAGATGTGATGACCAGTAGAGTGACTTTCAAAATGCCAAAAATGGAGGATGTCAAGCTACACTCAACATTGGAAGAATGGGATGTGAAATTGCAATCATCAATGTCAGAAATGGAGTAGAAAAGTTGCACTTGTCATTGGAGAATGCTGGGGATTGATGATGTCAAGCACCGACAGCAATCTCCTTTGCATCGCTTTCAGGAGGGTGAATGGTTTTTTTTTTTTTAATTATTGTCATTGAAATCGATTGTATAATGACAAATTAAAGTGGATTTAAGGATTCTGAAGTCAATTTTTTGAAAATTGATTTTAGAAAGTGATTACTCTTTTGTCATTCTAGTTATTCTTAAAAATTTGTGAAAATTATTTTTTGAAAACAATATTTAGAAAATCGATTTCAAAAAGTGATTTTTTGAAAATTATTTTCAATATTTCCGTGATTTGAATAAAAATAACAACACTAATATCATTTTCAATTCTAAACCCAATATCGAAAGAAATAACCTAAGGATGAAAAATGTTGTCATTTCTATTTCTATTTTACTTATTAACCTAGTGTTGTATTTTGCTCTTTTGAAATATATATATATATATATATATATATATATATATATATATATATATATATGGATGATGTCTGGGATGAATTATATTTTAACTATGGTATAAGTTATATATAATACGATTTTAATTATGAAAATAATTTATTTTTTAGTGATTTATAATTTAGATTAACTTTTAGTTTTTGGGTTTAACTTGTGAATTAAATTAAAACTTGTGGTTAACCTAAACTTCATATTCAGATTCATTTTCAGGGGAAAATTTCATGGTAGTAAATCTGAACACCCCTCCTTGCCTGTCATTTTCGTCCTATCGATATTATCAAAATAGAACTGTAGAGTAAACTGCCAAAGATGGTGGTTTACTGGTTCATAGGTTGAATCAAGTTAATGTTACGAATTTTACATTGAATTCACAAAAGAAATCATAAAAATACTTAAGTTCCAGAGACTCCCTTACCTAACAGATTGATTTGTTGGATTGAGTATACTACATTGATTGTACTCTAGTAGGCATTTGAACCAAGTTGGGCGATGGTTTAATGCTGGTTCAATGTTGGGTTGAGTACAATTTACAACTCACAAACTATGTTGCATGGAAACGGAAATGAGAAAACGGAAACGAATACTAAACGATACAGGAAAATAGAATTTTATAAAAATACAAGAAATGAAAACGTGGATAGATATGTAAATATAGAAAATATAATGAATTTTATATAAATATTAATTATTTTATGAAAATAATAAAATAGTCATATTTTATAATAAAAAACTAAAATGATCAAATATATAATTATTAATTATATGACAAATAATATAAAAATAAGAATTATAAATAAATAAATAGATAAATCATTAAATGGAAAAATGTATAAATATAGAAAATATAAAAATTTTTGTGTAAATATTAATTAATTTAGAGTGTTAAAATGTTTTGAAAACGTTTCAGAAACAGAAAATGTTTTAGAAATGGAAAAACGCTAGAAATGAAAAGTTTTCATGTATCACAGCTCACAAACTCTAGTAGGCATTTCGACGAACATCCTATATGCAATGTAAACAAGGCACCAGATTCCAACTTTCAGCATTTGAAAAAATGTCTCAATTTCCTTCATAAAATTAAAACGTCAAGACCCAATTGAAAACTTGATTAAGATTAATTCCCAAACCCTCCATTTCATTTTCTATATCAGCAATAATTTTATAATTTTCTTTTTCATCTCTCCCTTTCTCTTTGGAAGTTGAAAAATAAATTAAAATCCTAATTGAGTCAATAAAAGAGAGAAAAATGCCGTGAAACTATGGCATATTAAATCAAAACAAAGAGACAACTTGGATTTTATACACCAGAGATCATCTAATATATGCTCTTAGTGTTCCAAATGCTTCAATTCAGATTCAAGAATTATAAGGATGATTGAAAATGACTGCTTTTAGCATGAGAGTCCTTACAAAGAAAGAGGAAAAAATGGTAATGAAGGACACTTCTGAACATGAGGATATTATTTGAATAGCAAATTGCGTACCAAGGCGTGTCCTTAGAGAGAAACGAGAAAGACATTTTAAGTTTTCTTCTTCTTCTTTTTTCATGTTGGTTAATAGGGACATTTTTTTGTTAACTGAGAGAGAATTCAAATTATTTAAATTTGAATTTAGGATAACTTCCATGATCCCCACTAACTCCCCACATATCTCTCCCTCTCTTCCTACATTAATTAACTTTTGGAATTAGAGTTTTAAATATATGAGAACTCTTGGCACATTGTTGAGAAAGAAAGTGAATTAAGGTAGTTGAGAATTGCCAAGAGAGATTGAAAGATTTGTAAAGATCACATTCAAGGGATAAAAAAAATTTCAAGCAGGAAATTTTTCCGTCATTGCGATCCACCGGATTTTGGGCTGAGGGGTCATGGTATTGTGATGGTGGTTTGATTTTGGAGCAATGTACAGAATTGGCGTGGGTTTTTTTTTTAAAAAAAAAAATTCTTAAAACATCATATTAGCAAAACAAATTCCTAAAATTGCACTGTTATGTCGCATATTGAATACGTGACATATTGTCGCCCCCCCCACAACCCTCTTATGCTCACATCCATACCCAAAATACATCAATTTTCATACCATACCTTCTCAATAACTCATAAACTCAAATTTTCAGCAATACAACAAAATCAACATTCTCACACCCAAACTATAGCAATTCTCACACCCAAACTACAATAATTATCACACCTAAATTTTCAACAATACATAAACTACCCATCTCAGCAGAACAACACAAGCAATATTCTCACACCAAATTACACTAATTGTCATATCCAAACCAACAATGCATAACTGCACATCTCAACTGTACAAAAAAAGTAACAAACAAATTAAATCAAATGTAACAAACAATATTCAACAAAACCAATAGATAATGAAACATAATTCTTATTAATGGAACAAAATATACAAAGTACATAATATATAAAATCTAACGTCGTCGTCTTCTCCTAATATAATGTCTAACACCTAAATTTGGCCTAACATCTGTACTATCATCATGAGATACTAAACTCAGATCATCTATCTGTAGATCATCTATCTGTATGATCTGCGAGGGGCATATATCATCGTACTAGGTATCAGTAAAAACTAGAGGAGGTACATGATACACGGGTCATGTATCATCTTTCTCAACCTTTGTTAGTCCCTCATCTATATGAACACCGGGATGAGCTCCCCTCTGTGGAGTCCCGGGAGTGAAAAATTGAGGGAAATCAAACTCAAACGTGTAGAAAGATGAAAACTCCCGCTCGAAGGTCCAGGACATCCTTTGGATGCTGAGACTGTGGTGCTGATGTATGATGTGGTTGTCTCCTAGGATGTGCTCTCCCTTGACGTCGTCCACATCCTTGGTCCTCATCAGCTCCCTTGTCACCGTGCCTAGCCAGTCTCGGTCTCGATCTCAAAAGATGCGCCATGTCCTTTGACAAAACTGAAATAACTAAATCCACAAGTGCATGTATGTCGGCACCCTCATTATCGCTGCAAAAGTGCTTTTAATGGCTGCTGGTCCTAACCCCAGTTAAAAGAGTAGGGTTACGATAGACTAACAACTAGTGTAAAACCTTTTGTCAAATTAAAATGGGAGACAAATATAAGAAAAATGAAAAAGACTCTAGGGCGTCCCCTAGAAGCGATGCGCCACATCGCCGCTTGGATGTGGTGACAAATAGACAAGGATTCCTACATTTATGTAGATGGGTGCAGGTAAAAAAGTTAATACATGAAGATAGAATTCATTTAGACACTTAGAATATATGATCCCTAACTGGTAAATTAAGAGAGATAGGTGAAGTAATAAATAGAAAAAAGATTTATATTATGTGTCTACAAGAAACTAAGTAGGTTGAGGAGAAGGCTATACTAATAGATTCTTATGGGCATAAATTTTGGTACAAAGGTAAGAATACAACTAGAAATGGTGTAGGAATAATTGTCCATAAGGATTTACATGAGAATGTAGTGGAGATAAAAAGAAAATGAGATATAATTTTACTTATCAAAATGATTAATGGAAAAGACATAATTAACATAGTCAGCGTTTATATATCCCAAACAGGTATAGATGCAATTAGTAAAAAATAATTTTAAAAAGATTTAGATGAATTTATACAAATCATACTTAGTAGAGAGAAATTATTTATTAGAGGAGATCTTAATAGACATATAGGAGAGAATAATGAAGGATTTGACGTTGTACATAATAACCTTGGCTTCGGTAGTAGCATTTGATCTGATACTCATAAATACTTTTTTCAAGAAAAGAGAGTCAACATATACAAGTGGGTTGAATACTAACCAAATAGATTTCTTTCTCATCAGGAGGAGCGATAAAATGACTTGTAAGAATTACAAGATTATATCGGGAGAGAGTATAACAACTCAGTATAGGTTTTTAGTTATAAATGTGTGTGTGCCTAAAAGACAAAAGGAATATCATACGTTGGTAGAGCCAAGAATTAAGTGGTAAAAATTGAAAGAAGAAAAATGAACAATCTTTAGAGAAAAAGTAATCCAAGGATTAATCTGGTCGACTAATGATGATTCAGAAACTATGTGGGTAAAAATATCTAATAACATAAAAAAATATAGGTAAATAAGTTTTTGGCGTATTTAAAGGGTGGGCTCCAATAGGTAAGGAGTCATGGTGATGGAATGAGAAAATTCAAACTGTTATACGAATCAAATGGAAGTGTTATAGAAATCTTAAAAATCAGCGAAGTAATAATGTATTTGAAATATACAAAAATGCAAAGAGAAAAGTAAAAAAGATTACACAAGAATCAAAAAAATAAATTGTATAATGAACTATATAAGAAATTAGAAACCAAAGATGGAGAGAAAGAGATTTACAAAATCGTCAAATTAAGGGAGAGGAAGGGAAAAGATCTAAATAGTGTTAGGTGTATCAAGAATGAAACTAATAGTATACTCATAAAGGATGAGGATATAAGAAAATGTTGAAGAGATTATTTTGATAATCTCTTCAATGTGGAGAGTGCAAGAGATATCGGCAATATCACGACACCTATAAAAGAGATCAATATGGACTTCAAACATAAGATTCGTCCTCCCATTGAGATGTGGAAAGGTTTGAGGGAAGTCATTATAGCAATGTTAACAGATCTTTTTAACAAAATTTGGCAAACCAAGAAGATGCTCAAAGAATGGAGAGAGAGTACACTTGTATCACTATATAAGAAAAAATGAGATATACAAGACTACTCCAATTATAGAAAAATCAAACTTATGAGTCATACTATGAAATTATGTGAAAGAGTGATTGAGCATAGATTGAAATCGGAGATAAACGTATCTCAGAATCAATTTGGATTTATACTAGGAAAATCAACCACCGAAATAATCCACTTACTAAGACATTTGATGGAGATATTTGGAGTACAGAAGAGAAACCTACATATGGTATTTATTTATCTAGAAAAAATGTATGATAAAATTTCAAGAGACATATTGTAGTAGGCGTTGATGAAGAAAGCGATTTTCGTAAGATACATTAATCTTATCAAAGATATATATGATGGAGTTTTCACCAATATAAGAACTTACGGCGAGTGAGTGATAGCTCCCAATAAACATTGGACTCTACCAGGGATCGGAATTATGTCCAATCCTATTTACAATAGTGATAGATGAAATCACAAAAAATATCCAAGATAAAATAGTATGGTATATACTCTTTGCAGATGATATAGTATTGATAGATGAAACTAGAGAGGGTATTAGTACTAAATTAGAGTTATAGAGGGAAATACTAGAGTTCAAAGGATTTAGATTGAGTCAATTAAAAATGGAGTACATAAAATGAACGTTTAGTGTTAATCATGAGAATGATGAAGAAACGATTAAATTAGAAGGATAAGACGTACCAAAAAGTGAACGTTTTAAATATTTCGGGTTCATTATCTAAAATGATGACAATATAGATGGGGATGTAAACCATAGGATCCAAGCGGGTTGGATGAGATGGAGAATGACATCTGAAGTTCTTTACGATCGTATGATGCCATTACACTTGAAATGGAAGTTTTATAAAACGACAGTAAGACCTGCACTATTGTATGACACTGAATGTTGGACCATTAAACAACAACAAGAGTAAAAAATGGTTGTAACTGATATGAAAATGTTAAGATGGATATGTGATAAAATTAGAAAAGATAGAATTAGAAATGAAGAGATACACATAAAATTGGGAGTGAAATCAATTATGAATAAAATGCGAGAGTATCGCTTGAGGTGGTCTAGGCATGTGCAACGAAAACCCAAAAACGCATCATTAGGATAATTAAGAGTTTAAATATAAGAGATTTAGTGAAACAATGAGATAGACCGTTAAAAACTAGGATGCAATATATTTGTAAAGATATGATAGCTAAACGTTTAACTGAAAAGATAATTTCAGACAGGAATGAGTGACATGGGAGAATTAGAGTAAGTCAAATCATCACTTTTCGTATTATAAATGTATTTGAATAATATGTGTGTGTGTGTATTTTTTTTAATCTTATATTTGTCTCTCAAACGTTCGACATCAAATTTTGGGATTAAGACTCAGATTGTTGTTGTTGTTGTTGTTTGATCGGTGACAATCTTAAACTTTCTCCCTAGCAAGTAAGGTTTCCAAATGCGGACAGTTTTGATAATGGCCAACATCTCACGTGCATAGATTGATCAAGCCTTCTTTAACTCACCTAAAACCTTGCTAAGATAGGCTAAAGGTCTCTCCTTTTGAACCAGGGCAACACCTACACCAATTAAATTTGCATCTAAATAGATCTCAAACTCACAATCACAAATTGAGCATGGCAAGAACTAGAGATTGTGTCATTCCTAACTTTAGCTTCTCAGGCATGTTTGAGTCACCTTCAGAAAGTTGAGACCCATCATTAGACATGTCTTTTGGGGTGGTTGGGAGATAAGTTGAATGCCAAAAATCTATCCACCTTTCTTGACCATCGATTGCATACAAGCCATCTCAACTCCCTTGACAAGTGCTTAGTTATCCATTTTCAATTTGACCCATTGTCCATTGTATAAAAACTCAATTTCCATCATCTTATAATCTGCAACTATTCTCCCTAATTTGTCAAACCATTGCATTCCAAGAACAACATCCAATCCAACAAGTTGTAAGGAATAAAATTCATCTTTCAATTCTAAGCCTTGAATACGAAGAGTAATACCTCTATAAACCTCTCTACACCTCATCTTTTTACCATAAGCTACCCTAACTTCAAACTCCTCTATTTCCACTGAGAGTTGGCATAAAGATTTGGCAAATTTCATGCTAATAAAATTCAGAACAAAACCATTATTAATCAAAATATTGAGTTACCTTTTACTAATTTGTGCATTCATGCGCATGGTTTTTGGTTCTTTGATCCCAACTGTAGTGTGGATGGTAACTAGAGCTTCACCATCATTGATCTCCTCCTCTTGGACCATACTTTCGTGTATGAAAGGCTTCTGTTTAGACTACTCTTCGGACTGCAAGGTTTCTTCCTCATTAACCGGCTCAACCATGAAAATTCTGGATGTTTTGCACTTATGCCTGGGAAAAATGGTTCACCGCAATTAAAATAGAGACTCTTTGCTCTTCTTGCCTCCATCTCAGCATTAAAAACCCTCTTGACACCTTGGGAAGGGGTTTTAGAAAGGTTGGGTTTTGTTGCACTCAAAGATGGCACAGCAAGAGGTTGTGATGTGTTGTTGCGCATGGGTACGATAGTATTGGTTGTTTTGGTGATTTGCCTCTGGGCAGCATGTCTAATGTCTTGCAACTGATCTTCCTTGAGTCTAGCACCCTCTAAGGCTTGCATCAATGATCTAGAGTGCTACAACTTCACTTCCGTGGCCAATTCATGCTTCAAGCCAGCAACAAAGGCACCAATAAATGCTTTCTCGGACCAATCGACTCGGGTCGATAATCTTTCAAACTTCCTTTGGTATTCCCTCAAGAAACCAATTTGTTTCAACTTAAATATAGCCCCATTATAGTTTACATAGACTGTATCACTAAACCTCTTCATCATCTCCTTGCAAAGGCTCTTCCAAGACAAAAATTTTTAATTAGCACTATACTTCTCTATTAATCATTGTAACCATTGTTGCTAACATCCTCTAGGTAGAATCCAACAATTTTAACCCTCTCATACTTGTTTGTAGGATAGTAACCAAAGTAAATCTTAGCCCTAGATATCCAAGAGTTTGGAACTCCACTATTGAACTTTGTAAATTCGAGCTTATGCACAGCAACCCATGGTCTTGACTCGCGATGACCTCTTCTCCTTTCTCTTGGCCTTTTTCAACATTTTGGGCAATAAGTTTGAAGGGATCCTCCTCATCATCATCAAATGACTCAAATCTAGGATGGTATGGATCAGATCTAGCCTCCTCCTCACTACTCGTGGTCTGAACAGAGTGGTTTCGACGTAGATTGCGTGGGCGATGTCTCCTACATTCGTTATTGTTTTATGGCTACACTGTTTAATTCAAGTCAGCGATTGCTTGTATATTTTTCTCCAGATTATCCATCTTTTCATTAAAATCAAGCATATTGGAATTGTTTTGGGTTAGTTAGATCTCAAGGGCCTCGATACGTTCACGTTGAGTGGGCTGTCTCAGTTGTTCGGCCATGAGAATGTGTTGTTGTTTTCTGGACAAATCTGAATGTAGTCTTTGTTTTTTAATGTGAGGCCATGCGTTTTGGTTTGGGGCTATGTTTTATTATGGGAAAGGATGTTTCAAAGGTTGGGTATCGAAATATGCAAAGAAAAGAAAGTAATCTATCACATTCTAGACAGATCAAGGATGGATAATCTTGATTTTCTTAACAGGTTATGGGTAGCTCGTGATTTGGGGTTTGTAAATGACTTTTTCGGTTTTGGTTTAGGTTTTTTTTGTGAATATGGTGCTTGGGTGATGGAATATAATAATTTTTTAATAAAAACAAGTGGTGTTGTAACTACTGGATAGAAGGAAGGGCTACTGCAATCGCAATCTGCAAATCTTCAACAGATTGCAATGATGTTGGTTCTAGGGTGTGTGGCTAGGGTTTTTTTATGGGGATGGATGTTGTACTCTTAATAAAAGCACCAAACTGATTGGTTCTTATGTATTAAGGGTTTAAATCTGGAATTGGAATGCAAAACTTCACGTAGCACTCATGTTATACGTGAAGGTGGCTGAACTTTGGAAGAGTGAATAGGTTAGGGTTAAGGTTTTTGGGGTAATGATTGTGGCAATTTTTGTCTCACAAGAATTGATCGACTGTCTCACCTCTTTGCACCTAAGGATCTCTCAAGAGGTGGTGTAACACTCAGAAAAGGAGGTTCCTTCATCCGCTTAAGATAAGTGGAGAGAAAATTCTTCCTTTGATAGAAGTCCAAAAGTGGCTAGAACAAAAACTAGGGTTACAAGTGTGCTTCCTTAAGTATATATAGACTAGAGTTTTTTCGGGTTTAAGGAGTGAACTTCCTACTCTACCAATCCAAGACTAGACTAGACTTTATTGCTACTAAACAAGGCCTATGAAGTAAACAAAACCTAATCAAACAAGAAACCCTACTCAAACTACTCATGGGCCATAAAGTGGGCCAGGCATCCTTATGGGTCAGGTCCTCTTGGGCTAGTCCATGGGTTATGGGTCTTGGGTCATCTCTCCAAAAAACTCTAAACATTTTTTAGCATCTTTTAGGATCCTAAGATGACATAGAATGTTCAAGTTGTTGTTCATGGGCTCCCGGCTGCGCGGTTGGGCTTTAAAGGCCTGCAGTTAGTGCACCACTTCAATTTTGGGCTAGGACCCATCTAGCTTGGACTTCTTTTGCTTGCATACTACTTCTAGACTCTGTAAGACTCCTTGGGGCTTAGCAACATCTGTCTTCACACCCTCCTTGTTGCTGGACAACAACGACTTCTTTTTCATGTCGTATATGCATGGTTGCTGTGTACCAGGCTCGGCTACATGCTTAATGGCCCCTAAGGGCTGCTGCCTTGCTTTGGCATGTCTGACTCTGAGCCTAACATTCCTCATGGTCCTCCTTAGGTCTGCAGCATGCGCTGAGGCACGTGACGAGCGCAGAAGCGAGCGCATAATCTTCATACATGCTGAGGCACGTGAAGACCAGGGGATCCAAGTCGGTTCCAACCCAGATCCATGGCCCGACCCAGAACGCAAGTCATGCACAGCGTGTGAAGTGTTCCTACCTGGGACGTGACCCGAGACGTAGGTCATTCGCTTATAGGCGCATGGGACTCCAGACGGCGTATCAGGCTGCTCTATACTTTATTTTTTTTCATCTTTTTGAGGGTTTTACATCATTATTTCTAACTTTTATGAGTTTTTGTGTACCGAATATAAATACGGATGGTAAGATGTAACCCTGGGTTGTGGTCGATGGGTCCGTTGATCCATTTGTTTGCTTTGGTGTTTACATTTGAGTTATTTCATATTTGTTGATTTGAATGGTACAAAAAATATGTGAATAATTATCAATAAGTCACTAACATTTCTCTATTCAATGTAGTAGAGACTATAACTATTTCAAAAATTGTCATGTTAGATCCTTGCTAGAGGGATAAACTAAATGGTGACAACTATGACATTTGGCACCAAAATATTCAGTTTGTTCTCGAGGAGTAGGATTTTTCTGAGATTTTGAGGCATGAGATGGTGAACCCTGGGGAGGGTACCAAACCTCATGTTAGACAGGATCAGGAGACCTATCATGTGTGGAAAAAGAAAGATAATCACTCTAAGACAATCCTAATTAGTAGCATACACAATGACATGGTCTCGATCTATGAATAGTATCCTATAGTTATGTTAGTTTGATTCGCCCTAAAAGAGCATTATGGTGCTCTTTCGAGTTCTAAGATGAGGATGTTAACTTATAAGTTTGTCACTTATAAAAAAAGGGCCGATCATACGATGAAGCAACATTTGATGCAAATGTTGAGTATGATCATCGGGATAAGGAAGGATGGCGAGCCCATTTCAGATAAGTTTTAGGTACTGGGTGTAATTCAGTCTTTACTTGATTCATGGGAGACCATGAAAACCTATTTCACACACGACGAGAGTATTCGTACATTCGCTAATGTGAACAGCATTGTGAGCTTGAGGAGGAGTACCTGGAGGCGAGTAGACTGCACTCAGGTCATGCTTTTGCAGCGGAGTCGAGCAAAGGCTCCTATGGCACAAAGAAGACCCGAGATCCAAGCAAAAAGAAGCCATCCGAAAAATCCGACAATAAGGTACAAAGGCACAGGAAGAATGAGGTTGATAAGGCCAAAGTGAAGTGCTACGTATGTGACAGACTTGGTCATTTTGCTCATGAGTGTGATGAGCAGAAGGTATGTTTTTCTTCTTTATATGGTTTAAGTTATCTCCTCTACTGTGATGTTAACTAATTTCTCTCTTTTGTGGATTGTAAACTCATGAGCCACTGACCATGTAACTTGAGACAAGAGCGCAACGTGGAGTTTCGGCAAGTGAGTCCTCTGGCTAGGAGGATTTAGTGGGGGAACGGAGCATTTATCCTAGTCAGAAGGATTAGCACTTGCAAGTTGGAGTTACGAAGAGGTCAGACTCTATATTTGCTTGACGTCCTTTATGCACCGGATATTTGATGGAACATGATTTCTATACTTTGTTTAGATCGCCTGGGATATGTTTTGTCTTTTGGAAACTCTTCGGTTTCTATTTACTATGACAACTCTTTGATATGTTCTGGTTTTGTCCATAATGAACTGTATGCATTGGATGCTATTTCTTTTAATGATATTTCTTGTTATTTTTCTATTGCTTTTACATCTGATTGCGTTGATAATGATGTGAATGTATAGTATAGTAGACTTGGATACATAGGGTAAGAAAGGATGAAATAGTTAACAGGGAGTGGTCCGTTGGACCCGCTAAGCAGGGTCGAGTTGCTCGTATATGAGTTTTGCCTAGTCGGGAAAGTTACAAGAAAACCATTTATCAAGGCAATGAGAGTTGGGACTCCATTACAATTGATCCACTTCGATATCTGTGGCCCAATGAATGTGAGAGTCCAAAATGAAATTGAGTACTTTATTATATTCATAGACGATTACATATGTTTCGGTTATGTTTATTTAATCTCGTACAAGTCTAAGGCATTGGAATGTTTTAAAAGATTGATTAGCGAGGTTGAGAATCAGTTAAACTTAAGAGTAAAAACCCTCAGAATCGATTAGGGGCACAAGTATTTATCTAAACAATTTAAAGAGCTCTGTTTCGAGAAGGATATTACGAGACAGCTGACTATTCCTGCTATTTCTCAACAGAATGGAGTAGCCAAGAAGAGGAATAGGATTTTGTTAGAGATTGTGAGGTCTATGATGGTACAGGCCAATTTATCCATATCCTATAGAGGAGATGCATTATTGACTATAGCCTACGTCCTCAACCATGTTCCATCAAAATCTATAATCAATACCCCATATAAGTTTTAGATAGGGATGTAGCCTGATCTTAGCCACTTGAGGCCATGGGGATGTGCTACGTATATTCATGATTTTTCGCATCCACACGACAAGTCAGGCCCGCGAGAAAAGAAATGTATCTTTATAAGATACTCAAACACTTCAAGGGTCATGTATTTTTAAGAAAGCATATGGACGGCATTGTCACTAAAATTGAATCTCGTGATATCACGCTCCTTGAAAATGATTTCCCTAAGAGAGGTGAAATTGATTAGGACTTTACTTTATATGAAATAGATGAGTTTAGTGGTTTAGATGAGCCCAGCGGTGGGACCCAAGAACCCATTACTAATCTTAGTCCTAGTGGGAGTGATCCATCTAAAGGTGAAGAGGTTTCCCTTTCTCGTAGGAGTAATCAAGGACACGTATCTAAATGTCATTTCCTAATTGAGGGTTAAACCCTTATTGTGACTCCTGAGGATAATGGGGAGCCTAAAATGGTCCAGGTGACTCTTGACGGTCTTACAAAGGATCACAGTTTAAAGGTCATAGATGAAGAGATAGAGTCAATAAGAATTATTAAATTCTGGGATCTAGTTGATTTGTCTAAGGGTAGAAAGGCCATTGGAAACAAGTGGGTTATCAAGATCAAGAGAAAGGCTAACGGATCGGTGGACAAGTATAAGACCCGTCTGGGAGCCAAATGTTACACTCAGACTAAGGACGTGGACTACGAGGTGATTTTCTTCCTGATAGTCAAATTTATCTTGATCCGTTTACTTTTAACAATTGTCCGCAGACATGGATTTAGAGTTATACCAGATAGACATTAAAACTGTCTTCTTGAACGGAAGTTTGGATAAAAAGGTCTATATGGAGCAGTTATCTGGCTTTGTTCCTGTAGGTCAGGAGGATAAGGTCTGTCAATTTCGAAAATCTATATATGGCCTTAAGCAATCATCCAAGCAGTGGTACTTGAGATTTCACGAGGAGGTGATATCTCATGATTTCACGATGATTGAGAAGGATCATTATGTATACCTTATATGCTCCACCTGACTCTTTTATGATCATGTCCTTATATATAGATGACATTCTGTTGGTCGGGAATAACAGAGAATATCTGATGTTCATTAAAATGTTATTATCATCGAGTTTTGATATGAAGAATATGGTAAGACTCAGTTCATTCTCGAAGTTGTGATTCACATGGATCGCTTGAGATGGGTGTTGGTTCATTCATAAGAATCCTACATTAGAAAGATTCTTGAACGCTTCAAGATAAGCGATTGCAACCCTATAAATACTTTTATCGCTAAAGGTGAAGGTCTGAGTCTTGACATGTATCCTAAAACTCAGGAAAAAATAAGGGAGATGACTAAAATCTCTTATACAAGTGTTGTAGGCAGTTTGATGTACACAATATTATGTACATGACCAGATATTTGTTTTGCAGTCAGTCTGGTGAGTAGGTATTAATCGAATCTTGAAAGGGGCTATTAGAGAGCAGTGAAAAAGATTTTGAGATATTTCAAGAGAACTGCAGATCTCACATTGTGTTACGGAGAAGGTGATTTATATCTTGTAGGATATTTAGACACCGACTGGGATGGTGATCTAGATGAATGCAAATCGATATCAAGTTTTACTATCTTATTCAATAACAGTGTCATCTTATGGAGCAATAAGAAGCAAATCTATGTATCTCTATTTACGATGGAGGTAGAGTTTGTGGCATGTTCAGCAGCAGCTCAGAAGAGTTTTTGGCTTCGAGAATTTCTAGATAATTTAGGGGTTGTGGTAGATATTGGGAGACCAATAGTAATTACTGTAATAATCAGTCTGCTATCGCTTACACCCAAAACTCTAAGTATCATAGCAGTACTAAACACATTGATATCATATACCATTTTATGATAGATATCATAGAGAAGGGTAAAGTGACTATCAAGTAAATATCCACAAACAGTATGATTGTTAATCCCTTCTCCAAACTCATTAGAAAAGATTCTTTTGTAGGACATAGGGAATCATTGGGTTTACATGTATTTTAGCATTTCTCATATGTACTATGTTGATATTTTTAGCATATGTATATTATTCAATCATTTATTTATTGCAATTATTTGTTGTCATATATTCTATGATATGATGTGATAAAAGATATATCAGACAGGCGAGATCGACTCTCTTATACAAGTGATCACCGCCAACTCTGAGTGAGTGGGAATGAGATGATTTTTAAGCATACGAGGTTTTAAGAGTTGCGCTGTTAGAACAGAAGTCATTCTGATACCAGGATGAGATCACATGCGATATGATCAACATGGACATACCCACATCCATGTTGCCTGTAAGTAGTCAGATTTGAGATCTCAAATATCACATGTTACTAGTGATATCGTCTCTGAGTACTCTTTCAAAGATCTCTGGGTAAAATTTTATTTGTAGACCAAGTCTCCTACCTTGCATATTGTTAGAGAAATTTGATATATGGTCATTTGAGATATAAGGGAAAACATTGTAGCATGTGTTTTATAGGCATGTGATAAATTAACAATGGGATAGTGGAAGCTATTGACGATGATGTGATCTTGATCTTCGTGCCCATTGTGTGAGATCCGAGACCTATTGGATGGGCTACTAGTACCCTTATTACTTTCGACTGTTTCTTGAACTCTTGGTTCAGTGTATGCTACTTTAGTCCACTTACCAATAGTATGGAAGATAATGAGGTTTGTGGGGCAGGTCCAGCAAAGCAACTGAATTGACATAGATAGTCTCTACTAGGGAAAAGGAAAACCAATCGATATTATATTGTTGTGTTGTATTTACCGGTCGATCTATTATATTTATCTATGTTGAGATTCAAACATAATAGTGAATATACAGTCGAACAATAATTGAAGATTACTTTTTATAAGGAAAGTGGCTCGATAGATGTAAGGCATTAAGTTTGGGGCACAACGAGTGCTTTTTATACTAATGATGACTTCTCTATCATTCTAACAGGTGCATCGAGAAGTCTTTGCTTGTAGGTGTACTCGCCGGTCGTACGACACCTAATTCTTTATGAAAGTCCAGTAGGGTGATGTGAAAGGTCACATGAGTTGTGATCTTGTGATAGTCATAAAATACCCTCATATGCAACTGGAAGATGTTGGTTAATATGTCCATGTATGGGCTTTTTTGGTTAATTGGGAGATAATTCAAATTATTTAAATTTGAATTTGGGATAACTCTCATGATCCCCACTAACTTTCCACTATCTCTCCCTCTCTTTCCACGTGAATTAACTTTTGGAATTAAAGTTTTGAATGTATGAGAACTCTCGGCACATTGTTGAGAAAGACAGTGAACTAAGACAATTAAGAATTGCCAAGAGAGATTGAGAGATTTGTGAAAAGCACATTCGTGGGATAGAAAAATTTCAAGTAGAAAATTTTTCCATCATTGCGATTCACCGAATTTTGGGTTGAGGGGTCGTAGTATTGTGGTGGTAGTTTGATTTCGTGATCACCATCCCGGCCGAACATTTTGATTGAGGGATTCGCAGTTCGGATTTTTGAAAAACTACATATCGAGATATTTATTCCGAAATTCTAATCTATTTATTTTTGTGAATTCCACGCTTCCACATTGAGAATAAATCGAATACTTAAAAAAACAAAAAACAAAACAAAACAAAAATACAAAAACATAAACAAATTTTTTATGTATGTTATGAATGTCAAAGTTAGTAGATATTCACATTCATTTAAAAGTTAGAACAGTTAATCAAATTGGATATTCACATTTATCCAAAAATTTGAAGATTCATAAATTTAGATATCCACGACAACAACAACTTGGACTTCTATCCCAAAATTTGGAGTCGGTCATATAAGAGACAAATATCGAAAAAGAAAAGACAAAAAAAGAGATGACTTAGTTTATATGAATTTTTTTACATCACTTATTCCTATCTAAGATTATCTTCTCAACTAAATCCATAGTTATCATATCTTTACGAATACATTATATCCAAATTTTCAACGGCCTACCTCTACGTTTTATTAAATCTCATATATTTAAGTTCTCTTTTAACAAGTGCGTCTTTAGATTTTCATTACACGTACTCAAACCATCTCAAACGATATTCTCACATCTTATTTATAATTGAACTAACTCCCAACTTATTACGTATCTCATCGTTTCTAATTTTATTTTTTCTTACTTTGCCACACATCTATCTAAATATTTTCATTTTAGTTATAGTTATTTTTTGCTTTTGTTACTGTTTAATAGTCCAACACTCAGTGTCATACAATAGCGCAGATCTTACTGCGATTCTATAGAATTTTCCTTTTAAATGTAATGATATTGTGCGATCGCAGAGAATTCCAAATACCTTTTCCATTTCATCCAACTCACTTGAATTTTATTATTCACATCTCCATCTATATTACCATCATTCTGAATAATGGAATCAAAATATCTAAATCATTCACTTTTTGAGACTTGTCTTCATTCTAATCTAATCGTTTTTTCATTATCCTGGTGGTTGTCACTAAACTTATATCTCATATACTCAGTTTTATATCAACTCAATCTAAATCCTCTAGATCTTAACGTATCCCTCCATAACTCTAACTTAGTATTGATATTCTCTCTAATTTCATCTACCAAAATTATATCAACTGCGAAGAGTATATACCATAGTATTTCATTTTAAATATTTTTTGTGATTTTATCTATTACTATTGCAAATAACATTGGACTCAATACCAAACCTTGATAGAGTTTAATGTTAATAGGAAAGCTATTGCTCAACCTCTCACAAGTTTTTATATTTGTAATAGCTCCTTTATACATATCCCTAATAAAATATATTTAGATATCCACATTCATTCAAAAAAAATTTAAAAATAATGAATTTATTTTCTTCTAATTATGTAAATTCATTACGTAAATTTATTTTTATATATAAATCATGTATTCGAATTTTTTTAAAAAAACATATGAATAGAGTGTGAACTCTAACTAGAGTACACCAAAAAATAAAAATCATTCTCTACACTCTCTTCTATATTTTTCTCTCTTGGCTTCATGGTATTTCTTTAAATTTATCAGCATGATATTGCTTATGAAGTTGTAAATTATCACATCCAAGGTATAATAATTACTTGATTTTTCTTTTCTTCTCATTATGCTTAGCATAATAACTATACATATATAGTCACTTTATTGTTGTGTATACATTAACAGTTTATTTTGTTTGGTTGTGAGAATTCATGTCTAGTTTTTAATTTATTTGTCTTATTCCTTCACCTATATTTATCCTAACTATTATTTATTGTTTAATTTAAATGATGTCAAATTTTGACAAACTTGAATTTGTGGTTCTTGACATTTCCGGAAAAAATTATTTGTCTTGGGTACTAAATGCTGAAATCCATCTAGCTGCCGATAGTTTTCGAGACATATTAAAAATTGGTTTTAGGAAAATATTTTGAGCTGACTAAACAAAATAATGAGTTTTTTATGAGAAATTGTGAAATTTTTTAAAACGTTTTTGTTTCATGTGACAATATATAATTATCCCTATGAACCACAGAGGTAGATGTGTGTGACCAGTTTTATTGTAAAAGTATATCTCTCCGCCTAAAGTTGGTGGGAAAATAAATGACAAATGTGAATAGCGTGTGCTATTAACGTGACATGAAAGACCACATGAATCCCCTTTAAAACATTCAGGATTTTTGGAATTTTTTAGTTATAATATATTTTCTTTCCCTTTAACTTTTAATTATAATATTAAATTAATATTTATAAGAATAAAATTTATATAAAAAGTATATATTTTTAACTATTTTGATTAATTTGATTTGATCAAAATAAAAATTATTAAAATCAATAGCCGTCCAACCAAATTAAAATTTTATTTTATCTAAAACCAAATAAACTATCCGAAATATAAAAAATGATTCCCAAAAAAAATAATTTTTTTCGATTTTAACCAAATAATTCTCACACCTATTGTCATCTACCTCAAAGACTCGGGCCGGCAGATTGGGTACAGCCTTAATGCCCAATCGTTCTAGTGTGTACAGAACTTAGTCTGTAATATCAAGTGTGGCTCGAAAAGTCTAAGGGCCATACATGAACTAAACGTAAAATTTCTTGGCCAATTACACCTCTATACGGGCTAAGCCCTAATGGACAAGCCCCATCCATACCCTCGTCTAGCAGAAGACCTAGTTCAGCATCAAATGACACTATCTGCCTTGGCCATGGTGTGGTTCGGGATCGAAACAACTACCAATCTCAAGGAACAACTCGAATCACTATAGGTGTAAGACGTGTCAATTATTGTCGACTCATTCAACACCCAGACTTGTTCAAGGGAGTAGCTAAATGTATTAGTGTTTCTCCACGGCCCCATTGACTTCCACTATTTCAACACCCAATCCAATTAACCAGAGGAAAAGTAGGATATCATTACAATCAACTGATCATAATTGTTGGTATATAAATGGTCATTCTTCAAATACGCACCCGCTAATAACCAACCAAAAGCATAGTCTACCAACACAAGCAGCTGCTGCAAGGAGAAATAACTTTTTGTAGTCTTCTATTCCAAATTTTTCTCCTCCTTTTCTCTTTTAATCACTTTGCTTTAGAAGGTTGGAAACCAAACGCTCGAGTATGAAAATCATATAAATATTCTGTAGCAGCCCATCATCGTCTTTGGCTCCAGTCAGTTTTATCTGTTTGAATGATACCATTCTCATTCAAGTATTCAACAAACTCATCAATGAGATATGGCCAAGCACCTTCTGCATCATAGTTGGATAGAGTAGGGTCCACAGTCTGCACAATAAAAACATGATAATCAACACCTAACAATTGGCTGGATGACAGAAGAATACTAAACTATCTGATGATGAAAAAGAAAAGTGCATGAGAACATTTAGCACTCCCGCAACATGATTTTAGTGAAAAGAAACGAAATCCAATTATTCATCTTTCTTCTGGATTGTCCTAACTTTTTTAGTTTGACTAAATAAGCATCTCTAGTGTTCGGTACTTATGGCAAGCCAAACTACTGAAATTAAAGCATTCCAAAGAAGGTATGCACAATGGCCTCACCTCACCCCACACCACAAGGGCATGTTCGCCCCCCACCCCCTTCTTTTTTGCAGCGGGTGGGGTGGAGGGGAAGCCGCTTCTCACCACGGCCAAGGATCAGTGTACAGCAAGAAATTAGGAAAAGTAAAGACTGGAATGACATCTAAGCATATGATTTTGCCATTGGAATGTTCATTTATATATCATTTCTCACCCATGTGAACTCCAATAGTTGAGACCAGGTGTCCCTAGAGATTGCTTTGTTGTGTCGGGCCTAATCAAATAACCATGAAACAAGAAGAATTAAACATCAAAACAAGGAGTAAACAAATCTAAAACATGGAGATATAAAACAAAAGATCAAACACCAATTTAATCTGAAGAAGGTTAACTCATCAAAAAAGATGGACCATTGTCAAAATATGATGGAAGAGGGTCTTTATGCATTATCAAAGTTTGGTGTCTCTTGGCAGTGAAACCTACTTTGCATCTTGGCTTGGATATTCAAAAACCCGTGGATTTTAATTCCCTCAAAGCATGCATTTTATATAAGTAAAGTCCATTCCAAGCATGTTTTTATTTTTTTCTTCTTCCAACCATACACTCCATCACAAATATGTTTTTATTTTTTCTTCTTCCAACTACAAACATGCATCTCAGCTAGCTAAATAAATCAGTATCTTAAAAACAAATACCCCAAGCCCAAAGTGCAACATATCTTTTGAACTTGGTTAAGCCCATATTGAAGCAATTGAATGAAGCCAAAAATTAGCCCAAGAATTGGGGACATGGCCCGTCAAATTCAGAGCGTAACATGATCTCTGATTTCTGGAAGGCTTTAAGTCTCTTAGGTAGTATCCTAGCTTGAATATTGAGGAGGCAGCTGAAATTAGGCCTCCAGCACTGGAAAGATATGCAGTCAGCTAATGGGCAAGAAATTAAGATTGTGATTGGCACTTTAACTGTTGGTTTTGACGATCAGGCTACATAGGCTCCAGCTCTAGACTCTCTTGAGCAACGAAATGGATACAGAGATATAAGGGGACATAGCGTTTTGATTGCAGCAAAGAAATGAAATTCATGGGCCACATGTGATACAAGAAGCAATCCCAAAGATATTTACAGCAACAATACATGAAGTTAAGCAATATGTGCAATTTAAGCCCTTGAACCAGAAAAAACATATATTTCAGCACGAGTATGGAGTTGACCTGCAAAAACTGGCACCAATGATCAACCAGTAGCCACTGCTTCTCTGCAAATAGCAACTGCCACATTCCAATCGCTGTATCTAATGCCAACGATTTCTGACCCTAAAATTTATAAATTAACCAGCTCATGTCAAACTTCCAGGTATATAATCAATTTGATCAGAAAAAGCTAGGTAAAGTAATAATGAAAAAATTCAAGTTGAGAATTTTTAACCCCTTTATTATAGGGCAAGGTAATGGGGACTGGAAATAAGATTTTGAACCCTTAACCTTGACAAGTTAAGAATTCTAAACCCCATTGTATGACCATTTGGGCCAGAGCCCTTGTTCATACATTAACACAGCAAGAAACGGTAAAGTGATATAGCGAACAGTGCAAGACAACATGCAACATATCAAATAATCAAGAGAACATACTCTTTTTATCAGGCAAAAGGACGAGTGATTTTTTTTCCCCTTCTTAAATCCATCACAGAATATTATGTCTATCTCTGCAACCATGGAGTGACAGGAGATCTCAAAATGAAGGTTTAGAATTTGTGGTTTGAGTCCTCTCACCATACTTCCGCAATTTATCCTTCTTATTTGCCACTTAATATTGTTTCCTTTACAACCCCGTGTGTTCTAAATGTTAATGAGCCTTTGTTAAACTGTAATCCAATATGACAGAAATAAAATGAGCTTTTCATTTTTTCACTTTTAACTTAACTGGACCTCTATATAATTTTTTTATGACAGAATAAATAAACAAACCTGACTGAGACCGGAAGTTTTGATGAACATATGGTAACGGAGAAGCAACATCAAATTAGGAAGTATGCAAGGAAGTATAGGTTTTTCAAACAGACAGTGGATATGGCCAGTAACTAGGTGAAATAGCAAGTAACATCGGTGATCCCAATGCAATTATTTATATGTTTATCTCTATGCTATTAATTTAGGGACTTTCCACAATGGAAATGACTTGAACTACATGCAATATATCTCGCCAGATGATCTTATCCCTTGCAAAAGCTTAATCCCCACATGGAAGAATTACATGATAACTGCTAGCCGCTGCAATTAAGCCAAAATGTTTCATGACATTTTACTCAAGGACAAATACAAGCATATGAATGAGAATGAACACATAAATGAGCTTCAAGGTTCAAATCCAAAGATAAGATAAATCTTCCACAACCACATGTACGAGGCTCACGTACCTTCTCTTTAGCCCATCCAAACGCAAAGTTGTATATTTCACGGAACTTTTCTGGACAGGCATAATGAGTATGAATTAACTAGCAGAAATGAGCCAGATTTATTCCTCCAAGTACTAATAAAACTATCTTTTAACATACAAACTCCTGGGTTGCTGAAAAATGGCATGTTCATTAATGCAACATGCTCATGTTCTACAGGCAGTACAAATGATACATACGGTCATCTTTTAGCTCAGAACGCATGAAGGGGATCCGTTCACGAAGCTTTTCAAGAGAATCTACCCTGCAGACAAAATAGATCGACTTAAGCACTTTGTACAAAATGATACTGTCAACTTATTCAGTTGCAGATTTGAATAAGATACACAAGGATGCAGGCAAATGTGCAAACTAAAGACTTACCCAAGCGCTTGTAGTCCACCTATGAACTCCTGCTTGGAAAACTCACACATGGTTGCAGCCTTCATATGCCATGACACAACCAACTACGGAGAAGGTAAGATTCAGCTATTAGTTCAATTCATCATTAGCTGATACCACTTTTATATAAATGAAAAACTGAATTAATTGAACAGTTTGCTAAGGGAAATTTAAAAAGACTCAATGGTATGAGATGGAAAACACGCTCATGCCACATGGATCAAAGTACAAGTTAGGATGAAGGTCTATATCCAGGCCTGTAACTCTATATCCCTTAATCTTGCAATAGACAGTGCAACATGTCAGCAGATAGCACTTCATTTTCAGTTAAGTGTCTAGTTGTTGAATTGGGTGAACTCTTTAAATATGAGCAACTAATGTAGTTAATATTGTTAAGTGCTGAGGTGGACTTACCAGAATCCGAGAAATGCATGAAGTGTCCCTACATGTCCATCAATATTATTGTACAAAAGTTTAAAAGTAGCAATTATTATGATTTTATTGATCACAGTCACTATCCCAACAAACTCCGCCATGACCGATCCGAACCCGGAAAAAAGAGGAGGGTTGCGGTAGGTTGACAGCCAGTATAAAACCCTTGTCAAAGCAAAATGAGAGGCAAATATAAAAAATTCGTTGGGGTGTTCTATTCTCAACGACACCCTATATCGGATCTCGAGTGTAATGACAAATTAAAAAAGGCTTTTAGGTCGTCGCTCGAAAGCAACGCGTCACATCGCCACCTGGATGTGGTGTCAAATAGGCAAGGATTCTCATATTTATATGGACGGATGTGGATAAAGAACTTAGTCCATGAAGATAAGATTCGTCTAATCACTTGAAATATTGTATCCTTAACTGGTAAGTTAAAAAAGATAAGAGAAATAATGACTAGACGAAAGATTAATATTACATGCCTCCAAAAAACTAAGTAGGTAGGGGCGAAGGCTAGAGTAGTAGAGCTTTACAACCATAAACTATGGTACACTAGTAGAAATAGAACTAAGAATGGGGTTAAAATAATTGTCCATAAAGACTTACAAGAGAATGTAGTGAAGATAAGAAGAAAGAAAAATATAATTTTGCTTGTCAAGTTAGTTAGTAGAGAAAACGTAATTAATATGGTCAATGTTTATGCACCTCAAATAGGTGTAAATACAATTAGTAAATAACAATTTTATAAAGATTTAGATGAATTTATACAAATCATACCTAGTGAGGAGAAGTTATTTATTGAAAGAAATCTAAATGGACATGTAGGTCAGAATAATGAGGGATTTGAAACCGTATAAGGGAACTTTGGCTTTGGTAATAAGAACAAGACGGGGGGCACCATTTTAAAGTTTGCCACGACATTCAATTTAATTTTCGTAAACACTTTCTTAAAAAAAAAGAGAATCGCACATATTTACAAATAGAAGTGGGTCAAATGCTAGCCAAAAAGATTTTTTCCTCACCAAGAGGGGCAATAAAATAACCTGTAGGAATTGTAAGGCTATACCAGGGAATGTGTAACGATTCAGCATAAACTTTTAGTTTTAGATGTGTATATGCCTAAAAGACAAAGGAAATATTACCAATTTGTTGATTCAAGAATTAAGTGGTGGAATCTAAAAGAAAAAAAAAATGACTTTTAAAAACAAATTAATGCAGGTGGCAGCTTGGTCCGATAATGATGATTCGAAAATCATGTAAGTAAAAATGTCTAATAATATTAAGAATATAGGTAAAGAAATTCTTGGTGTATGTTGGGCTTCAATAGGCAAAGAGTCATGATGGTGAAATGAAGAAATCAAAACTGTTATACGAACAAAACGAAAGTGTTATAGGAATCTTAAAAATAATAGAGGTAGTAATGCATTTGAAAATTACAAGATTACAAAAAATGTGGGGTTTAAGCGATAGTTTCCCAATTAACATTGTGCTTTACCAAGATTCGACATTAAGTCCCCTCCTTTTTGCAATAGTTATGGATGAAATTACAAAGAGTACTCAAAATAAAATACCATAGTGTGTGCTTTTTACAGATGATATAATGCTGGTCAATGAAACTAGAGAATATTAGTGAAAAATCAGAGCTATGGAGGGACACTAGAATTCAGAATATTTAAATTGAGCAGATCAAAAACTGAATATATGAGATCTACGTTTAGTAATAGTCATCAGAATGATGAAACAATTAAGATGCAAAGATAAGACATACTAAAAAATGAATGTTTTAGATATCTTGAATCCATCATTCAAAACGACGGCAACATAAATGGAGATATGAATCATAGAATTCAAACAGATTGGATAAAATGAAAAAATACATCTAGAGTTCTTTGTGATTGTACGATACAATTGCAATTGAAGGAAAAGTTATATAAAATCACAGCAAGACCTACATTATTGTATGGTACAAAATATTGGGCCATTAAACAACAATAAAAGTATAAAATGATTGTGAATGAAATGAAAATATTCAGATAAATGTGTTGTAAAACTAAAAATGATAGAATTAGAAATGAAAAGATACATACTAACTTGAGAGTAAATTCAATTATGGATAAAATGCGTGAGTATCACTTAAAGTGATTTAGACATATGCAACGAAAACCAAAAAACGTACCAGTTAAGAGATACAAGAGTTTAAATGTAAGAGATCTAATAAAATGTCGGGATAGACCGTTAAAAATCTGGATTCAAGTTATCCGTAAAGATATAGTGTCTGGAGTATAGTTAAGGAAATAGCTTTAAATAGGAATGAACGGCATAGGAGAATCCAAAATAATTAAATCATCTCTTTTATTATTTTAAGTTTTTATGAATAGATTTTTTTTGAACTTTTTTTTATTATCTTTATTTTTATTGTTATTTTTTTAGTGTTATTTTCTCTATTTTTGTTCTCAAATTTTAATTTTATGTTTTTCTTTTTTTTCCTTTATACTATATTTGTCGCTCAAATAGCTGATCTCAAAATTTGGGATTAAGATTCAGATTGTTGTTGTCGTCATTATCCCAACAGAGAGAACATCCACCACTAAACTTTCAATCCCTATCCATCAAAGACAATCTTTTAACCCTCTCTGCCACCCCAATGGGTATCCAAAATAAGGACATGATAGAAAGGAATATACCGTAGAACAAGCTCAAATATGTGTAATGCAACTACTTAGGGAAAGGGAAGCCTATCCATCCGACTACACCATCACTAACATTAGTAATAAGTGGATCACAAAATAGAACACATTATGAATTACATCTCAAAGGAAGAACAAAACATTCATATGTTGTGGATTTTAATATTGTCTCATTTGGCCGCATAAGCTGTTCAGGATTAACCTAAATTTGATTGACCAATAGGAAACTGCTTTTCATCATGAGTAATCAGATCCCAATCTTGTTACACAATATATAAACAGTAATACATAAGTACAAATCAAGAGTGGGATACACTTTTCCAAGATTTTTCAACAAAGAAAATTCCTTATAGCCAAAATCAAAACTCTTACATCAACATTTTCAAATAACTATGCAGCAACACTCATTAGCCCCCACCACTCTTTCTAGAAGCCTAGGTAAAGTAATTATATTTAATTTGAATTACTCACCATAAGCCACTATGTAATCAATAGCAGCTTTAAGTATCTACAATTATTTGTTTAGTAGTCCCTCATCCAGTTCTATAAAGATGATAAACGAAACCCAAAGCAACTTTTGATAGTCATGAATTTATTTACGCACACATACCATAACGATATCTTGAGGATCAACCTGAGAAATGAACAAATTCACATGTCAATAAACTTCTATAAAGAGAAAACAAATTGGTTAGAGAACAAAACAAAAGCTGAGAGAGAGAGAACCCAAGTGAGTTTATAACACTTCATCAATCAAAAGTATCTAATTTAACCTCTGATCCATATGCGCACATAGTATTTTTTATCATTTCAACATCACAGTTTATAACATTTGACAAGTCAATAGGTCATCAGAAAAGCTTACTTGCAGGTCGTTGCAAAGAAGAGTGATCCCATCAGCCAATATCATGTCCACATATGGGTCTGGACAACAAGGTAGATCAGAACATTTAGAACCCACTAAATAAATTTAAGATATTTCATATAATTTTCCTGAAAAAAAAAATCTTAATTCCTTTTGAAAGGGGAAAGCGAAAATTGATGTTCAAATCATTGTACTAGACTCGAGAAAGTGCAAATAATATTATTCCCTTTGCACTCAGGTCAAACATTGAAGCTAAAACTTCTTTGTCCATGGTTGAGTATTTAAGAGATGATTTTACGGACATGGGTTAACGAACTATCCCATCCATAAGAAGTCATTTTAAATGACCATCATTTGGAACTTAAAAATAAATAAATAAATAAAAAGAACGATCATAAAAATGTGAATGAAGCTCAGTAATTGATACGTTTTGTTTGGCTATTGCATCTTTTCTTTTATAGAAAAAGGATAATATAATAGATGTATGAAAAAGAACTTATAAAAACTCCTATGGATGAAAAAGGCTCAGAAGTAAAAAGGAACAAAGGATAATAGAACAAAAAGACAAATACACAATTGCTCTCTAATCTCTTTTCAAATCTTCTAAACTATAATCTTTATAAATTTCAAGGCATACAAATAAGTATAAAAACAGATTTATCCCATAAAAGATAAGCTACCATAGAATCTCGGAGAATTCACTCCCATAAAAGATAAACTACAGTAGTTTGACTTCGGAAGATTCTAGCATTCCACTCTCTTTGAATACACTTAGGGATGGCCAAAAGCGCATGTTTCTGCAATAACCGAGCATCTTCACCCCCCCCCCAAACAAAATCTCAAAACTTCATAAGAAACAAATCAGAATTTTTTGTGGGCACACCCAAACATTGTCACACACAATAAGGCAATTTCACATTTTCCTCGCAATAGAGCAATATAAAAATAAGTGATTTCTAGATTCAAAATTGGTATCATATATGACACAAATATATAGGAAGATAACTTTATAAGGTCTCCTTATTTGAAAAAGGCCATTGAAATTAATTTTATTAAGCAATATAGACCGGATAAAAGCCTCAACTTTAGTAGGAAGTTTTGCCTTCCAAATAAACTTGTTTAGATGAAAATGAGGATTTAAGGGGAAGACTAGTTAAACGATGAAAGAGAGATCCACAAGAAAAAAACCCAAAGATCAAGACTCTAAACCCTAGCAGCAAATACATGAAGGGCAGGTTCATTGGATGATAGAAATCAAAGAAAAGAACTCAAAATCTTCTCTATCATTAAAATTCCTTAAAAAATGAGTGTCCAAAAAGGCAAATGATCCTCCCAAACATAAAAATCTTTGATACGAGCAAAATGTCATATGGATCACCTATAAAGGTGAGGGAAAGAGTTTCATAAGGGCAAGTCCCCAATCAAAGAATCCTCCGAGGGCAACACAGGAGAAGCATCACCAATCTTAAAAGATACCAAAGGACGAAAAATTTTATATATATAAGAAACGAATTTCCAAGAACTACAATGAGAACTCTCAGAATTTGACATTAAGATAACGTCACTTCTCTTACTTCTTACATAAATATCCAAATTCATCCGAGTTGTTCAGCTCATAAAAATATTCTTATCAAACATCTTGACCTCAAGAATACAGAATAAAGCACCCATGTGATACTAAATAAAAAATAAGAATAAAAGTCACTATAATACATTTTTGATGAGCGATTCCTCTCTTTTCATCAGTTCAATTATGAAATAAATTTTTTGGTAAGAAACAATAATGCTGCTCCAAACACCCAAGAGTAATTCTAATTTCCATTTAATCTTATTGACTTTCGATCTATGAGATGACATCTTCTTCCCAACGTTTTTATGCTATTTTCAGAAAATAGCAATGCATAGAAAAAGACTCAACAAATCAAAATATCTAGTTTTCTTTTCTGAAAATTTAAAAAAAAAAAAAAAAATTACCTCATTTGATAATTCAAAACTAATAGTCTATTGGTGACTAGTAACTCCAAGGGGGACACCTCTAATTATTTGCATTTAAAATGAGAACTTTTTAATCAAAAAATAATATATATATATATATATATTAACAAGGAAAAAAAAAACAAAACAAAAACAAAAAACAAAAGGGGAGGATAACTAAGATAGTGCCCATCCATCCCAAGGCTAAAAAGCCTAAAACTCTACAAAATCAACAGCTTCTACAAAGGACACAAACAACAAAGAAAACAACCAAAAGTACATAGACTTCATGACAATGTCCACAAAACATTAAGAGGGTTTCTCCATCCCCTCAAAAATCCTCCCATTTCCTTCCCTCCAAACTAACCGAAAAGCAGCCAGAACGAGCAACCTAACAACTATCCTCTTTTTTGTACCTATTCTCACCATCTCACTTTGTATTGAGCTAAAACTCATCCAATGAAGATGCAAATGGGAGAGGATATTCCACCATACTACATGATTCCAAACACGAAGTAAAAGCAAGTGATTTGCTGACTAGAGCTCTATCTTGCATAGAACACATTTATTGCCATCACAAGTCACTCCTTGGGAAATTATCTTAAGTTAAAATTTTTCCTCAAGTGGATTCACAAGCAAAGAAGATGGCTCTTGGGGGAGGAGAGTGATTCCAAACGAGCTTCCAAGGAAAAGGAGCCTGCCCCTATCCCTCCGATTCAACCGAACCAAATTATAAGCCCCTTAACCTCTGGTTCTGCTCAGAGAGCCTCTCCAAACCATATAACCCTCTCCACCCAAATCCAACTTTGACTCTTTTAAGTAATTCAAAGAAATTAAAGAAACTCATTGTTTTCCAATCATTTTCTTGCCTAATGAAATTCATATTCCACTGGATTCATGCCCCATGGTGGAAGCTACCAAAGCCTCTTTGTCAAACGACCGGTTCAAAATGATTGGGAAGCGACTGTTCAAAGGTAAGAACCACACCACACATCTTTCCAAAAGGAAGTCCTCAACTCATTGGCGACTTTGATAGACACATTATCCTTAAAATCAACTCACCCTCTCTACATTTCCTTCCACATAGCTGCCCCAAAAAACCACCCACCATATTAAAAATCCACCCATTTTCAGTTTGTTCCATACTTGCAACTATCACCTGTCTCCAAAAGAGAATTATTCTTGCATAAGAATCTCCAGAACCATTCTCCCAAAAGAAATTCTACCAAATATCTAGTGCCAACACCTCCCCCTCTTAAAAGGGGCACTTCAAAGTGTCTCATTTAAACAAACTAAACTTCTCTCCTCTATTTTAATTGTTTCCCAGTTAAATCTTTTCTAAATATTCTCAATCTAATTCGCCACCGAAATAAGAATAGGTAAAAGAACATAAAGGACACTTGAAGATTTGAAACTATACTCTTAACAAGAGTTATCAGCTAGCCCTTTTTTAATTTCTCCAAGCCCCTTCCGGAATGATTTTCTCTTCGTTTTTTCTTCCAAAGAGTAGGCCAAAATGTGTAAACAGAAGGCTCCCACTCCACAAACCAAAAGGGAAACGACTCCCACAGGATAATTTCACTTTTGACAAAATTCAACTTTAACTCAATACCATCTCAAACCAGATGAGAATGCACTTTATAAGAAGAATCTTACTTTGATCACTGTCGCATGAAACAATGGTGTCATCTGCAATGGTGTCACTTTATAATTGATCCACCTTAAGTCCACTGTCTTGGATATCATGGTATTCAACACATCCATCGCGAGGATAAAGAGAAAGGAGACCTCTCATCTCAATCTGCACGAGCCCGAAAGTAACCCTTTGAAGAGCTGTTCACCAAAACCAAAAAAGGATGGCATAGAAATACACTTTCTAAGCTCTTCACTTCTCCCTAAAGTCCATTCATTCCAAAAAGTAAAGCAAGAAGTCACAACAAACATAATCATACAATTTTTGCATGTCCAAGTTACAAATAACACCAACACCTCCTCCAATTTTGGCATGAACGACTTCTTGTCTCCCTACTACGAAGGCATTACTAATACTTCCCAGTACATCCTCAATAACTTCAATCTCCTCGCTACAATTTTAGGCAGAAACTTATACATGCTTTCCACTAAAATGACGGGCCTCTCAAATTAGAAGCTTTGCCATTTAGGGATAAGAACTAAGAAAATACTACTTGAAACTCCCTACAAAGTCCTTTGAAGTATGGAATTTGGATAAGAAATCCATAATCTCTCTCCTAACCAATTCTAGGTTCTTTATTTACCAAAAAAAAAAAAAAAAAAAGAAAAAAACACATACACACACACACACACAGCATCATCATGAAACCATCGTGGCATGGAGCTTTATTTCCCTTGTACTCTTTTATTGCTTAAACAACTTCCTCTTTAGAAAAAGGCCTCACCAACTCTCTCTTCCCTACCATACTACACCATATCATCAACCCTCATGCTCCAAGAAAACTGCTTCTTCACCAAATCTTCACAGAAACCACAAATTCCCTCCTCAATCCCATGTCCCCAAGTGAAGATCTTCTCATTAACTTAATGCTCAAAATAAGGATTTGTCTTAGATTAAATATTAGCCCTTTATGAAAGAATTTTGCATTTTTATCTCCCTCCTTCAGTCAAAGCAACCTAGATTTTGCTGCCAAAAGATTTTCTCTAACCCTAAAACATGTGACAACTCATGCTGAAGGGCCACTTTCCTCTCCCTCTCACAACTCCAGGAGGCTATCAATGAGCTCCAACTCCTCCAACATATCTATCTCCTCCAGTATTTGCTCTTTCTTAGCCATCACCCGTTAGAGAGATTACTTCTTCCACTTTTTCACCTTGTATTTTATAAAGCAATTACAGTTAAAACAACTGTAACTCTTAAAATCATTAAATTCATTTGTTCTCAAAATTGTGTACTTTTTGTACACCCTCTACTATTATAGGACAAATCTTAAAAGGAAATAGTAAATTAGTACGACTTCATTTGCCTTCTGGAATTTTTGGATTTTCGAATCATTTTAAGACGGAAGATTTTAAAGCTTTTTCAGTATATGTTACCACAAGTGCAACACATTTGTCCACAAGTTTTGTAGAAGATATTGTTACAACAACAAAATTTTTGGAAATTGATAATAACTAGTGGTCGGGATGTGGTGATAGCACACAAACATATTTGAAAGATAGCTCCACAAAAGTTTGACTCTTCACTTCTCTGACAACTAGCTTAACGTAGGATCCTAGCTCAAGACAACTTCCAGAGAAGAGGGATAACTCAGCTAAACAACACGTGTTCTCTTTGTAAGAAAGAACATGAAGTAATTGAATCACCTCATTTAACATGGATGAGATACTTGTGGGGTTTTTTTGTCTCCCTTTACCAAACTTTTGGTTGTTCATGAGAGAAGAAGTCAAAAAGATATCTAGACTTTGCTCCACTCCCAAATATGTACCAACCTGGTGGGATGAGACACTTGAACCCAGTCCATGTTCAGGGGAGGAATTACGGCCTCTTCTACCAAAACTTGTTCAAAATGACTTTGCAAAAAAATTTACTAAATTAATCTATTCCAACATTACCACCACTCTATAACTATCCAGTGAATTCAAAATCCCGGCATCATTAAAAAATATTAACACCTTAAACAATAAGTAATTCATCAAAACCCACAAACGTTCCACTCAACTACCAAGATAAATTTTTATATTCAAATGGGGAATATCCATGCAACAGGGGGCATATTAACTTTTCACAGTGGGATACAACTACATTCATCATTTCAATAATCAGCAATCCAGTTCAATTTAATAAGTATCATGCAATAGCATGAAATGAAATGCCAGAAGAATGAGAGAGGAAAAAAAAAGGCAATATCCATAACATCATCCAAATGCAACTATAATGCCTGATCAACTCTTCTTTCTCAACCAAACCCACCCCCCGGGGCAAAAGAAGAGGTGGTGCTAGCCTCAAAGAAACGCTCCCTCCATCCCATTTTAAGTGAGAATTCTCATTTTTTCTGGTCACGACTAAGTATCAGTACTTGGTCACATAATCAACAGAAAAAAAAAAGGCAATATCCATAACATCATCCAAATGCAACTGTAATGCCTGATCTGACTCTTCTTTCTCAACCAAACCCACCCCCCGGGGCAAAAGAAGAGGTGGTGCTAGCCTCAAAGAAACACTCCCTCCATCCCATTTTAAGTGAGAATTCTCACTTTTTCTGGTCACAACTAAGTATCAGTACTTGGTCACATAATCAACAGACAATTTTATTATTTTACCCAGAAAAATAAATGAAACAACTCGATCTACGGGTATTTTTGGAAGAAAATGGCTTTTCAAATAATGTCAAAGCATTATTTTTTTTTCCCTAAAGTACGTGTGAATAATTTTATCACTTAAAAGGGGATGGAGGAAGTAGCACCATTCCTAGCACATTTTTCACTACCTGATAAAAAAGAAGCACTTCCATAACCAGACAAATGGTAAAGGGGTGTGAATGCAGACAGAGCTTGCCTTTATATCTATTGTAAAGCTCCTCCAGGTGTCTAGTATCAGTATATGTTTTGACCTGTGGCTGGCTGTAAAATACATCAAATGCTCCTTCAAGATGCCAATCACTCGCCTTCAAAGCCTGGAGAGCAACTTTTTCGCTGCACAAAAGACATTCCACCATCTATCTGTTGGCCACAAAAATGACTAGAGAAGGGCAATGTTTCTAACTCAATTATGTGTATAATGTGTGTGTGTGTGGGTGACATGACTATTGAGCAAACCAATTGAAAAATAAAAAAATAATAATAAAAAAATAAACACCTAAATTGCCTATATGGATAATCTATCCCGGATATTTAACATGATACTCAAGAAATCAAGGGTGACAAAAAAGGCCACATTAGGAAATCCATCCTACATTCCTACTAAAAAACCAACACAATTAGATCCACTCCTGGATCGAGTGCAACTTCTTTTCCAAGATCACCCTCTTGAGAAGTTACATAATTAGAGAAGCACAAGAGAAAGCATCCTTATAAACCAAGAAAGAAAAACAGAATACATTAGGAAAGATACATCAATCTAAGAATCCAAAAACTGTGTATACAGCCGCCCAAAAAAACAGAGAAACAAAAAAAAAGGAGATTTTTGAATCTTTACAGAACTACAAATTGATCTCTCAATCCCAAAAAGAAAAAATAAAAAATCCCATACTTCTTTCCCTCTACACCAATCAAAAAATATTGAATGGATCAAACAAATAATATTTCTTTTTAACCATATAGAACTTCATACCCCCTCCATGCTCACAGTTTTCTACAGAGACTTATGCACATGTAGCACTGCAAAACAAACTTGCAAAAGGCATTTAATCTGAGGTAATACAAAAGCAAATATATTGTCTGTTGCTGAGTCATTCTCACAAAGAGAAAATTTTTTTTTTTTTTTTTTTTTGTTGGGATTTTTTTTAAATAAATTTTGGGCTGGGATACCAGGCATATGACAGATAAGCCTCATGTCATGGGGCTTTGACATGCCTTAGTTTAAGTTGGACCAAGGCACTAAAAAGCAATTTTCGCAAAGTTCCAGCCAAAGTGCAATTAACCCATTTTTCATGACAATGTATACTCTATCATATTTACTCTAAGATTTTTCTGAAGTTCCTTTTAAAGTAAATCAGGCATGGGACTCTAGGACTCCTAGGATAAATTTCACCTATCATGGCACATTATTGAATAGAATTTCATTAAAAAAAAAAGGTGGGATTCATTTGTCCTAATATAATTCATTCTCCTGAAAGTCAAACTTGCTTCCTGAATTACTCATCCTTCTTCAATGACTATTGAATTGGACTTTAGTTGGACTTTTGGCGCAAAAAGTAGTGTAATATTAGGACTCCCAATCCATTTGACAAATAGAAAGAAATTCAACATATCCCAACTCATGGAGCCCAATTGGAGGAATTTTCCCATAAACAAAGGAAGCTTTTTGGTTATCTACAGCAATTGTCAACTAAGGTAAGAAATGTAAAGGAACTGGAACATTCCATATACATTACTAAAAGATATTCACAAGTTGAGTAAAACAAATATCCTTAACAAAGTCCTATCACCATCATGCTCAACTGACTATGTAATTCACTTGTAAACACATTTGTTGCAAAGAAGTCCATAGCCTTATAAAAAATGCAAAGAAACTTAAACAGTATTAACCAAGATGCTTAATCATGAGTAGTAAGTACATGTAAGCACTCCAATTGTATGATTACCTTGCCCCTGTGATTACCATGAACTGCTGCACCTTATCGCGATTTCCTCTGCCCAACTTATGCTGTCAAATCAAATCCAATAAACATACAACCTTATTCCAACTGATTTAAAAGTGTTAGGTACCTAGTATTTTTTTATGTAAATTGATCAACAGAATCTTCCCTTAACAAGAAATAAATTCAGAAATGAACTAACATCTTTGATTTACTAGTATAACAGAAGAAATGCCAAGCAGAAATCGATCATTTCTTAAGGAATGAAAATCAAAAGTGAGTAAAATAAAGAGAAGAACAGAAACAAACCATCTTGAAATTTGGGGATGAAACCCTAAATCGTTGAAGTTATTGGTATAGAAAGAGAGAGGCTAGGTTTTGGCGCTTTTTCCCTCTCCCCCTCTCTCTCTCTCTCTTCCCCTCAGACGCACACAGAGTTTAGCTTCAGACCAAGTGCTCTTGGATGGTATTGTAATTTTATTTATTTATTCGGTGGTTCTTCTCCTTCTTGCGCTGGCTGAGTCGACGCAAGAAAACACAGCGTTCGCCATTATTCGTGTTATTTTACCATAAACTCCCAAATTCTCGAGCCTTTGTCTTTACTAAACAGGTGGCAGACCCCACCGCGTACTGAAAATAATAATTAAAAACAATTATAATTTAAGTTTTATGACGTGATTATCAAATTATAAATAATATAATCTAAAATATTAAGATTAATATGTTATAATGATAGAGATGTGAACCTTAGTGTAATGGTTAACTATTTTTTTGTGACCTTGAGATCATAAATTCGAGATGTAAATATTACGTACATATATGTCTATCCTCCTCTTATGGTCACAAGGCGATAAGATACTTTATGCACGAAGAAAACTTTAATATATTATTATGATAATTTTAAAATCTCTTTTGAAAAATTTAAAAATTTTTAAAGTCTGATACCAAAACGGTTTGGATCAAGATTCTCTTTGAAACTTACATTATTTAAACTTAAAGGGATATTTAAGTTTAAAAATAAAGCGATAGAAATAGTAAACAAATACTAAGTAGGAACGTGTACAAATTTTGAAAAATTTTCAATTTTTTTAGAGAGAAGTCACATATTGATCATATAAGAGAATAACAATACTATTAAACTTTTTTCTTTTATACTTAAAGTTAACATCGGTTCTCCACAAGATGTGAAGGTATTTTTTATTGTACAAATACTTTTTAAATTTATAATTAACTCAATATTTAAACTAAATTATTGTTTAAATCAACAAAAAATACGACGTATATTAATGATAAAAGAAAAAAAGATTAACCACGGGAGTTCTAAAAAAGGCAAACGAATGAAGTAAAAAGTGGTAATAAATAAAATAAAAAAGTAATAAAATAAATAAAGAGATAACAATTTATGGGGTAAAAGAAGGGAAAAAAATCTATGTCAAAACAAAAACAAAAGATTTAAGAAAAAAGGGGATAAAAGTAAAAAGAGTAAGAATCTGAATGGAAAAAACTATGGACTAAAAATAAAAAGACGATAATTCATGAGGTCAAAAAAAAGAGAAAAACCTATATTCAAAAAAGATGAAAAATCCAAGGGAAAAAAAATAATTAGGCCAAAAAAAAGAGCAAAGGGCTGAATAGATAAGTGGGGCCAAAAATAGGGAAAACCTATATCCAAAAAAACGAATGGTTTAAGGAAAAAAATCAGATCAAAAATTAAAAAGAACAAGGATTTGAATGAAAAAAAAATATGGTTTAAAAATAAAAATACAACAATCTGTGAGGCTAAAAAAATAAAAAGAGAAAAATCTATATTCAAAAAAGAAGAAAGATTCAAGCGGAAAAAAAAATTGGGTCAAAAAAAGAGTAAGGACCTGAATGGATAAATGGGGGGCCAAAATGGGGAAAAACTCATGTCCAGAAAAATGAAGGACTTAAGAGAAAAAACTAAGTAAAAAATATAAAAAAAAAAATGAAGGGCCTGAATAAAAATAAGGTAAAAAAAAAAAAAAGATGAATAACCCAAACGAAAAAAAAAATTGTGATCTAAAAATAAATAGAAGACCATCTGAGCGCATCATGGACAAGTAGGGAAAATCAAAAGGGAAAAAACTATGTTAAAAAAGAAAGAGTTAAGTAAAAAATTGGTAAAAAATAAAAAGATGAAGTATCTAATGGTTCAAAAAAAGAGTAAAGATATGAATGAAAAAAATAAAAAATTATGGTCAACAAGTGGGGCCAAAAAAACAAAAGAGGACAAAATTATGTCCAAAAAAATAAAGGAGTTAAGCGAAAAACAAAATCGGATAAAAAAATAAAAAGAAAAATGATCTTAATGAAAAACAAAAAGGACAAAAAAAGAACTTGAATGAAAGACAGGGTCAGAAAAGGGAATGAGACAAAAAATCGGGTCAAAAAGGGGGATAGGACGACCACACTCATCCCCCTTTTTCTTTTATATATAGATAAACCATTGATATTTCATAATTAATTTATGTTTGTTTAAATTCGATTTATGTTAAATTAAATTATTAAAAAATAAAAATCTCTCATCGCGAGACTTAAATTTCAAATTTTGTTTAAATAATCTATTACCTAACTACTAAAGCAACTAGAGTCGTCCTACCTAAACCAGGCACATCATGTTCTGTTTTTGTTTTTCTATTTTTAGAAAACCAAATTTTGTTTTCATTTTTTCTGTTATGTTTTCTAAAAGCAATTTAAAAACAAATTATACAAAATATTATTATTTTTAAAAATGAATAAAATAGAAACTCATATATCTTGAATTATAAAATTTAAAAAATTAAAATATATTAATTCATAATTTAAATGAAATCATAAAATATTAGAAAATTTTGAGTATGATAAAATTAAAAAAAAAATTAATGCCTATTATAACTACTCCGCCCATGTTTGCAAACATGTATTGTAAAACAAAATGACATCCGCTACAATTTTTCCTCGTTAATACATGGGCACTATCAACACTCTATATATCTAGTAGCAGAATATTAAATTTTTTTAATTAAAATTTCAAATTTGAGTTTTGAAAATTAAAAAATATATATCGGAAGAGTTAGTTCCTAAATTAGCTCTCATAACTATTCAAACCGAATTAATTGAATATTCGAATAATAATAGTCAATTAAAAAAAAGCTAATATATGGGCACTTGGCCTCAAGCAAGCCTGCGGGCTAGAAATGTCACCGGGTCCAGTTCTATTCAGAGATAGTTCCAGAAACCACGGGTCGAGCTGGCTGCGGTTACTAGGCCAGCCTGAGCAGTGCCAGGCCGGTTCCATAAATATTTATTCTAAAACCGGTCCGACCCGGTGAACCTGAACCGGTGTACATGGCCAGGCAGGGTCGAGCCCGGTTCATGTTTTTTTCCCCTTTTTTTATCTCTCTCACATTTTTTTCTCGATTGAGTTCTTTTTTTTGGAACTTTTTTTTTAACTCCCTTATTTTCTTTTTTTTTCGTAACTCTTTTTTTCTTTTATTCTCTCTTGTGTTCTCTTTTTTTGTTAAAAAAAATACTCCCTTGTTTTTCTTTTTTAACTCTCTTGTTGTGATTTTTTTCTTCGCTTTGTATTTTTTTTATGAAAATTAACTTTTTACGAATAAATAGATAAAAAGTTAAAGACACAATTTTTAAAGTAGTTTCACTGAATTTGGTATATATCCACTACCAAACTCTTCATTTGGATTTTAAAATCTACTAATTTTTTATGGTTACATTATTTTAATTTTTACACAAGTTTGATTCTTTTTTATATATTTATATAATGATTCTTATACAAAAAAAAATTACATTTCTCTTCTTCTTCTTCTTCTTCTTCTTCTTTTTCATCTTTTTTTGAGGCCTTGACAATGTCTTGCATTCTTTTATCCGCATCTCTCTAATTTTTAATGTAAATTAATGCTTCCAAAATATCGTCCGTCAAATTCCTACGCTTGTTGGTTAATACTCAATCACCTGCACTAAAAGCACATTCCAATGGCATTGTGAACACCGGAGGGATTAATATATCTTTTGTCACTTATTGCAAAATTAGATAGTATGATAAATTATTTCTCCACCTACCTAATATATCAAAAAAATTATCATCATCGAAACGTTCTAATATAGGTGTTTGTTTGTATAAAAGTAATTCATTAAATGTTGATGAAAATTTTTTTTATTTTTTTCCTAATATATGTAAAGGATTAAAAAAAATTGAAAATAATCTAGTTGTTGTACTAGTACTACTACTACCTGCATCACTAGTATTTAAATTATTATATTCCTTTTCATATAATTCAAATATAGTTTATAAAATATAAAATATTTGTTGTTTTAAATGTTATTGACTAATATATATTTCCATAGAAAAGTTTATGCAAAACAATCTATTATCATTTCAACACCTTTAACTTTAACACGTGAATCTAAAACACTTACTATTAAATACAAAATAAGAATTTTTCATAATATTTTAAAAATTTTATTTTTATTAGATCAACAATACACTAAACCTATCTTCTTCTTCAAATTGAGTAAATACATAAAAAATTTTACAAAAATTAGGTAATATTAAATGAGTTGTTGAATAGTAATTTTTAGAAAATAAATTTGTACATGTATAAAAATATTCTAATAATTTAGTTAATATGGTTGCAAATTCAAAAACGGTATTATCAATAAAATCAAATTAATAATTAGAATTTACAAATTCAAATAAAATATTTCTAAAAAAAAGTACTCATTGTAATATATCATAAGTTGAATTCTATCTTGTATCACATTCTAATTTAAATTTTTGAATTTTTTATTATGTAATTGATATATTTGTCTAAATTCTTGAGTTTTTACTGAAAAATTTCTAATTTAATGAATCATATCACGAATGGATTTCAAAACTAATTCTGTCATTTATAATCCATCTCTAACACATAAATTTATAATATGACATGTATATCTAATATGAAAAAATGTCCTATCTAAACAAGTTTTTATAATTTGCTTTAAAGTATTAACCGTTTTAGTATAAGTTGAAACATTATCAAAAGATATAAAAAAATTCTATCACTAATTACCTATTCATGAACAATATTCGTAATTATTCTAACTATATGAAAACCATTATATGGATAATTCCAATGTTGAAAAACTAATATTCTTTTTTCTAAAACTCATGAATTATTAACCCAATGATATGTTATTACAATATAATATTTTTTATGTTCATTTTTCAAATATCCAAAATTAATAAAAATTTATATTGACTACTCATAAATTATGTAATTATATCATCTTTTAATTCTTGATACCGATCTATTGACATTCTCCTATCAGATACTCTACTAATTTTTTTATAATCCGATTGTAAATATTTTTGAACATATTATTCAAAAATAGGACATACAACTATATTAAGTGGTAATTCTTTTCTAACTATCTATTCTATTTGATCAATTTTTTTTATTTGTATTATATTTAAATGTACCTGTGACATTTCCTCCCTCGGTGGCTATTTGTGTTTGTCTTGTTTAAGATAATTTATCCAGATAATTTCTAACTAAGTGTCTTTTAAGTGTGCATACTCACACACCCTTCAAAAATTTATATTTTTTGTGACAAATTTTACAAGTTGCCTTTTGTTTGTCAATATTTTTAATTAAAAATTTCATACATTAATATCATCTTTTTTTGTTCGTGTTGGTTAGATTGTGTGTTACTAGATTTATTTTTTTCTAAAAATTTTCAATATCTATATTTTTCAAAATTTTATCTTGAAAAAATAAAAATGGGGAGATTGTTGAGAAATTTGAGAAAAAATTGTTCTGACCATATTTTTTTTTTAAAAAAATTGAGATTAATTTTATTTAAAAAAAACATTATATGTAATGCAAACACACAAAAATAATATATATTATGCACAAAAAAAAAATTAAAGACAAAAAAATAATAAATGTACCGACTTGATGGAGATTATGGTTGTTTTTTTGTCAAATCTTGAATTTGAACTCCCAACTTTGAAATCTTGTCAAATCTTATTCAATGTTGTAGGTGATGGTGGTGGAAACGATAGAGTTGAGAATGAAATATGTGAATTGTGAAAATTATGGAAATGGAAAATGTGAGATGGTAGAAATGTAATGAATGTGATTAGTGGAAGATGAAAATGGTAGTGTAGAAAATTGAAATTGTGTTTGAGAGAGTGTAATAGTATTGAAAGAATATGAATGTAAGAGAGAATATGAGATTTTGTTGTGAGAATTTTAGAAATGAAATGTAACATATTTATAGGAAAATTTTTTCACTTCTGTGACCAAAATACCCCCCAAACTAGCCGTTTTATAATTATTGAAAAAATTAAAAATGTCAAAAATTCAAAAAAAAAAAAAAAACTTAGAGCCGTTGGAACCAGTCGGGCCAGGTAGGTTCCAACTAAACGTTGGAATCAGTGGGCCGATTTCGAGCCTGGGTCGATTCCGGGCCGGTCCCAGGCCAAAACAGGGCCGATTTTCGGTTCTAATAAATAGTGAATTGGACCGGCCCGCTACTATAGCCGGGTCGGTAAGGTTCAGGTCCACTATTCATCCTCGTCTAGTTCACGGGCCAGGCTTTTTTTGGGGCCGACTGGGCTGGTTTTCGGCCCGAACCCGACCCGATTACATATCTACTTTGGGCTGCCATGTTAACCCGACTAGGGCCAAAACGCTTGACTACAACTTCTTGTAGTCAAGCTATCACATCCCCAAGAGGCAAGTCAACTGGTTGCTAGGGAAATCGACCGGTGAAGATGGAAGTTAACTAATTAGTGGTGGCAGTCGACTAGGAAAGACTATGAGTTAACTGATTATGGTGGTGATCAACTTGTTATCTCAACCAGTTAACTGTGAAGTTGAATGGTCGATTGACTATATTAATTAGTCGACTGGGGAGTTGAAGAATAAGGAAGAAAAGAGAGATTTACAGAAGGAGAGAGAGATAGAACTGAGAAGAGAAATTTAGTTATTCATCACTATCCCCTTCTGTTAATCGATTACAAACATTTATACATTCCTTGAACTAGTCCCTAACTGTTGGCATATTTATAGGTTTTAATGATAAACAAAACATGATTAGTTTGATTAAGAAAAAAATTTAGAGATAAACATCATTAGTTTGATTAAGAAAGGTATTTGGAGACTATTAACTAAATCATAAGGAGCAGTCGACGCACTAGAAGAAAGAGGTGGTAATGTGTATGGACAAAATGCGCAAAGTTAGTTGACATAAGGAACAAGTCCACAATCTATAATAAGGAGAAATAACTCATTATTAACAGTGGATAATAGTGCTACTCAAGTAAGCAAGTTGGATAGAAAATATGGCATTTAGAATGTTGAATACCTAAATTTGACCAATTCGCCAGAGATTAAATACTCAAAAATATAAGTATTTAAAGTATCAGAAAAATAAGAATAAAAAATAGTGGTATTTGTTTCTTACATATCAATTAGATTAAAACTTAGTTTTCCAAAATTTTTATAAGTTATGTATTTTCTTATTTGTATGTAATATCTTAAGTAAGTGAAAATATAGAAACTCAAATGTAAAACTAGACATTTACTTATGTTAGGGAAATTGTTGTCCCCTTATAATTTTGATAATAACGAAACCTTTTATAGTATTCTAATATTTTTACTAAGTGTGCAGATTAAAGTTTATTTAAAAATTTTAATAAAAGTGAGTCATAAAAATTGTGATAGAAGATGTCATAGAAGCAATGTTTATTTGGACCATAGAGACTGAGATAGAAACAAAATATATCTTTCCTTATTTGTTGAAGATTTAACCAACAATGTGAGTATAGATTTGGTACTATACTTATTTTAAAAATATGTTTAAATATTTTGACCAAACCATGATTAAGGGGATACCTTATGGGACTGGAAAGTCTAAAGAAATCAAAAGAGGAAGGACTTCAACTCTAAACTATAATCCGAGAAATTATTTAAATTTAAATAAATTTAAATTCAAACATGGGAATTGCGGCTATCAATAAGAAGAGAAGAATTAGAAAGTATTTAAACTTGAATTTAAACATGGAAATTGCGGCTATTGATTTAATTCAACAAGGAAAGAAGATTTTTTCTTAGAGAAGGAAAGTCCAAAGATAAATGTTATCGTTTGGAAAATTCAGAAATTTGCTAAGGAATGTGACATCATTATTTGCACAAATTTCGCTAATTACATTCTTGCATATGGTTAAGGTTGTTTAAATTCGGAAATTACATTTCAAAGAATATATGTGGAGCTATAAATCAAATATTCACAACTAAAGGTATTAAGGAAAGGTTGAGAAATTGGATGGTTATTTGGAAGAATCTTTGAAGTTTTCAGCAACATTTGTCAACAAGGAAGGTCTCAAAGAATTAAGAATTATTCAACATCAAATAATCAATAAAGTTGCTTCTTTTGTTGGTAATTTTGTACTATTACTAGAAAATTTGAAGGCTGAAAAATTAGATTAAATAAGGAGGACGAAATCAGCAAATGATCAATATTCCGGAGAGCAATTTTTCATATTGAAGTGGAGAAAATTTAGCACATTAAGAGAGTATCACAAACTCAAAATTTCTACTGTCATTTCTTTAATTATTTGTACCTTAGTTATTGTGAATTGAGTTTTGAGTGGAGTATTGTGAGATAGATTTTATGAGAATTATTTGATCACCATTGTTGGATGAAAACATTTTCAAGCAAAGAATATCAGAAGTCAACAATATTTGAATTGTATATTGTAATTATGCATTATAGTGAAAAATTAGCAAGTTATAAGATCTCGGCTTGCTGGCTGGAAGAGTTGACGTAGGCAAAAGGCCGAACCACTATAAAATTAGATTTGTCTCTCTATCTTTTTATTTTATTTTATCTTTATTTTCCCCTGTATATATTTAAATTGACCATAAGATTATTTTATATCTAAGTGGAGTTAGATTAAATTTTTTAAAAGCTAATCAAGACAACCAATTCAACTTCCTTTCTTGGTTATCACAGGGATCAACAACTTAAATGATTATTATAGAGTAAATAAAGTCAACCCATAACTTGATCATACCACCTAGGACCTCAACAAGTCAACCCATTGCCAAGTAGTTATTGAACCTTGAACTTCCTTACCTGAATCAATTCACCATTCAACTGAGCTTAAGGCACAATAGGTCGACCTATCTATATTGAAAACTATACTTTAGGTCAACCCATGCAAGGAAGTAGGTTGACCCAAGTAAGGACTTACACAATTAGACAAGGGCTGCACAACCTTAGCTCGACCTAAGCAAGCCTTAGACATTTATATAGGCATCGTGAAACCTTAGTTTGACCCATAGGATGAATCAAGTTGACCTGCCTTTGCCTTGTTACACTAAACCCAAACTAACATGTCGACCTACCAAAGACAACATTTGACCTGTCCCTCTTTTGCAATAGAGTAGGTCGACACCTCTACATCACAAGTCGACCCCTTCACATCAGAGGTCGACCGTAAAAACCTTTAGGATGACCTTCCCTATAAAGAGGTCGACCCCAAGATCTTTCGGGTTGACCCACAGCTTTAGATCCATCAACTTGTCGACCTAGAGGCTTAGAATAACTAACTCAATTACTCCAATCTCCACACAAGTCAACCCCAAGGAGTATGTAGGTCAACCTAATCATTCTTTGTACAAATAAATGTCAACCTACTCTTCAATTATTCGAATGACACTTCATAGTAGTCAACCTAAAAGTTAGCATGTGGTCCCCAATCTTCTTAGAAGATATATGAAGGTCGATGATCACTAAAATGTATCAACCCAAATACATTAGAGTTCATCAAATTCACAACATGGGTCAACCCAAGTACTCACTTAGTCAAACCAAACTTAATTTGTAAAGAATATAGGTCGACCCTTGAGGTTTAACAGGTCAGCCTACACTCACATTTACGTCTTGTTGGTAAAATATGTTTTGATGATGAGTGTCATGCCCCGACTCTCCTATCAAGCACGTAACAATCGTCGCGTTATCCCGAAACACGTGTGAACTCCACTCTGTGTCCCGTGGTACTACAAGACATTTCGATATCCAACTCATTTCATGAATAAAAATCAATATCAAATCATTTATAGGCCATCCCGGCCTTCTAGACAGTTCCTAAACATCCACATAAAATTCTCATAGTCAGAATATGTTCAAAATTCACTGTATAACTCAAATGTCCCAATGAAGGCAACTAGCTTTGCAAAAGAAAATTTTAAAACAAGAAAATATAATTTTTCATCATAAAAGTATGCAATTTTCAAATATTTGCCTAAAGTAGACAAAACAAGTATTTAACAAATCCAAATAAAATGAAAAGTGCAAAAATTTTCTTCCATGGATCATACAATGTAATTTTCAAAAATAAAATTTACATCACTAATACCTATTATAGGTCATCAAAAGATTTCTGTCCAGCTAGTACTATCCAAGTCTATGCTTCCTCTGAAAAATTTAAAGAGAGGGGTGAATATTATAAATACTCAGTGAGTGAAGTGCAATGGCATAGTGAACATGAATGAGGGGTGAGGAAGGTGGTGCCAAATAAACATGTCAAATATAATGCAATTGCAATAATAGAAATCATTTGTATAAACCAATTCATATCAAGCCATTATGACTCAAATATACAAATCAAACAATTTAAACTTTCATTTCCATAGTTTTGGGGTTTGCCAAAATCACTTTCCTATCAATGGCTATTGATAGGATCCGCCAAGGGGTTTTTCACAATTTTCATAAAATTTCCTATTCTTGGCATTAGCCCAAAATTGTTTTCGTGGGATGTCATCACGTCATCCAACCGACTTGAGTGGCCTGCCTCCTCCAAGTCTCTAATTTTAATCAAATCAGCCTTAACCATGCCACCCCGATGACCCAGTTCGGGATAAGACTTAGATTTTAGTCTTTTTCCCAGCACTATGTTACCAAATCCAATTTATCATACCAATTATGCTCATTTATAAGAAAGAGTAATATTCACAATTCATAATAAACATTCAAAGATAACATGGTGCAAATAATTTAATGATCAATATTAAGAGTCATGGATTTATCACAATTTCATTTCAGGGCACACTACATTCACAAAACATTGTAAATCCATTTTAAATTTTATTTCAAAATTTATTTCGTAAATTATAATTTAAAACAATTTCTCACTCACATGCAACATAGTCATCCACTCACCTTTTGGAGGGTATTCGCTCACAATTCCACAATTAATTCTAATGAAATCCTTCTCAAGTTTCAATTGGTTGTCCTAAACCAATAATCACAAATTCAATATCAATTCATGATTATTTTTAGGGTTTATGAATTTTCCTAATTTATCATAAGCCTAATTTCTCCAATTTAAGAATTTTATGTTCTAATTCCACCATTTATATGTCATTTGCCTATATATAAAATTTTTCATTTACAAATTTTTCAAATTTCCATCATTCACAAATCGTAGGGTTTGATCTCCAACAAAACTCTAAAACTTTAATAATACGTCTCAATCAAGTAATAAAGAGGCTAAATCCAAAATTAGGAAGGACAATGTACCTTTTATTTAGGGTTGGATGAAGTTTTGAAAGTTGGGTTTTAAAAACTTTAATTTTTTCCCTTTGAGGAGCAAACCCTAGATTTCCTTCAATCCTCATTTTCTTGAGTTTGATTGAAGTTTTAAACACTTGGTGGAGTGATTTAATGAAGCCATAAATTGATTTTTAGGGAGAGAAATCAAGAGTGAGGGAGAGAGATGGAGAACATAGGGAGGAAAAGAGAGTGAGTGTCAAGAGAGAAATGATAAAAGAAATCAATTAAATGAATTGGTGTTAGCTCATCTCTATTAATTGTGGAGGTGAAATTACTACTTTACCCCTCATGGTTTTCAAGTTTTATTTGTATTTGGAGGACATTTTCATCATTTTGTTGTTTTGTTGGGTGTACAAGTCGATTCCATACCCTATAAATCGATTTATATTGTCGATTTGAATATAAGCAAATCGACTCACAATTGCCTAACCGAATCAACTCACCCCCTTCTCAAATAAATTTGCCTAACTCAAGTCTCAGAAATGTGCTCTGTAACATTAGGAAAATCGATTTGTCCATGAGCACAAATCGATTTGTCTTGCCATTGCCTCAAAATCTATGTCTGCAATCTAACCAAATCGACTTGTCCCTTGTGCAAATTGATTTGGCTCCTCCATTTTCCTCACACAAATCAATTTCCCTTCCACCCGAATCGAGTTGCCTCCTCCTTTTTCTTTACATAAATCGACTTGTCTCCTTACACGAATCGATTTGCCAAGCACAACTCACAGAACCATTTTTTATACATTAACCGAATCGATTTGTAAATAATACAAATTGATTCACTTCCTTTATTCCTCTCACAAGTCGAGTCATTTCATTTTATGAGTCGATTTGGCTTCTTGAATTCCACACCCAATTCGATTTACTTCATTTCTAAATTGACTTGTCACCTTTTTTTTCACATAAATCAATTTGCCCTCTTCTTTTTTCTCACATGAATTGATTCACCTCATTTGCAAATCAATTTGTGTCTCACATGTCCCATTCAATTTGCAAATACATGAATCGATTCACCAATTCCCCTCAATTCAACTTGCTTCTACGAAATTGCATTTAATGGGTTTTGATCTCATACTCTCTAATTTCTTCCAAAAAAATTTATACCACTAGGTTATTGCACACTTTTAATATATTATGTGTAGATTAATTACAAGTCCTTTCATAACTCCATAAAATACCAAAAATTGAAAATTCAAATATTAAAATTTTCGATACTACCCTGCAAGTCCAAAAATCAATTACAATTCGATTTCTCTCTATATTTTATAATAAATTAAATAAAAATTTTCTAATACCGAATTTTCAGTGTTACAATGAACTAAACTAGGTTTCATGATGAGTAGAAGTGAGCAAATGATAGAAACAAGTTAGCAAACTTAAGTTAAATAACTGTGCTACTTAATCAAGTAAGTTGATTTGAAAATAAGACATTTAGAATGTTGAAAACCCAAATTTGACCAACTCGCCGGAGACAAAATATTCAAAAATATGAGTATTTAAAAATCAAGAAAATGAGAATTAAAAATGGTAGTGTTTGTTCTCCACACATCAATTATGTTAAAACTTATTTTTTTAGAATTTTTATAAATCATTAATTCTCTGAACATAACTCATCTAAAGTGAAACCGAAAATCAAAATTGAAATTTTATTCTTTTAAGGAAAAGTTAACCTTTTATCCTTAAGAAATAAGGTTTTGAAATAATTTTTATTAAATCCAAATGAAGATATTTTCTTTACATATAATATTTTAAATAAATGAAAATGTAAAAACTGGACATTTAGTAAATAATTATTATAAAGTAAATAAAGGAGTTGACCAAGAGAGGGAACCAAGAGAGACACTTAACCTCTGAACATAACATCTTTACATGTCGACACCAAGCCAGAGAGTTGACTAAAAGAGGGAAACTAGAGAGAACATTTAGTTTGTAAACATAACACCCTTACATAGCCTTTGAACATAACACCCTTACATGTCGATACCACCTTACCAGATGTCAACATGAGATATTAGGATGTTAAAATATGCCTTAGAACCAAGAGATACAACCGAATATTTTGATACCACCTTATAGACATGTTGTCACATGGCTTAGAGCACTAAATACGCTGCCAGATGCTGACATGAAATATTAGGATGTTGAGACATGTCTTAAAACTCAGGAACATAATTATAACACCCTTACATGTTGACATCACCTTGTAGACATGTCGACACATAGGAGTATATAAGTCGACCTACCAAAACAAAGTATTGATATTTTACTTTTCGAGTCAGCCCGCCTAAACCCTTATGTCGACTTAGCAGTTCAATAAGCTTATATGTCGACATTTGACTCCATCATGTCAACATACTCATAAAACATGTCGATATGTCATAACATACAAGTACTTTGTATGTAAATCATAACAGGTCGATTCACCAAAACACTTAAGTTGACCCATTAATTCTTGAACACTAAATATGCTATCAGTGTTGACATGAAATGTTAGCATTTCGACATGCCCTTCAGAACTCAAGAAAACTATTAGATGTTGACACGAGAGGTTATATGTCGACACGGGCTTTAGGGCAGACTTAGAACACATAAAGAATAATATCGACAGAAGATCTTATGATGTCAACACACACTTTAGAATGAACACAAAACATGTTGAAAATCATGTTGAGATGAGTTGTTGATACATATTCTTGAATTTAGAAATAAATATGTCTGACACTTGATTTAAAATATTCAACACGTCGTGTGATGTTGACACATTGACATCAATATATCGACATAAACAACAGAAATTCCTTAAATTTAGCGGGTCGAATAGTGAAATGAGTTTATTATACATGTAAATGTTTATTTTTGCTAGCCATGTCAACATAAGGAAGTAACAATGTCGATACTAGAACTTTAACAGTCATTTTTTAGCAAAAGCTGATGAGTTGATGAAAAATTTAATACAAGTTATCATTCAAAATTAATATTAACTCCTCAAGAGCTTAAGTTAAGCCCAAAAATGTCATTATCTCATATCTCTTGACATTTAACCTTTAAAAACTAATGTGCTAAGCTTAACAAAGCATATCTGATGAAGTGTTTGTGAATTCTAACCACTCTTGTATATTAAAAGCAAATGATTTAAGTGGTTAGTAGACCTGAGGGCGGCAAAAGCGAATGAAAGATGAAAAAATAAAGCAACAAGCAAGTGCATTAAATGAGACCATGGGAGCATTAATCGACAATGTTCAAATTCAACCTAACACCTCAATGGTTCTCAACCATTCTCATATAAACACCCAAGAGAAGAAGGAACAAAAAAGGAAGATGGATGAATAAATACACAACTGTTGAATTTAATGCTTAGTTCCTGAAAAAGATACCCTCTGTTCTTTTGTCATTCTTCATTCCTTATGTATAATCTTTTATAAATTTAATCTTTGTTATATCCGAAAATCATAGTTTTACTTCTTGTAACATCTATTCTTCTCCTGTACAAAAAGTTCAAAAGACCATAGAGGGTTTTCAATTTGGGGTTTAGAGAGAAAAACAACTTATAAGAGTTTGGTTAGCATTTTGAAAGAAAACACTATAAAAGATCTGACTTACACCTAGAAACAAGTTGGTTATACTATTTAGGTTGCAAATAATGCAAATCCAAGTGGAATCTAGGAGTAGATGTACACCAAGATTGATGGAACTACTATAAAAATTGGATATCAACTATTTTTCTTTTATTTTTCAACTCATTCATCTCACTTCTATTCTCAATAAACTGAAAAACATCCAAACCATCGAAAAAGTGCAGTGCAACCTATTCACCCCCCTTTAAATTGTACTTCATATCTCAACGGTCTAAAAATTTTAAATTTGAGTCAACCTAATTCACTTTTAAGTCGACTCTAAGCAACTGATCAAAATGTTTCGAATAATCAACACATGATTGTTGGGCTCTAATTAATCCATATAATTAAACTTAATCTGTCCTAATATGATTAAATCATATTATTTGTGAGATCTGGCAAGCTATGTGCAGAAAAAGCAAGTGTTTCTTTTGTAAAACAGAAGGGGATCATCTAAAAGAAGTAAAACAACTTCTTATTGGTCAAAATACAACAATGGACAAAAATATTTAATGAGAAATGACAAAAATATTAATGTCAAACGTTCGAATTCATCAACTCCTCAATGGTTTATTGAATTCATCTATAATTGTCAAAGTGAAGAAGAAACAGAAAATAATGGATTGATCAATGAGCAAATTGAATGCACGTCAATAATTGATTTAAAAAGCTCTTTATTTCTTGAGAAAAGACCTACTCACTCCATTTCCTACTCATCTCTCATTCTACTATATAATCTCTTGTAAGCTTAATCTCTGTTATATCTGAGGAGTATAACCTCATCTCTCTATAGCATTCGTCTATCCTCTATATCAAAAGTTTAAAAGAATCAAGAGAGTTTCTCGGTTTGGGTTTTAGAGAGAGACAGACAATCGGTATGGTTGTAAGTATTTTGGGATGAAATACTTTGTAGAGATTTCAGTTGCATCTTAGAAGTAAGTAGGTTATACTATTTATGAAAATAGTAAAAAATTCAGAAAAAGTCTGGGAATGGATGTACATTGAGATTGGTAAAACCACTACAAAATTGTTTGTGTGTTCTATTTTCTTCACTCTTCAATTTCTTTGGTTCATAGTGATTTTCAATATATCAATAAATCTTCAAACTTTCAATAAAGTGTCTACAATCTATTCACCCCCTTTAGGTTATATTTCACCAACTCTTCTAACAACTTCAGGTGAGATTTAGTTATTTAACTGAATTCTGGAATTGACAACTTTCTAACCGTTAGTTTCAAAAGTCTAGGTATCATTACAATTTCCCGCTTTGGAAAACATCCTTGTTCTCAAGGATGGAAGTCTAGAAATTGAGCTCTGATGAAATCTAAGTCTTCCCATGTTGATTCTTCTAGACTAAGATTGGCCCATTTAATTAACACCTGTGTTTCAGACATGTTGCTCCTCTATATGATTCGCTTATTGAGTACTGCTTCTGGTTCATTTAGAACCTATTTATCTGAGCCTATAAGACATTGTAGAATTATTAGGGCCAATTTTCTTTTTGGACAAGGAAAAATGGATCACTGGGTAGGGTTTTTGAACCAAGAGGCAACTATAATTTGTAAGTCACTTTTCTAACTTTTGCAACTACTTGGAAAGGTCCATAAAACTTACATGATAGATTTAGTTGCTTCCATAGTTCCTGACTACTGTCGATAGGGCCATAGTTTCAAATATACCATATCTCCAATTTGAAACTCCCTTCTGTTCTATTCTTGTCAACATACAATTTCATTTTATTTTGAACTTTATGCAAATGGTCACGCAAGATTTGAACCATAGCTTGTTTGTCCCTGATAAACTCTCCTGCAGCAGGCGTGATTGAATCAACATATGGACACATAGGAATTTCTCTAAGCTAATATCCATATAAGGCTTTAAAGGCTGTGGTCTATATGCTGTTGTGATAATTGGTGTTGTATTATTATTCAGCCAAACTTAACCTTTGGAACCACACTACAGGCCTTTCTGATGTCATGTACCTAAGATAACATTCTAGGCCCTAATTCGACCTCTCACATTGTCCATCAGTTTGGGGATGGTAGGCATTTCTGAGTTTGAGTTGTATTCCTATAAGTTTGAACAGCTCTTACCAGAATAAACTAGTAAAGACCTATCCCGTTATCTCGAGATATGGGTAAACCTAATTCATACACCAAAGTCTCACAAGACATTTATCGATATTCATCAATTTTTCAAATAATTTAACTATTCAAAATAAACCAACATGCATTCATCGCACAAATAACGGACTAGCCCGATCGGTCCTTGTTCAAAACATACATGCATAAGGTCAGTTTAGCTATTCAAATCAAATTTGTAAAATGTAAACAAATCCCTACTCAAGAAATCCATATCAAATTCTACGGAAAACAATTCCCCAAAAAATTCGAATAAATAAAAGGAGATCTTCAATTCAAGTATACAAAGCTATATCCAAATCTCAAATTCAAATAAACATAGTATAGAGTTCAATAGGTTTCCAAAACAGTTACAAAGTTTACATTCATTTGGATCCACTAATACCTCAAACCAAAAGAAGACTAATACCTTAAGGAGTTTAACAAAATAAGTTTCTACTAATTTGACACTAGGCGACCACAAATCTCAACTAGATTTTCTCTGTAAAAATAGAAGTACGAGGGATGAGTATATCAGTGAGTGAGTAATATGCATGTTATACATAAATAAGATTTCTGTGGTATATATATCAAATATATATATTTCAAATTATCGTATCATTCTCAAATTCATTCAATAAAAAAATAAATTCTCAATCATCACGATTTAATAAAATATGTATCAAATCAATTCACATTTCCAAATATAGGGTAACAAAAATCATTTTTTCCAACAAAAATCTATCACGACCTAAAGTGGAACTATTAAGAGTTTTAAAAATTTAACTTTATAAATGTCTCCTTCCTTAATATTGGAGGTGACGTTTCATTGGTAATACAACCAACTATCTCATGCCCTTAATCATAGTATCTGGCCATGAATGCACTACACGTACTCGATTATATCCCATGGTCTACTAACCTCATCACGTCATCTGATGGTTCACACCGTGGAAGAGAAATGACGAGTCCTTTTTGGGGGATCAGGCTCTTCCCCCAAACCAATCATATGCACCATTTCTTAAAATTCATAAATCCATTTCATACACCACTAATTTAACAATTGTTAAATAGTAATCAACATTACAATATATTCAATATCAATAAATCAACATGGAATATTTGTTTATTCAAAATATATTGGATGTATAAGAGTTTAAAATTTAATTTTTAGGATATTTTACACATACTAAAACATATAAAATTCAAATTTCAAAAATTATTTAGAAAATTTAATAAAAACATTTTTTTTATTTAAGTGTAAGTATACAACTACTCACAATTTATGGAGAGTGCGCACTCCCACTAATCCAGATTCTTGACTCTATCTTTGTTTAAAGGATCTTTGCCTAAATATTTATATGTACTACGTATAAAAATAAAGTTAAACCACATTGCTCATTTTTATCCCAAATTATAAAATCTAATTAATATAACACAATTTCACCATAAATGACCATATCTCGAACTAAAATTCTAGAATTGTGAAGATTCCAATTTTCACTTAAAAATTTAACATAACACTATAACTTTTATATGTATACCTAAATCTATTCTATTCAGACAAAAATATTCAAATCTACAATATGATATCCCAACTTCATAACCCAATTTTTACACAGTTATTGAAAAGCGGTCATAACTTTCACTACATAAATCTAATTTACGTGATTCAAGTCTTAAATTAAAGATAAGATATGGATTTACAATTTTCATGTTCAGACTTTAGCCTAATTCAACCTAGAAGATAGCTTAAAATCGCAGCAAATCTCATGACCGGAACATGATTGAAAATAGGAGATTTTTGTAGAATATGTTCTTTTGAAAAATCACCAAAAATTCAATTCTCATCGAAATTTCTACTGCATACATCATTTTAAAGCCCTGAAAGTCTAGTTTCAGTAAAAACAAACCTTACTATATTTACTATTGTGCAGAGAAAGTTATAGTCAAAAAACCACAGCAAGTTCAAGTTGTCCAGTTTATAACATTCATAGCTTTCATTTTATTCTCTTCCTGGAATTCAAATACTTGCATAAATAACACAAATCTAAGTTGATGAAGATGATTTATCTCAATTAGGGTTATCAATTTCATTTCAAAATCAAGTCACAACAAACCCTAATTCTTTTCTCTCTACAAAAATTTTCAAAAATTGTATAAATCATCAATACAACCATAAGTAACTCAAATATATGTTAAGAATGAGTTATTACCTTGATTTGAGACACTAATTTCATCCAAAACCCAATTTTTCAAAACCTTAGATTTTATATCTCTAAAATTTCTTAGATTTCCCACGACGGTTTTGCTCTAGATTTGATATTTGGGTGTTTGAAAATTTCAAAAATTGATTTTGGGTGTGGGTTGGGTGAGTTCTAGGGAGGGAGGTAGGGAGGGGGAGAGGGGGAGAGAGAGAGAGAGAGAGAGAGAGCTTAGCAAGAGAGAGGAAAAGAAGTCGAGAGGGAGAGAGTGAATAAGGGGCAGAGAGTGTAAGTGAGGGTGAGTAAAAGTGAGCGGGTGCAGGTTTGACCAAAGAGGGAGAATGAGTAGGGGAGAGTAAGTGAGTTTTCTTTATTTGTTTCTCTCTCTTTGTTTTTTTTTTTTAATATATATTGGTATTACAATTTTTAATCCCTAAATGTAAGTTTTGTTCTTGAAATTTAAAAGAAAATTTATACATAAAAAGGTAGGGGTATTGTTTTCGCATCAACTCTTCAGTCCCCCAAATTTCCTCTTCCATTTGTACATTCAACTCTCATGATCTTCTAGATTCATCCCATTGTGAGGTAAGCTAGTAGTTGAGATCATAAAAATAAATTTATAGAGTGTTGAACAATCTCTAAAGGTAGAAACTCATCAAGAAGTTCAATGGTAAATCAGCAAACTCATACAACAAGTGAGAAATCTCTAGAACTAATCAATACTATAAGTATTGATGGAAATAATAAAATCAGAATGGATTAAGCCTAACATAAGTCTGTGTCCAGAATCTCTCTCTCAAAACCCTATAATTTACAATAAGAAGACATCTGGTAAAAAATATTGGTGGTGATATCTTATACTTACTGGAGGTTGGCTCTTTAGGTGGTGCCAGATGTAGTTGAATAGTTTTATTTTGTAATAGGAACATGAAGGTATCATCCGTGCTATTTGTAGTTATGACATAATCATATAACCAAGTACGATCTGATAGAATATAGAAAACATCTAAAAGAAAAATATAACAATAGATATTCTTAAAATATACACCAAAGTGTATTGGAATTTTATATCTCTCAGTTATAGGCAAAGTGGTATTGTCCATCCAACCTTTATGTAAATTATCCAACAGGGTTCCATTTTCTATCTCAAACTTCTTAATAATGGAATTGGACACCACATCCATGGTATTACCTACGTCTACTACAACATAGCATATTCTTGCCCCATATCTAATAAAGGTGAGAAAAACACTAGTATACTTATGACCTGTAATAATAGATATAATACAACATATCACCTATAACAAGGACTTATTGAACTCACTGAATCATACTTCTCATCATCAAAGGAGCTACCATAATAATGAAATTTGCATCCATTATGCCTACGAGTTCAAGATAAGATGGGGAACTATGACATCAGAAACTATTTCATTAGGTGTAAAATGGTTCTGCAAATCGAAATGACTTCAATAAACAACCATCAGCACACTTGTAAGAAAATTCTGACAAAGACTAGACTCCTTAATACCAATTAAAGAACCTATAAAAGAAAAAGTAGTGTTCACTGCAACCTTACATTTACCTCTTTTTCAACTTCATTAGAAAGTCAAATTAATTTAAAACTCATTTATGATTGGCACCCCCTATGCTACACGAAATTCTCACTCTCTCTTTGGCAAAAAGGTTGATTTGGTTTGTGTCACCAAACTAATAATTTTTAATAGAAATATACATTTTCTCTCTTTAATACCCCCGACCTTCTCCAACAAAGTTTCAACCTACTTTAAACAATCAATGTACCTCTCTCTTTGAAGCACATAAGGCAGTGGAGGTATAAATGATATTTGCTTTGGTTGGCTATCCTATTGTGAACAAACAGCATTGAGATCACAATTGTAAATGAAAGGTAAAAACATAAGATACCGTGGTCCATCACATCTCAAATAAAAAAGTCACTAGCATCGACCGTCAAACCAGTTGAGGTAGAAAATAATGGTCATTGCGACAATATTACTACCCAAAAGAATCCAAGTGAAAATATAGTTTTAAAGAGGACATTCTCATAACATCTATCTACGCAATATATTATAAAGATTTTCATGGGAAGGTCTTCCTTTTTATTCTATAGGAATATCTCATTTACATATACACAAATTGAAAAATATTTCAAATCTTGCTTTTATTAAGAAAGATGACTTATTCAACTCTTCTTATGCATCATTTCATCCCCAAAATACTTCTCATACCAATTCACCCAACAACAACTTGATACTAGATCATATGATGGGAAAGAGAAGATATTAGAAGTTCATTAATCATCCCTATTTGCTGATGTAAAATTCTAAAATCAAGACAAACTTCTGTTAAATATGTTTGTCAATATCATTTTTGAGTGTCTTCTAAAAAATGATTTTATAAATATAATGATCAAGTACCATCAACTTCCTAATCCTCTACTAAGACTAAAACTTGATAAGTCAATTTTTTGCCACTGTAGTAGTTTATTGATCCAATATATATACATATGTATATGTATATAAAGTAGTCTATATTAACATTATCCTAACCATTGTTATCTTTTCGATTCTCAAGTTCTATACAAAATAATCTAATAAAAATTTTGAAAATTAAAAACTAAGATTAGACATTAACTCTAAGGTATGCAATTTGTAAGAGAACACATTCACAAAATTCATAAATATGCTTAATACTAATGTACATAATCAATATCAATAATCAAGGTGTTGTTACATAATGCTTACCTGACATGGTTTTCAATTATTTTATGCTAATTTCATCATCATAAAACATTGTAAAGGAGATCTAACTAATGTTGGTCCATTCCATGGTGGATGTGAAAGAAAAGAATTCAATACATGGCTCTTTTAAAACCTTCATTTCTTAAGAAATTTGGAAACTAGCTTATTTAAATAAGTAGATCTAATTGCATAAGAATGCAAAGCTGATTGAATGTAAGACAAAGCAAGCAATGCCACGGTATCCAAAAGTGTGAGGACAAGAAGGCAGTGATTGAGACTTTTTAATAATTCTATCATATATCCCTTTTAGTTACACAATGAGCAAACAACTGTTTCACAAGAGTGTACCAAGATTCAGTCTAATTGCTTAGCCATCATACAACATCAATTTTTTTCAATCAAAATCATCTACTACTATTTTACCTTAACGTCATAAGCTATGTGGCATTCATATCATGATTTTTAAATTATCAAAATTTAAGTCTAAGATAAAGTACCAGTGGCCACACTCGGATTGATCTAGGTCTCTTCATTAATCATTATGTAGATTTTCATTTGACTTATTGGTTAGAAATATTGAGGAGTGGCCACCGTATTGCTCCTGGTCTCCGTCCGTGGAGCGGTACTAACCTATGGTATAGATGGTGTAGGCACGTTTGATTAACCACTTTTTGAGCCACTCAAGTGACCTTAGCTCAACCTGCCTCCATGTTAGTCTAGGCCCAATTCAGGGCAAACATTGCGGAAATATCTTTCCTTTTTGTATTGGTAGCATCTTCGAGGTCCCTTGTAAGGATCGAAATGAAATTTCTTGCACTTCATACAAGAATCTTTTTTACTCCCCATCGACTTGCTTCCAAATGCGACATTAAGGGCGGGAACACCAAAATTAGGTGGCTGTTGGCTTTGTGGAGTGCTAACGGAGTTGGAAATGGAAACACCACGATAAGGGTCCATGCTTCTACTCTTCTTGGGGCCTTGGCTTAAAGTGAATCTGGACATCTTCTTTTTTTTTGTCATGCCTCTCTTTAACTGTTCTCTGCTTAACCACCATTTTCTCGACCACAAGACAAATTGTAACATATCATTGTATGTATGGGTTTTGATCACCGAAATCTTATCCCTTATATTCATATTCAAATCTGTTTTAAACTTAGCACACAAGAACTCTTCGGAGTTGATGAACTCTAGAACATACATATAGACAGCTCCATAAACTCTATCTCATATTCAATCACCTTTTTGTTTCTTTGCACCAACTTGAAAATTTCTTTCGTTTTTGGTCTCTATAGAAACGGGTGTAGCACTTCTTGTTAAACTCTCCAAGGAATTCATCCCAAGTTAGAGGAGAAAAATACCTAAAAGGATGAACCTGTGGGGGAACTAAGGTTTAATATGGAGCGTTCCACCACTCCATCACCTACTAGAAGGTAGTTATCAAAGGAGTAGGGATTCCGGTTAGAAAAGCCAAGTGCAACGATGTCAAAAGAGGCGCATGTGAAGACGATGCGATCTCGAATTGAGGAGGTGGAGTATGAGGAATTTTATTTGGGTCCTTATTCTTCGTCTAGGAGGTATAGTTTTATAAAAAAAAATCTAAACTTAACAAATGGAATATCAATTAAACTAGGTGTTTAACCTTATAAAAATAATAATCCTAACTTCCTAAGACGCATTGGAGGTTTTTAAAATTATTTAAAATATTTTGAACATCAAGTTTTTCAAAATTGTTTGAAAATAATTAAGAATCTTTAAAAATACCTAGGAATATTTGAAAACATCTCAAACTTTTACAAAAACAAGAGTCTAAACTCTAATACCAATAAAATTATCATGTCCCGACTCTCGAGTGGAGCATAGGATAATCGCCGCATTACCCCGAGATACAGGTAAGTTTAATTTATGTACTAAAGTATCATAATATATTCATCAATATCTATCAATTTTCTAAAATAATTTAACAAATCAAAACAAATCAGCGTGCATTCATTGCACAAACAAAGGACTAGTCTGGTTTGTCCCAATTTAAAACACGCATGCATTACCAGTCTGGCCATTCAAATCAAATTCATAGAATATAAAACAAATCTCTACTCAAGAGATCCATATCAAATTTCACCATGAACAATTCCCAAAAAAAAATTCAAAGAAATAAAGAAGGTCCTCAATTCTAGTATACAAAACTATATCCAAATCTCAAATTCAAATAAATGTAGCATACAGTTCAATAGACTCCCCAAATAGTTACAAAGTTTGCCTATATTTGAATCCACTAATATCTCAAACCATAAGAAAACTAATATCCGAAAGAGTCCAACAAAATAAGTTTTTACGAATAGCGATCACAAGTCTCAGTAAGTATAAACAATACTTAGTAACTGATATGCATATTGTAAATAAATAATATATGTGTGGTAGATGTATCATATATATATATATGTATATATATATATTTTAAGCCATTGTGTCATTCTCAAATTCATTCAATAAAAAAATAAATTTTCTATCATCATGATTCAATAACATATACATCCAATCATTTTACATTTCCAAATATGGGACAACCAAAATCATTGTTTTCAACAAAGGTTTACCACGACCTAGAATGAGACCGTCAAGAGTCTTAAAATTTTAATTTTATAAATACACCATTCCTTGGCGTTGGAGATGGTGTTTCATTAGCAGTGCAACTAACTATCCTACACCCTTAAGTGAAATATCTAGTCTTGAATGCACTGCACGTGCTTAGCTATATCCCATGGTCTACTAATCCCATCACGTCACCTAACGGTTTGTGCCGTGGAAAGAAAATGACTAGTCATTTTTTATGAATCAGACTCTTCCCCCAAGTCAATCATATGCACCATTTCTCAAAATTTTTGAATTCATTTCATGTGATATCAATTTAACAATTGCTCAATAGTAGTCAACATGATAATGTATTCAATATTAATAAATTAACATGGTACATTTGATCTTTTAAAATATATAAGATGCATAGAAATTCAAAATTTAATCATTGGGATATTTCACACACTAAAACACATAAAATTCAAGTTTTGAAAATTATTTAGAAAATTTAATAAAAACATTTTTCTTATTTAAATACAAATATGTAACCACTTACAATTTGAGGAGGGTGCGCACTCCCACTAATCCATATCCTTAACTTTATCTTTGGTTGAAAGACCTTCGTTTAAATTTTTATATGTACTATGATATAGAAGTAAAGTTAGACACCAACGCATTGCTCATTTTCATCCAAATCATCATATCTAATTAATATAACATATACAAGTCTTAGAAAAATGATCATAACTTGAATTAAAATCCTCATATTGCGAAAATTCTAATTTTCACTTAAATATTTAACGTAACACTATGACTTTTATGTTTATACATAAAATCTATTCTATTCACACAAAAAATATTCAAATCCATAATATGATTTCCTAACTTCATAACCTAATTTTGCACAGTCACTGAAAAACTATTATAACTTTCATTACATAAATTTAATTTACGTAATTCAAATCTCAAATTAAAGATAAAATATGGATCTACAATTTTCATGTTTAGATTTTAGTTTAACTCAGCCTAGAAGATAGTTTAAAATCATAACAAATCCCACAACTAGAACATGATAAAAAATAGGAGATTTATGTAGAATATGTTCTTTTGAAAAATCACCAAAAATTAAATTTTCATCAAAATGTCTACTGCAATATGTCGAAATCTAGTTTCAGCATGAACAAACTCTACTCCATTTATTATTATATAGATAAAGTTATAGTAAAAAAAATCATAACAAGTTTAAGTTGTTCAATTTATAACATTCATGACTTTCATTTCATTCTCATACTAGAATTCAAATACTTATATAAATAACATAAATTTGAGTTGAGGAAGATGATTTATCTCAATTAGTGTCACTAATTTCATTCCCAAAATTAAGCCACAACAAACCCTAATTTTTCTCTTTACAAAAATTCTCAAAAATTATATAAATTATCAATACAACCATTTCATTCCCAAAATCAAGCCACAACAAACCCTAATTCTTATCTCTCTACAAAAATTCTCAAAAATTATATAAATTATTAATACAATTATAAATAACTCAAATATATATTGGGAAAACGTTATTACTTTAATTTGAGACACAATCTCATCCAAAACTCAATTTTTCAAAACTCTAGTTTTTTTTTTCTCTAAAAATTTTTAGATTTTTCACTAGGGTTTTGTTCTAGATTTGATATTTTGATGTTTGAAAGTTTCAACAATTGATTTTAGATGTGGTTTGGGTGAGATCTAGGGAGGGAGAGAGAGAAAAAGAGAGCTTGGTGAGAGAAGGGAAATGGAGATGAGAGGGAGAGAGTGAATGTGGGGGAGAGAGTCTAAGTGTGGGTGAGTGAGAATGAGGGGGTGTGGGTTTGACCAAAGAAAGAGAATGAGTGGGGGAGAGTAAGTGGATTTTGTTTATTTGTTTATCTCTCTTTTTCTTTTTATATTGGTATTACAATCTATAGGGTTTTAGTTTAAAAGGTTGGGAGTCTGGTTTTAAGGATATGAAATGATCATGCAATCATTCAAGTGGAAGAGTGGTAAGAGTTGAAAACACCTCTCCAAACTTAGATAACACTACAATGATTTCTTTAGATATTTCTGATTTATTTTGGTCAAGTTTTACCTTTAAGGTCATACAGCCATGGAGCTGCTATTGTCTGAATTTCCTAGTGGCCTTCCCCCGAATCAACTTAATTAAGTGTTGCTCCACCTTCTCTTCCAAAATGACTTCTTTTCCCTCACTAAAAGACCTGACTTACAATCTCTTAAAGTCAAAAGTGATTGGATTATAATTATACATCCAATCCATCCCTAGTATTACATCTCATCTACCTAAAACTATTACTCTTAAATTGCAAGAGAGAATGGACCTCTGGATAGCCCATTAAATATTGCCTACTTTGGAGGATTGGCGATCTTACTTCCATTAACAATTTCTGCTTGTAGAGTCTTAGCTAATCAATTGGTAGATTGAGATATGTGGCTACTCTTTGATGGAGGAGACTATTAGTGCTTCTTGTATCTATAGGATAGTCACTACCAACCCACTAATGTTCCTTGCAAAGCTATCATTTGTCTATGCGTAGGGTTAGACAATACACACAATGACACCTAGACAGCTCCATCAGTTTGTATTTATTCTCTGTATCCCTTCCTCATCAGTCAATTCGCTTCCTGCTTTATTCTTAACAACTAGTATGAAGTTTAAATGTTTGATTTTGCACCTGTGTTGGGGCTGAATTTTTTCCCACACTTAAAACAAAGGTTGTTATCCTTTTGAAGTTGTACTTCTTGAGGTGTCACTCTTTGCCAATGATTTCTAAAGAAATTGTTACCTTGTGTGTTCTTAGAACTAAAGCCTTCTGAGTTTTTGTCTCTAGCATTTCCTTCTCCAATGTTCCATTACTTCAGTATTCTTGCTCTTCTCTTCTTGGATAATTCTAAGGACTACTCCTGCAAGGCTGCAATCTTGAATGCTTGAAAAAGGGATGCGGGTTTCATCATCCTCAGTATTAGTGTCTTCAACCTCTCTTGATATTCAGCTACAGAACCATATTGTTGTAGCTTATTAAATTCCTCCACTTCATCTTGCAATCCTTTGATCACAAACCTTTGGCATGACAGACTTGAAAACTCTTCCCGTTCCAGTTTCTTTTTTATTTGTTTGAGTCCTTGATACCAGATTTCCACTTTTCTTTCTAGGTACATTTCTACTATTTCAATTTTTGGATGGTTAGGTATCTGAGATACTGTAAAGAACTTATAACATTTTTTCAGCCACATTCAAGAGTTATCACATGAAAAAAGAGGAAGCTCAACTCTGGGTTGGTTTGGTATCATTCCTCAAGAGTTATGGTCTCTTTTGCTTGAGTAAGTCTCCATCTCTACCTCCAATCACATTCTGCAATTGCCGAGTATGGGAAGAATGGGAGAGTTCAGGTTTCTGTCCGTGTAGTTTTCTTCATTCTTTTCCCATTATTCCTTTTTAGGAAAGCATGAAACATGCTTCAATGTTCGCTAAGAAGGCATCCATCTTCTGATTCTGCTCTTCGAATCTTTTTGTCCATATAAAACCGCAATTCATCCACTTTGGCTTCTTGTTTCTTGAACTGATATTCTTGAGTTCCTTTTCTTGTCCCTTCTGCCATTTGGGTCTCTAGTCCAAGAATCAATAGCTTTGATACAAAATTGTCACAACCCAAGCGGCAAGTCAACTAGTTGCTAGGGCAGTCGACTGGTGAAAATGGAAGTCGACTGATTGATGGTGGCAGTTAACTAGGAAAGACTATGAGTCGATGATTATGGCAATAGTCGACTAGTTATCTCAACCAGTTGACTATAGAGTTGTCGACCGATTATATTAATCAATTGATTATGGAGTTGAAAAATGAAAAAGAAGAAAGAGAAATAGTTACAGAAGAAGAGACATATATAGAAAGAGAGAAGAAAAATTTATTTATTCATCACTATCTCCTTCTGCTAATCGATTACAGACATTTATACATCCCTTGAACTAGTCCCTAATAGTTTTAACAGCTTCAATAACTTCAATTTTAACAACTTCAATTGGGATTTAGTTGTTTAATTGAATTCTGAAACTAACAATTTACCGGTCATTAGTTTCAAAAGTTCAAGTGCCGTTACAAGAGCCCCCAGCAATCGATGGACAAACAAGAAATTCATATTTAAGATCAATCTGCCTGCTCAAAATGAATATATACCGAGAGTAAGTTAAACTTAGTAGAGGACATTTGAGTTAGAAGTCTTATGAGAGATTTTCATATTATTTATATCTCTTTGCAATGTTAACATTATTCATGTTATCATCACAGTGTTTAACGTTGTTCATATCGTCACAAACATACCAAACAGAACCATTCGTTTGAAGAAGAGTAACTTTGTTTTTTCCCTCTCTTTCTATTATTTAATTGATAAATCATTTTTCATATTTCATTCTTTATATTTTCTTTTTATTCTCATTTTGTTTAAATTTGTACTATGCATATGATTTAATAAAAAGGAATAGCCATATAAAAAAGAGATCAATTTTGCTTTTTATATTATTCAAACAATTAATTATTTTTCTTGTGCTCATGTTATTTAGTAATTTTCTATAAATTTTTGGAATTAAAAGCTAATTTTTAGCATTTAAAATTTTTTTCCTACCTAGCTATGCACATGAGACGAGTGATCCATCTATTAAACTCAAAGACTAAAAGACTAAGATCAGAATTATTAACTGTTATAGTCGGGTCTGGGATGATCATTAGAACATTGCTAAAAATGTTATTATAAACTTTGTAATCCAACAAAGCCATTTGGAAACCTAATGCACCAACCTCCCCATAGATGGAAGAGGCTCTTTATTTGCATACTACAAATTAAAGAAAAACACTTGGTGCCAAACAAAAGTATGCATTCCGGTTAAGCCTCAACAAGGCCTGGTGCAGTAGCAGTGACGGAGAAGTCCACGGCAATGGCCATCGTCGAAGCCTTCCTGCCTGCAAATCATGGCACAGTTGTGGTCATTTAGGCAAGTTCCCTTAAATACATGGCTTAGTGATTCACAAAGCCTGGCTTCAGTCCTCACCGGTGTTTCTTCTACAAAAGTTCAACACCACCATTTGAAATAAACAAAGACTTGCTTAGATTAATTCAACAAAATCTTCTCAGGTGAAAATGTCAAATAGATTAGTAATACTGTTTGCGGATTGTACAAATCATTTAAAATTTCCAATCACACCTTTACTCATAAGAAACAATATGCAATTCCTATGGCCAAAAATAAAGTAATTTTAGCAAGCATTATATCCCTAGCAATAATGAGAGAGCGAGAGAGAACCAAAGGCCAAGAGGAGCAGCAGCAGCAGCAGTCTGAAAACAAAGAGCCCCTTCTTCTCCATACTCTGTGGTATATTGATCTTTTGAGCTCCTTTATAAGATGTCAAGCTCTTCGTGGCTTCCAGAGACGCGAATATGCACTGCCTCTTTTGTAAAAGACGACACTTCGCAACTATCAAGTCTCACATGCAAAATGCTGAATTGTTTTACTGTGGGCTACCCTTGTCCGTTTAGTCCACAGGGATAATAGCCCGTGGGCTACTTTCAGGGTTTCCTTTGGGCCTGGTCGAGTTTGGGCTTAGTTCAAGGTTCAAATATTTTAAAAATCAGACTTGATTTGATAAAAAAAAACATTTTATAATTTGATTCGATTTTTATTATTAAATGAGATGAAATTAACCCCATCAAAACTATTTAAAAATGATAAAATTGATAAATCATTCAAACCAGATTAAAAAATTATATAAATTTTATTTTATTTTAAAATATAAAATATATAAATTATATATGAGAGATTATGGTAATATTATTTGATTCGTAAAACAATTTGATCTAACCTGTCTAACTAATAAACTAATGAAGATTGACTGAATTAGTTTTAAAAACATTGGGTTCAATTTATAGCATCAACAGACACCCCAAGAATAGGCATATTTCTTCCCTCCCTCTCTCTCTCTCTCTCCCCATTTTATCTAAATTCCCTTTTTGTTTTCTATTTTGCTGGGTACCATTGATCAATTGGTATAAATTGATAGATATTGATGAGACTTCAACCTTTCTCACTACATCTTACCCTGACACCCAACGATTTTCTCAATCTCACCACACCGTGAGCATCAATTTTTATCAACGAAACACATCAAAAAGTAAACCGAGTAATCCCAATCACCGCATGTACTTGCACTGAACATCTCTTGATTCTAGACTAACAATTCAAATCGTAGGGATAAAATAGTCGACCCAAGACCATTGTTGGGAAAAAAGACCCTTGATGATATATAATAGGATTCGGACTAGCTATATATATTCAAGAATGAGCTCTTACATATCACAATTTCATTATTATCAAAGTCTCATCATGCATATTCACCATAAACATGATGAAAATAGAGAGGGCATCCAACCCCAAAACTGAAACTCCGTTGGATCTACACTACTCCCTTTCAAAAAGAATATGTAGCGTGCTTATGGTTGCAGATGCTGCGGCGGCAAATCTCATGCAGAATTCAGTGAGTGGCTGCAACCAGTGCCATGTGCTCTATCAAATCCAAAACACGGTTGCTGGAAGAAAACACCCAAAAGAGTGTCAGAAACCACCAAGCATAAAAGTCACAGAATCAACACATGTTAGTTGCCGAGAATGGATGTTAAGGTTGTTGAGTGATTAAACCACTGGATGAGAACCCATTGGGGGGAGAGAGAGAGAGAGAGAGAGAGATTACCTATATCCCCATTCATTGTCATACCAAGAAACAAACTTCATAAATGAATTGCTGAGCCCTATTCCTGCCTTTGCATCAAATATGCTTGACCTGGAATACAATTAGGCATAAATCTTAAGAGGACTGTTTTACTGAAGCTGAACAGGGACATTTTGAACCATCAAATGGGGAACAAATTTTGAGAATCATGGATCTTAGTTCAAATGATGCCCCAACTACAAAGGCATATATCAAGGTACAGGCAAGAGAGAGAGAGAGAGAGAGAGAGAGGGAGAGAGAGGAACCTCGAGTCACCAACAAAATCATTGGAGACAACATCCTCATCCGTGTACCCAAGAATGCCTTGCAATGGCCCCTCTGAAGCATACCTTCAGTTAAAAAACACAAAGCAAATTTGCATAGCCAATTTTAGGAATACCCAGCAGCAACAAGAGAGCATCTATATGCAAAGCAAGAAGGAGAAGCAAAACATACTTAATGGCTGCTTTAACATCTTCATACGAGGCACTCTTCTGAAGACGACAAGTTAAGTCCACAACAGAAACATTTGGAGTTGGGACACGGAATGCCATTCCAGTGAGCTTTCCATTCAGGTCTGGAAGAACTTTTCCAACAGCCTACACTCGAGGTAAGAATTATGTCCCAGGATATTTCCAGAAAATGTTTATCACATTATACCATGTTACAGCCATACCTTTGCTGCACCAGTAGAACTAGGAATAATATTTTGACCAGCTCCACGGCCCCCTCGCCAGTCCTTCATTGAGGGACCATCTACAGTCTTCTGCGTTGCTGAACATCCAAAAAATACAGCTACATGAGCAGACTAGAGCAAGAGACATCATGGGGGGGGGAGAGAGAGAGAGAGAGAGAGACCTGTAGTTGCATGTACAGTTGTCATCAAACCTTCCACAATTCCAAACTCCTCATGAACCACCTAGAACATATTAACGTGAAAATAAATGAATAAAGAGAAAAGGTAATGTTTTTCCAGAATAAAATTTCAACTAGAAAGACCCTCTATGATCAGTTAAAATAATCAAAGAAACACAACAAAAAGATAAAAAAGAAAAATAAAGCTTCATTAGAATTAAAAATTGCATAATGTGATCAAACCTTGGCAAGAGGTGCCAGACAATTGGTTGTACAGCTTGCATTAGAAACAACATCCATGCTTGGCCGGTAAGTTTTCTCATTTACACCAACAACAAACATAGGTGCATCAGCTGATGGTGCAGAAATTACAACTTTCTTGGCACCACCCTGCAAATTAAACCCATGAAAATATCAGTTCCATTTTTGTAGTGTTTAATTATCTTGGCAAATTCGGGGGTGTGAACAAAAACAGACAGCAAATACAAGCAGAAGCATCTTTTTGCAAACTAACCTTCTTGTGTGCAGAAGCTTTCTCAACTGTTGTGAAAACCCCGGAAGACTCAACAACATATTCAACTCCAGAATCACCCCAAGGGATCTCTGCTGGGTCCCTGTGGGAATATCACAACATACCAAACATTGATGCTCCCATTAGAACCATATGCATTCATAGTTCCAGATAAATGACAAGAAAGTCTAATTTAACCATGACGAAACAGAAAGATGATGTAAGTGTAAACCTCCATCCTACCTTTTGCTTGTCACTTTAATTTGCTTCCCGTTAATCACCAATGTTGATTCATCCAAAACTTTGATGGTTCCATCAAAAACTCCATGTGTGGAATCATACTTGAGCATGTAGGCCTGGAAGATCAAAACAAGAACACCTTCATTAACAAGCCAAATATCCAGAAACATGAAAAATTAACAAGCCTCATGACAGACAACTTTTTATTACTCAAACCCTGTCCATCACAATTTGAATGACAAAATTGCCAAACCACAGATATTTGGAGAGCTTGCATTAAATATCATTGTAAAAATCACATTTTATTACTAGTACTCAACTGAAGTGGGTCCATCTACTATGTAAGAACAAGATTCAAGAAAATGAACCATTCACTTTATTGGCCATTACAACTCTAACTAAAATTTTAGGAAAAGAAAAAGAAAAAACTGTCACTCAAATTGGGACAAAAGAACACAGAATAGAATGCCAACAATCATAAAACTAACAGTAGAGCTTATTAAGAAAATCCAATATCAACAGGAAAAGATGCATACAATGAATATTACTTATATAGCTAGCCCACAATATTTTGTTATGGAAGAAAATTTTGGGTTTACTTCAGGATTTTAAAAGAGTGAAGATGATTGTAGAGATATATTGACTGAGAAGTGGCTAAAAATGTAGATTATTTCAGTAACATCCTGGGCAGCCGTAACAACAATGTTGAGCATGCATCTCTTGCAGCAAGGAATGTCAATTCATGCTATTGTGTTAAATTCGTGTCGAGTTGATGCAGTGTTATAATAACTATTTGCGTAACTCTAACTTTACTAATTTAATTAATTGTGTCAAAAATTTGAACTTTAACCTGACCTGCTCTCTATACATGTAACCAAAAAAGACACCCATAAACTATTTACTTCATTAGTTTTAACAAATAATTAAAAAAAAAGTAACATATATTGTTGAAATAGAAAAAAAAAAAAGTGTTGTATAGTGGAAATAAGACAAGCCAACTGTTTAATCCCTAATCTTCAAAAGGGGCGAAACTCCCTGTTGGGGCGGGGGCCCTAGGCAGCCTTCCCCTTGCATTTTTTGCAAGGAATACCTAGGTTGTTTAATCCCTAATCTTCATTTCTTAATTACGATAATTATCATAATTAAGCATTCTATTTCACTTAAAATAGTGTCTTTAAATTTATAACTTGATTATATTTTAAAATTCAATTCTTGCTGGCTACTTGGTAGGTCAAGGATTAACATACATATATTAATAGGTGTGTGAGTGTGTATTAGTTATGTTTAATATTAATAGTGTTAAACCAACTTCTGCATTTTTGGCAGGTTATTTTTGAGTTGGTGAATCAACCTATCGTGTAACACAATTGTTTTTGGTTGATAATCAGGCTGACTTGTTTTCAAACCAGCTTCGAGCCATGTTGGCTGGTTGTGTCCCAAATTTTCTACCTATACTTGCAGCAAAGCACCTAAGAGGAAGCTATGAAGCAAATACAGACACAAGAGACTGGTGTATGTACTTTTCACCCAAAAAGTACAGAAGTCTAGGTCAGTATGTTGTTCGAATGTAACTATTACTATAACTTTTGGAAAGAGGGACCATTTTGAATATCCAAAACAACGCAACTCGTTAATAACAATAACGTATCTCTAGAGAGTTCAAGAATCCGTTTACAAGTGTCCACTATCAAGAAAATTAATAAAATAAACAGACTAGGCACTTGACGTCTATCATGTGTGCAGTGAGTGTACAAAGACTTAATGTTTGACATCGTGTTGAACATGGATAAAGCTACTATTTTGAAGTTTCAATGCCGCACAGATTGTATATATAAAAATTCCAAAGGCATTGTATTTGGATACCCTTAGAAAATCAACCATTCATCTGAAGAAAAGATAAGGGAAAAAAGTAGATAAAAATTACACTCCGCTTCATAAAATTAATTTACAATATGGCAGAAAATTCAGAAGTTAACTGATAGAGCAGCCAAGAAAAACACTTTACCATGTACTTAGCATCAATGAAAGGATCATTGACTGCCACCACATCAATATCATCCCTAGAGGTTGCTACACGTAATACTAATCTTCCAATACGGCCAAAACCTGCAAGAATGGCAGAGAGCAGAACCGTTAAATTTTGTAAATAAATGAGGCCAACCGTAGTGAGGTCTCAACTTCTGCGGTAGATTTTGAAAAACAAATAGTAATCCTTAAGTGAAAAGGTGCCCACAAAAATTTTGAAATATAAGAAAGCAACCACTATCTGATAGTTATACCAAATCCTTTACAAAATATTTTACACAAATCTTACATGGAAATAGAGGAAATTTTCGCTTCACTATTCTACTCATCAACGGTATGAAACCATGGATTAGTACAGAATGATCCACATGCATCTTCATTATTATGAGATTCTTCTCTATGTGTCTGTCTCAAAACAAATTCAAGGAAACAAAGATGCAGCTTTTGCCATGCTATGCATGGACTGCAGTTAGTTGAGGCATCAGGTGATTGATGTTAAGGTCGCCCAGTTAATCAATGTTAAGATTGTGCCCATTTGCTTACACTTCTATTCTTGTTATTATGAGTATTATCCTAACTTGTACCAACCATGCAAGGAACAAAAATGTAAAGCCTTCTTCCAGCAGTAGAAACAAGAAATATAACAGCTATTAAATTCATCAACAAGCATTTGAAGCAATCAAGGAACCTGTCATAGAGCAAAGCAACTAAACTATTATATCTAAAATAGAGAAAGGGATAGGGAAGTTGTTTTATGCTTATTTGCATAATAGCAAACCCATGCAGTAACCATAAAGGCTCTACAAATGGCTCAAACAAAAAGGGCCACAAATCCCTTCAACATCCACCAAAAGCACACGATAGATAACAATTTTAAATTTATTAAAAGGAACTAATCCAGAGCTCAACACTTGTTCTAATAGCCACAACCTTTAATTAGATGAAACCAAAATCATTACAGATATCCCAACTGGGGGCCAGTCAACTATTATCAAAGTTATTTTTGGTTAACGTGCAAATTTTTAAACATTATTCAACTGGTGGAACTCTTATCAAATTTGGGCAAACCATGACCATTAAGCAACTCAAAGGAAACCTGGATATAAAAATACAAGATTCTTTATAGGTGATGACCCCCTTGAAGACCCAAAAGACTCTCCATCCATTGGCAAACAACCATGTTTATAATCCAAAATAAGCGTACAGTCTTCCCACAATGGAAAATGTTTATCATCCAAAAATAGCACAACGCGTAATCATAGAATGACAAAAACTAACTAAATGAACGCCAGAGAATGACAAGAATTGATATAATCAGATTAGTAATGCAAAGAGATGAATTTGACGAAAGCAAAATTTTTGGGAGAGAACATACCATTGATTCCAACCTTTGTCTTCCCACCAGAGCGAGATTCTAAGCAAGTCAAACAAGAAATTCAGAAAACAAAGTCTAACCCAAAATATTAATGAAAGAGAGAGAGAGGGAGACTGCAATTACTTTGAACAGTGGGCGGAATCGCAGTAGCAGTAGCTCTGATAGGTTGAATCCTCTTGGTTCCACATGTCCTGAATTAGTTAAAGACCATTCAATCACCATTTCGACATTAAAGTTTATCGAAATAGAATGTAGATTGCAGAGCGAATTAAAAAAGAAACCTAAATTACTCAACTGCAAGGATGGTGAATCCACAGGAAGAGCAGCTCCGAAGATGCTTGTCTGAAACTTTGCCGTACGAATAGAAGAAACCTGAATTCCAAAAAATTACTCACATGTAAGGAGGTGAAAGAGAGAAAGAGAGAGGAGATCAGAGATTGATTAGGCAAAAAGTCAAGGCTCAAATCATCAGAACAAAGACACAAATATTCAATCAATGAAAAAAGAATTTAAAAAAAAAAAAAAAAAAAACCTTAGAAGGATGAGGAGAAGAGAAGAGTTCAGGACGAGAAGAAGCCTCGAAGAGAGAAGAAGAGGCTGCTGTAGATCCAAGCAGAGTTGAGAACGCCATTTGATTCCTCTCTCTCTCTTTCTTTCTTCACCTGATAAACAGTCACTGCAAAAACCCAGAAGAGAAGAAAGAAGACTTTTCTCTTTATGAGGTGGTAGTTGAGAATGAGAACGATGAGAAGCCAACCGAGTGAGGCTTTTAAAAGAGAGAGCGAGCGGAGATTCTTAGAACGAAGCCCTTTCTCTCTCCACAGATGACAAAATGAATTCTCTCTCTCTATGGGGTAGGAAGCGGTGTGGGGAGGTTTTTTTTTTTTTTTTTTTCAATTATTTTCTGATTGCTTTCGTACGATAAAATTGATTTTGTCGCGATGGGATGAGCTGGTGCCTACAAGCCATCGAAAGCCACGTCGGACTAATCGTGGCTCTCGGCTTTTCTCTTTCTCCCACCTCAATAGTACGGCCACCCTTCCCCGTTCTCCCGGATCCCATCACCTTTTATCCAATAATTTATTATTTGAATCGCCATTTTTTTTTTTAAGTTTAATATATATCCTTTTTATCGCATCGATAAAAAAATAAAAGACTACTAAAAGAAATTAAAAAAATTTACTAAAAATCACAAAATTATATATAAATTTTTAAAAATATCATTAAAATTATTTTAAATGTCATTTGTTATATTTAAATTTACAACATTTGTCTTCTTCCCCGTCCTCTATCATTTATATTTTACATTTCACCCTGCAAAATAAATTTTTAATTTTCAATCCTATTATAAATATTATAAATAGAACTAACTACTACCAAACTAACTTTCCGCCGTTGATTTTGATCCCTTTTATTGGAAAAACATTATTTATAATGAAAATGTTGGTGAATCTTAATAATTCACATGAATGAAAAATCTTATTGTCAAGAATAAATTTTATATATGATTTTGATACCATGCATAGAATAGAAAAAAATTGAATATAACTCTAATACTTGATTGTTTAGATGAAATATTATATAATAAATTAAGTTTATATAACAAATTTATTATTATAAATATAAAAATAAATATTATAAATATAAAAATAAAGAAAGTCAAATATTCTTAAAATAAAATTAATAATTGATTTGATTTTAATATATAAAATTTTGTAAATATTCTTAAAATATATGATATTTTCTTATATCTCTCTCAAATTTAATATAATATAATATAAATTATTTGATTTTAAAATAGACTATAGGTATATATTGTCATAGTTGCACATATGTTTTTGCAACTCTAAAGAATAGTTTTTTTTGGAACGGATTAAAGGTCTTCTGAAACATGTGTGGGCATATATTGAATGACAGCTTTTATCTAGAATGGATCAAAATATTCTCGAGGCACCTACATGCGCATTTTTGTAAATATTCTTAAAATATATGATATTTTTTAACCCTTTTTTTTTGTAAATGAGATTTTGATACCATGTTAAAAGTATTTGAATATGGAAAAAAAAATAATATAAAACGCTAATACCCCATTGTTTCAATAAAATATTACAATATATCGTATTCATATAAAAAATAAATTTTTACTATAAAAATAAATATTACAAATAATATTTTCAAAATCAAATCACTAAGTACATAATTTTTTCTAAATATTTTCAATATATATGATATCACTCAAATATTTGTATAAATTATTATACTAGTTGTGTGTCTCACCCTGTTCCTTTTATCTAACAAGACTAACATGTGTGCCCTTCTAAAAATTTTCCAAATAAATAATATATTGATCTTTATTTTTTTTTTAAATTATAGAGTTATTAAATTCATTTATAGATAGTTCTGGAAACATAAGGGCTATTAAATTTAATAAAATTTTATGTCATATTTTAGCCAAAGTTAAATCTCCCTAGTGACAAAGATATATTACTTAAAGAGGAAATATCGTATTAGTTCCTGTCTATAGTAAAATTATCTTTCGTATTCTTCATAAATTTATAACTTTTATAAATTATTAAACTTACAATTATTTTAAGAGTCGCCAAATAAAGTATGAATAATAGCGTATTTTGCTCAATGTATATATTCCCGCACAAAAGTGAAGTAGATGGGAACAAAAACAGCCCCACCCCACCTCATCTCCTCCCAGGCCAACATGTCAATGGGACTTGGCTTGATCTTTTCTTAAAAGAAATTAAAAAAAAAATAATCTTAATTATTATACTAAAAATATAAATAATTTTATTTTTATTTTTATTTTTAAATTTAAAAAGATTTGATTTATTATATTATTAATTTTATTTTAAACTATTTTCATTTAATGACATAATTCAAAATTGCTTAATTAAAAATAGTTTGAAAGTAATTTAAAATGACTTGGGTTTGGTGGGATGTGGGTTGGTCGGGTGGTCCAAAGTGGAAAGCCGAGAGACGGACGGTCCATTCAAGAGAGTTGGGGCACGACACGAGAGGGGAGTCCGAGGACAACATTAATTTTTACACGCAGCGTCACGCCAAAGCGTTGATTTGGTGGGGGCCAGCAGTTCTGATTATGAAAAAGTGTTAGGTGGGAAAAAGGGCATAGGGGGAACAATCCAAACACGTGCTTCTCGAAAGAGACCCTACTTACGCACCGAAATATAATTAGGGTAGCCATGCCGCCGTCGCAAATTCCTTCCTGACGGAATAATTTTTATTAAAGTATCAATTTTACTTTTAATTATTTAAAATTTTTTATTTTTATTGATTTTATTAAAACCTATTTTACACTAATTACTCTCTCTGTTCTCTCCATATTTAATTATCAATATTATTATATAATTTATTTAATTATATTCATTTAATTATTTCTTATATTATAATTCTTTCGTTTTAATATATTATTTTCATCGTTTCATATAAAGATATATTTTTATATTTTTATATTTTATTTATATTTAAAAATTGTTTTTACAACTAAAATTATAATATTTCAAATAAGTAACATATAAAATGAAAAAGATAAGATATTAATTCGTGAACAAGGTAGATATCATCCTATTTAGATAAAAAACACTTTGATCATCGAGTTAAGCAAAGAAAGCAACTAGTATTCTATTTGATTCAGTTCAATTAAAAAATGACATAAAATATATCATTATAACTGTCTAATATGAAAATTACCCAAACATCTAATGAAAATGATAAGAAACAAATTTTGTTTTCTAAAGTGAAAGACTATGTCCAACACCCATGAACTATAAGATGCAATTGAGCAAAGTTGTCTGATTTAAACCCTTGTTTCAAGAACTACAGAGACTATTTCTTCTTTTTTTGTTGTTATCACTGCTATCTAGCTTACTTCTCCTATTAACAGTTCATCATCGATATGACATTCTCTGCCACATTTATCTCTTGGCAAAAATTATAGAGTATAATTATTAATGTGGTAATGGAGAAAATTTTAATACAAACTAAAGGCATATAGATTAAGTTCAACAAAATAAATCTAAAAACAATTCCTATTCTAAAATCCCATCACATATGGTTATATAAATTTAACTTTATCAGGATGATTATCATACTTTTATTCTATATACAGTCTCGTAAACTGAATATATTACTAATTATAAGATAACATTTTCATCAATAGTATATTAATTTAATCAATTGTTGTAGCTATAAAACCAAAAGATTTATTATCTATCATAAATTAATCAACAATAATTCTCCTTTAAAATTATCAGAATTATCGTATAATTACTATTATCAAAAAGCTAAAGATTTATTACTGATCATGAAAATAGATATAAAAAAATTTAGCCTCCCAAAAAAGAGTACCAAGCCAATCGTAGAATAAAGTTAATATGCAAAATTCTTGAAAATACTACTCTAAATAAAATAAAAAGTATTACTAAAATAAAAGAGTATTACTGAAATAACATTTTAAAAAAGCATAAATTGCAAAATCAGCATCCCATTTAAATCGAACGAATTCATTGAACTTCCATCATTGTTTAAACTTGAAACATGATTCTCAATCGAGTTATTTATTGCAATTTCATTTATTTGGCCTTTCTTTACGATTTCTATGTCTTAGTGATGATTTTACTATCTCAAACTGTGAAGGATCCCGAGTAGTTGAATTTAATCCTTTTCTCTTTCTTCTAGTTCGTGGCCTGCCTTTTCCACAACATACATTTTGCTCAAAATTCATAGAAAATGATCCGTCAATAAGTTCAAATAATTTTTTTTGAGTATGTTCTCTTTTCATAAGAGGCCACTGTTGATATTTGTCTTGCAAATCCTTAAGCACCCCTTTTAATGAACACACACTAGTATCATTCTCACTCTCAATTATGAGTGATTGTCTTGTGTCAATTTGCCATTGAGAATGTATTTTTGCAAGTGGTAACACTTGTCCTTTCCAAAGACTCATCATGTGTGCACAAGATAATCCCATTGTTGCCTTGAAAGCACCACTACAGGTTGGTTGCATAGTACCATTTTTTAGCATCTCAAACTATTCTTTCAACTCTTTCAAGACAAATAATGATAATCGAGTCACAACCTCTTTGAAAAATGGAATATTGCACTTATGAGGAACTTGAAGCCTTTCTCTTGATATCATCATCTTAATTTCATTGATTTTATTTTCAATAAGGAAACACATTTTCTGTTTAACTGACAGAATATCTCCAATTGAAACTAATAAGTATTTTTTCGATTTTGAAACTGCATCCTCTGTCCTTGATGAAGTCTGATTCCTAAAATATAAAAACTTCTTTATCCATGTAGTGACAAATCGCTCTTTATATGGCAGCCATGTTTTTCTAATATAGCTCAAAATATCACTCTTTAGAGTTCAAGCTCACACCAAGCTTTCTCATACATTTCTCGTGTTAAAGAATATACGACCCTATTCCAAGGTAACAAAAATTCCTCCCAAACTTTTTTTTTTTTTTTTTTCAAAACAAGACTTGCAATTAGAAAGTATATTTTTTAAATATGCCTAACACATAACAGATTTGAAGTCATAGAAAAAACAACTTGAATTGCCTTTATCAATGCTAATTCTCTATCAGTCATGATAACAAAAGTATAACAATCATTGCCAAGTTATTTATTGAACACACCTAAAGCCCATTCATAATCTTCACATCATTCTTTTGAAAAAAACACAAAGCAAGAGTAAAATGAAATTTTGAAACTTGTAATCCTTATTATTTCAAGCAGTAGCATCTTGTACCGATTGGTCTTGTACGTGTAATCCATTATAAAATTATTTGAATAGTTTCTACTCAATTTCATAGAAGTGGGATGTGAAAAAAATAAATGAGTTAAATGACCTTCTTGGTCTTGTTTAACATTAAAGGTAAATCCAGCCTTACCTAATTTCCCAAATAGGACTTGAATCATTAAACGACCATCTAAACTGTCTTTGGCAATTTTACGCTTCACATTGTCAATGTCCCTTACCACCAATGAAGTATTTGGATTTCTTTAATAAAGAGACAAAAGAATTTGACGTGGAGAAATCCTAAATTTACTCATCTTATCAACATTTATGATCTCTTCTTGAAAAACACATGCCAAATGGTGTCCAAACAAGTCCTTAAAATCTTCACGATTATGTGAGTCATTCCTAATCACAAATTTCCAAAATCCATCTTCTTGTTTCTTGCCTCATATCTCAAATGGACAATTTATAAGATGACTAATTGTTTTATTTTGTCATTGTTCAATTGGAATATTTAGTCTTTCTCGATATTGACCTCCACGATCACAACCAATAGCAACATACTTTTCCTTTCTAAAACTTTTAATTGATAACGTATAACCTTGCATTGAATAAAAGTTTTTCACAACCTTAATCATTTCTCACGTGTTTCATATTTGGAATCAAGTATTTCATATTTGGAATCAAGTATTTTAGTAATATTTTCTTAGCTAATTGGTTGTGGTCGTTGAGTATCACATCTTCAGCTGTTCACACGAGTATTAACTATGTTGTCTATTTGCAAAATCTAAAAGAAAAATTATATGAATCAGAACATAAAATGACATACAAATAATCAGAAATTTTATCTTTATAGAACATTGAGAAAATAATGCACAATTGAATTAGAAGTCAACTACAAAATATGGATAAAGAGATATTATCTTTATAGCACATTGAACTACACAATTAAACTAGAATTTTATCTTTATATCACAACAAGATTCCCTAGAATGCTATATATTATCTCATTCTTGAAACAAGAAATTGAAAACAACAAAGAAGAGAAAAAAGAACCAAGCCTGTACATGAAAACTTTATCAAAAAATTGAAATTATGACATCAAATACAATAAAAAAGAGATATAAAAGAATAAAAAAAGTAAGTAAAACTTACCGAGAGAGATGAAGTAAAAGAAAGAGTTGGGCAAAAAAGAGTTTCTTGTAATTAGCTTCAATCGATATCCAATAGGGCAGTCTTAAAAGAATGAAATGAATTGTGACAAGGAAAGGGGGTGTAGCAAATTTGGAGAATAATTAATGTATAATGGAGATTTAACAAAATCAATTAAAATAAAAGAATTTGATTAATTAAGGATAAAATTGGTATTTGAGCAAAAATTACTCTTGCAGAAAGAATTTTGCTTTGACACGATCACTACCTATACAATTAGCCCATTTTATGTTCTTCGTGAGAAACGTATCAGCTTGCTTCCATGTTCAGGTGCATGTGGGCCTTCGCAATCTATATTCTTAATACTAATTTTTTCTCTAATTAGTGATAAAATTTATTTAAATATGACTCGATATCATATTAGAGAATAGAACGTGATTTTAATACCATATTAAAAAATAAGAATAATATAATAATAATAAATTTTAATATTTCATTCTCTCAATTAATTATTTAATAAGTTGATATACATAAAAAATTTATTATTACAAATATGGAAATATAATATTATAAATATAAAAATATACAAAATCAAATATTTTCAAAATCAAATTAATAATTAATTTGATTTTAATACATAATATATTCAACTATTTTCAATATGACTTATAGTCAGAAATCAAGACAACCAATCATGCATTTGCATAGCTCCACAAGATTTCTTGATCCGTTCCAAAAAAAAAAAAAAAAAAAACTACTCTTCAATGTTACAAAAACACCCTAGAATTTTAGATCTCTTATCCATATTCTCTTTTAAATTCAAATAATTTTTATTATATTATATTGAGTTTTCATTATTCACACTTGATAAAGCAATGTAGCACCAGGGTCCCTTGACCACATTTTCTTTCAAATTCAAACAATTTTTATTATATTATATTGAGTTTTCATTATTCACATTCAATAAAGCAATGTAGCACTAGAGTTCATATTTTAAATTACTCTACATCTTCAACATGATAACAAAATAATGTTCATATATTCTTAATATGGTATGAGAGTAAAATCTATATATTTTTTTGTTAGAAAATATATTATATATCAAAATTAAAACAATTATTAATTTGATTTTAATACATATTTGACTTTATATTTTTATATTTCTATATTTATAATAACTATTTATATATTTATGTCAATATATTTTCAATACAAATTAATTTATTGTAATAATTTATTGAAATAATTGAATATTAGATTTTATATTATTTTATTACTCTCCATCTCTGACGTGGTATCATAACGATATCCATCCATATTTCATATTTATATTGTTTTATATTTTTATCATTGTATCATAACTCTCTTTATAAAAAGAGTTATCCACACACCTGCACACGTCTATAACAATCAAAATCGGTGTTGGAACCAGATTAATTGGAGCTAAAGTCAACGCCAGAGCCATAATCAATAGCCAAGAGTCTGAATCAAGAGCAAGATCTTGAGCTTGTGTGAGCCCGAAGCCATAAGCCAAGGCCCAAAGTCAAAGTCAGATCCAGTATAAGGCCCCATTTTGAGAAATCATTAAGTCATGCATTTGCAAATGCATTTTTCTTATTTTGTTGTGCGCATTTAAATTATTTGCATTACACTAGGTAAAAATTCGAAAATTTTTATGTGTGATATATGTTTTACTTGTTGTGGTTTTAACTATAAATCGAATATATTAAAATTATTATAAAACAGTGTGATATATTGATGAATAAGAATGGATAGAAAAAGCCCCTCCAGAGAACTAAATTAGGGTTTGGTGTGGAATCCGCAAAGAATATATGTCATACTATCACACCCTGAACACATGTCACATTATTACTAAGTATGACACAATATGCATGTTTTATTTCTTTTGATATCACCTATACTTGGGAAAGGGCCCACATTCCACTTAAGTAAAGTAAGAGAGAGAGAGAGAGAAGGAGAAAAACTTAAAAGCACAACCTTTCTCTTTCTAAGAACACAATTTTCAAAGTTTACTTTTCTTCTCCAAAAACCACCTCTAAACTCTATTAACACCTTCACTTGAGCATAGATTAAACATTTTCCATATATATACTTATAGTCCCCAACATAAAGAAGTGTAGAAAAACTATAAAACAAATCTAGGACAAGCTGAAAACACATGGAAGACTAGGGAGTTGGAGGAAGATAACATAAGAGAGTAAAATTGATTTTGAAACTTGGAAAGGCAAGTATTTTAATTGTGCTTGTTAAATTGATGATTGATGAACCTGTAAAACATGTTTTATATACTTTTATATCGTTAGAATAGGGATAAATTAGATTAGGGAAATAGGAATCACGTTCATGAATGAAAACCTAGGAATTATGTTTACTAGACAATCTGATCATGCTTCAGTTTTTAGCTTATAACTTTTTTTGGATAACTGCAAATCAAGTAAGGTTTTCTTTTGATAAAACTAGACTCTCATAACTTTAAAATGATATATAATTCGTATAGTTTCATTAAAAAAGGAATTTTTTGTGAATTTTTAAAATGGCATGTTTTTACAAAAAAACTGTCCTGTTTCTGTGCTGAATTTTATTTCAATTTTGAGCTATCTTCTGGGATGAGTTGGGCTAAACTCTAAACATAAAAATTGTAGTTTTATCTTTTATCTTTAAATGGCCCCTTAATTCAATATGTACAGAAGAAGTTATGTTAATTTTTTTATAATTGTGCAAACTGTATTGTGTATTTTAGGCTGTTATTTTGATTGATTTGGATATCCCTGCGTAATTGAAATTGAATCTAGTTATAAAAATAAAAGTTAGAGTTCCAAAAACTTGTGAGAAACCTGTGGGTGAAACTTAAAGAACTATGATCGTATCTTCTTTCCTTATGAAGGTAGAATTAGAAACAAATGAAGTATTTAAGATGTCTAATCTAAAAAAAGACCTAGATTTCATTTAGAAATATCTAATTTTGGCTTGCTCTTTCAGACCCTTATATATTAGTTTGGTTCGACATTCTATTCTTTTCTTTAATCATTAAGATTAAATTGGATCAACAAAAATGAAAATTGATAATGATTCGGAAAGTGACAATCACTATTGATGTCTTGAGACAATGTGCATTACTTGTATACTCTACTATGTTTAAGCTATTTATATAGTGATATTGATATTCTTGTACCTATTTAATTGTTATGCATGCTATTGGTTCCTTGTGTTCTTGTTCAGTTTATACTGACCTCGATATCCTTGTTTTCAAATAAACAGGGAGACGAGAAAAAACCACCAAGTAGAGGCACTTGAGCCGTGAGACTTAGATCTCTACTTATCTTCGACCCCTTTTTATTTTGTCCGAGGCATGTAAATATTTATGGTTTTTTTTTTCGTTTTTGATAAGTTTGAGTTATATTGCATGTATAAATGTATGGTTATGTTACATGGAAAGCTTATGTATGGTTTTGAGAATATAATGACTATATACCATGGTGTGTTGTATTGGGTGGTCAGAAGGGCTATTGATACCAGCTTGTTTGATAATAAAAGTGTTATATTGATTTGGTCAGGTTTTCATATTAACCCTAGGTGGTTAACACTCATTAAATATGAGAGATTTTGTCGATTTTTCTTTTGGAATAAACAAATAATTTGTTTTTTTTTTTTTAATTTAAATCTCATTTTGTGTTATCATATACAGGAGTGCAACTGTCACGAGTCCAAACATCGTATGGTTGCTTCCACATTTGCATGTTTGTTTCTTTTTGCTACAGGTGCAACGTCTGGATAGTAAGTCATCACAGTTGGTATCAGAACCAAATGTCTTGGGTAACCTACACCTAGAATTTGAAACTATAGGTTTAGCTTACTAGGTAGAGGGTGGTTTATCTAATGAGTGACGTTGTTTGTTATTTACATGTATCATGTTATTTGCATAGAAATGGTTAGGACCAGGAGCCAAAATGAAATACCTCCTGAAGGGGAATAAAGAAATGATGAGCAGAGGCAGGAGCCTCAATCCCGTGTGCGAGGTGATCAGAGACCAAAGGGGCCAGATCTATAACGTGCTTTAGCTGTTTTAATGGCTATGGTAGGAATTATGTTTGGAGATATTTACAGATTAACAGAAAGACTGTCTCAACCAGTGATAGGGAGTGAGACTGCAGATGTCTATCCAGCTATTGATGCCACCTATACTTCTTCAGCTATATCAATTTCAGCAACTCCAGTGGTATCCGTTGGTTCTGAGTCAGATCGGGTTAGATCATGTAGAGATCAAAGAGCCACTAAGTACGGAGAGGGACGCGAAAATGGAGGGAACATATGTGTGTTATTAGAGGACCAATGATTTCAAAAACTAATGACTGAATTCAGAAAGATAGAGCTGATGATTTTTTCGGGCAGTGATGATCCTCAGGTTACAGAGATCTGGATTGTGGAGATGCAGATGCGCTTTTCTGAATTTATGGTTGCTAAAGAATACAAGATTAGACTTGCAATCCATTATCTGAGGGAAGCTGCTCATAATTGATGGAGTTCGGAGTTGAGACTCCGATATGGAAATGACCTTCAGTATATCACTTGGGGTGATTTTACTCAGATCTTCCATGAAAGGTACATGCCTATATTTATTAGAGATCAGAAGATGTCTAAGTTTCTAAATCTGAGATAGGGTAGTAAGATTGTTAGTCATTATGAGGACTGCTTCGCTAAATTGTCGATTTATGCTCTCGGGTTAGTTTATACAAATGAGAAAAGAGTGAAAAGGTTCAGAAAAGGATTGTGATCCTTCTTCCAAAGATATCTAGTGACCCAACCTTTTATGAGCAATAGGGATCTTGTGAACAATGAAAGGTTTTGGAATTGATTATTGAGGACAGACGAAAAGGTTATGGGGAAAGAGGCCAATGGAAGTTCAAACTTTAGGTATGAAGAGGAAAAAGGAGAAGAAGAGGCATCTTGAATAGGGTGAGAGCTCTTGTAAAAGGCCATCATGTCTCATTTTTGGAAACCTTCATAGCGGACCGTGTGAAGGAGGAACGAGACTTTGTTTTACATGTTTTCATCCGGGCCGTTATATTTCGCGTTGTCCTCTTAGGTCTGGTCAACCACAACTCATTCCTTTACAACATGTTCTACTACCTAGACTCCTACTGGCTCAGCAGGCACCAGCTCCTCTAGTTCCATTAAGGCCAGAACCATCTAGACCATGACCACAATAGAGATAACCTTAGGGTATGCCATTAGGCCCAGGAAATCAGGCTAGAGCTCATGCAGTGACTGCTAAAAAGGCTCGTACTTCACCTGATGTGATTACAGGTAGAATAAAATTATTTTCTTATAATTTTCATGTTTTGATTAATCTGAGAGCCACACATTTGTTCATTTTATTAGCATTTATTATGCATATACCGTATGGGTCTGAACCTTTGGAGCAGGGGTTGTGGATTACTACACCACTTAGAGATGAGATTCTTATTACTGAGATATATAGAGGCTGCATTGTGAGCTTCCAGGTACATGATTTTAGCATTGATTTGTTACCATTAGAGTTGGTAAATCTGGATGTGATTTTTGTATATGGATTGGTTGTTAGATAATTATGCATTGGTGGATTGTCATAGGAAGATTATTTGTCCACCAGGACAGTCACAAATTTTGTTTATTGGTGATAGATCTATTAGATCTCCAATTATATCCTTTATTCAAGCGATGAGGATGTTATCCAGGGGCTGTCAGGGTTATTTAGCTTATGTCACCGAAGACAAGAAAGAGTAGCCTCAGTTGCTTGACATACCGGTAGTTCAATATTTCTCAGATGTATTTCTATAGGATTTGGCAGGATTACCACCAGTTAGAGAGATAGAATTTACCATTGATGTGATATCGGGTACTATTCCTATTCCTATGGCTTCATATAGAATGACACCAACTAAATTGAAAGAATTGAAAACTCAATTGCAGAAACTTGAGGATAAAGGCTTTGTTCGTCCGAGTGTTTCTTCATGAGGTGCACCAGTTTTATTTATAAAAAAGAAGAATGGTTCATTGAGATTGTGTATTAACTATCAGAAGTTGAATCAAGTTACCATTAAGAATAAATATCCTCTACCGAGAATTGATGATATATTCAATCAATTAAGAGGTGTCACGGTTTTCTCTAAACTGGATCTCAGATCGGGTTACCATCAGATTAGAGTTAAAGAGGAAGATATACTTAATATGGCTTTTCACACCCGCTATGAACACTATGAGTTTTTGGTGATGTTATTTGGGTTAACTAATGCTCCAGTAGTTTTTATAGATTGGATAAATCGTTTTTTCAGACCTTATCTGGATGATTTTATTGTGGTGTTTATTAATGATACTTTGATGTATTCTAAAAATAGAGCTTAACATAAGTAGCATCTTCGTATTGCCCTATAGACTTTGAGGATCAAGAAATTATATGTCAAATTAAGTAAATGTGAGTTCTGGCTCAGCAAAATAACTTTCTTAGGTCACATTATCTCTGGTAAAGGATTTTTAGTAGATCCGAAGAAGGTTGGATCTGTGGTTAACTGGTCCACACCTATTACAATTACAGAGGTGCGTAGTTTTCTGGATTTAACAGGTTATTACCGCAGATATATTAAGGATTTCTCTTCGATAGCTGCTCCACTTACGAGATTGACTCGTAAGAATGCACTTTTCAGATGGGATGAATAGTGTGAAACTAGTTTTCAGACTCTAAATGATAGGCTTGTATCGGCCGTGGTGTTAACATTACCGATCAGTGGACAGGGATATGTGATATTTAGTGATGCATCCAGTATCGGTTTGGATTCTGTACTGATACATGGATAGAATATGATAGTTTATACTTATAGACAGTTGAAACCTCATAAAAAAAATTATCTGACACATGATCTAGAACTTGCAGCTATTATCCTTGTCTCGAAGATTTGGAGACACTACCTTTATGGGAAGCACAGTGAAATATTTATTGATAATCAGAGTCTCAAGAACTTATTTACTTAAAATGAGTTGAATTTGAGACAATGCAGGTTGCTTGAATTATTAAAGGACTATGAGGTTATTATTCAGTATCAACCTGATAAAGCAAATGTTGTAGCAGACGCACTCAGCCACAAATCCACAATATCTGTAGCATCTCTACGAGTAAAAGACTATTAGATGATAGCCGAGTTTGAACAGCTAAAGATTAATGCTAATGCTACCTGTTAGGGATCTCTTTTAGCTCAATTTATGGTTCAACCTGATCTAACTGATCGCATTAGAGTAGCCCAGTAAGCTGATGAGATAACAACTAAGCTCAAGGAAGATGTTCTTAAAGGGGAAAGCCTGATTTCAACATATTAAATGAGACGATTAGATTTCGAAACATGTTAGTAGTCCTAGAGGCTCAGAGGTTGTGGAGGTTGATTATGGAAGAAGTACATAATTTATCCTTTTCTGTCCATCCAGGATTCACCAAGATATATAGGGATTTGTGTCAATCCTTTTGGTGGCCTGGTATGAAGAGAGACATTATCGAGTTTATTTACCGATGCTTGACATGTCAGCAAGTAAAGACTGAACACCATAAACCTGGTGGACTGCTTGAGTCACTCCCTATTCCTGAATGGAAATGAGAACATATTACTATGAATTTCGTTTCAAGATTGTCTAAAACTCCAACGAGATTTGATATTATATGGGTGATAGTGCATCGGCTTACCAAATCAATTCATTTTCTTCCAGTTGTAGTGACTTATTCTATGAAAAAATTAGCTAAACTCTACATTGACGAAGTCATGAGATTGCATGGGATACCAGTATCTATTATTTCTGATAGAGATTTGAGATTTGTTTCTCGATTCTATCAGAGTTTTCAATCCAGGTTGGGAATTAAACTCAATTTCTCCACGACATATCATCCTCTGATAAATAGGCAGTCAGAGAAGACTATACAGACTCTTAAGGATATGTTGAGGGCTTGTGTTCTAGAGTTTCATGGTAGTTGGGCTGAACATTTGATATTAATAGAATTTGCTTATAACAATAGCTATCACTCCAATACTGGCATGGCACCATTTGAGATATTATATGACAGAAAATATAGGACTCCTGTTTGTTGGGATGAAGTGGGAGAAAAGCAGCTACTTCAATTCGAAACAGGGTTCGCTTATATATAAGAAACCATAGAAAAAGTTCAGATTATTCGAGAAAAGCTTAGAATGGTTCAATCTTGCCAAAAGAGTTATACTAATCAGAGGTGTAAAGAATTAGAATTTGAGGTAGGGGATAAAAGCTTTCTTGAAATTTCTCCAATCAAAAGTGTGATAAGATTAGGAAAGAAAAAGGAGAAGCTTAGTCGTAAATTTGTTAATCCTTTTGAGATCCTAGCTAGAGTTGGATTAACTGCTTATGAGTTGGCTTTACCTCTAACATTTGAGGGAGTCCAGCCTACTTTTCATGTTTTCATGCTGAGAAATTACGTTCATGATCCTTCATATATGATTAGCTATGAATCACCTCAGATTATAGAAAATTTAACTTATGTTGAGTAGCCGATCCAGATTTTAAATTCTCGAGAGTAGAACTTAAGAAGCAAAACTATTAGATTGGTAAAAATTTTGTGGAGACACCATACCTCTGAGAAGGCATCTTGGGAGCTAGATTCAGAAATGAGCAAGCGGTATCCCTATCTTTTTTATCATGAACGGTGATCTAGAGGACCGGATCTTTTAAGGGGGAAGGATGTAAGGCTCTATTTTAAGAAATAATTAAGTCATGCATTTGTATATGCATTTTTCTTATGTTGCTACACACATTTAAATTATTTGCATTGCACTGGGTAAAAAATCATGAATTTTTATGTGTGATGCATATTTTACTTGTTATGGTTTTAACTATAGACCAGATGTATTAAAATTATTATAGAGCAATGTGATATATTGATGAATGAAAATGGTTAGAATAAGCTCTCAAAATAACTAAATTAGGGTTTAGTGTGGGACCCACAAAGGATATGTGTCACACTATCACACCATAAACACATGTCACATTATTATCAAGTATGGCATAATTTACATGTTTCATTTCCTTTGATACCATCTATACTTGGGAGAGGGCCCAAATTCCACTTTAGTAAAGTAAGATATATATATATATATATAGAGGGAGAGAAGGAGAAAGAACTTAAAAACACAATCTTTCTTTTTCTAAGAACACAATTTCGGATTTTGCTTTTCTTTTTCAAAAACCACCCCCAAACTCCATTAACACCTTCATTTGAGCATAGATTAACCATCTTCCATCTATATACTTACAATCTCCAACATAAAGAAGTGTAGAAAAACTGTAAAACAAGCCTAGGACAAGTTGAAAACACATGGAAGGCTAGGGAGTTGGAGGAAGAGAGCATAGGAGAGAGCCAAATTGATTTTGAAGCTTGGAAAGGCAAGTACTTTGCTTGTGTTTGTTAAATTGATGACTGATAACCCTGTAAAATATGTTTTTATATGTGTTTATATTGTTAGAATAGGGATGAATTAGATTAGGGAAAGATGAATCACGTTCATGAATGAAAACCTATGAATTATGTTTACTGGATAGTCTGACCATATTTCAGTTTTTAGTTTATAACTTCTTTTTGCATAACTACAAATTGAGTGACGTTTTCTTCGAATGAAACTAGACTCCCATAGTTTTAAAATGACATATAATTCACACGGTTTCATTAAGAAACGATTTTTTGATAAATTTTTAAAATAGCACATTTCTGAAGAAAAAGTGCCCTATTTCTACCTTGTTTCTATGCTGAACTTTGTTTTGATTTTGAATTACCTTCTAGACTGAATTAAGCTAAACTCTGAACATAAAAATTGTAGCCCTATCTCTTATCTTTAAATGGCCACTAGAATTACCCCAATCCGATATGTACAGAAGAAATTATGTTAATTTTTCTTTGACTTGTAAGCTGTGTTGTGAATTTTGGGATGTTACTTTGATTGGTTCAAGTATCCCTATGTAATTGGAACTGAATCTAGTTATAAATATAAAAGTTATAGTTCTATATCTTAGCTTTAAGTGATAGCTAGAATCACTTTAATCCGCAAGTTATGACATTTTTACTAGAACCTGTTTATGCTGGATATTTGCTGTACGGGTGTTTGGTTCACTAATTGTTGTTAGACTACATTACCTATATTATTGCAATAATTGGTAGGAATCTTGTATAATTCTTATATTAGATTGTAATGATTGTATTGTGAGAAATATAAAAGAATGTAAAGAGAGAGTGTGATACAAAAAGTCCTCCAAATGCTTGTGCAAAGCCCGCGGGCAAAGATTGAAAAGTACTGATTGCATATAGAGTTCCAAAAACTTGTACAAAACTTGTGGGCGAAGCTTAATGAACTATGATTCTATCTCTTTTCTCTATGAGGATAGAATTAGAAACAAGTGAAGTGTTTGAAATGTCTAACCCCAAAAAAAAAACCTAGATTTCATTTAAGAATACCTAATTTTGGCTTGCTCTTCTAGACTCTCATACTCTAACTTGATTTGACGTTCTATTCCTTTCTTTAATTACTAAGATTAAATTGGATCAACAAAAATAGAAATGGATAATGATTCAGAAGTGACAATCGCTATTGATGTCTTGAGACAATTTGTATTACTTGTATACTCTGCTATGTTTATACTATTTATATGGTAATGTTGATATTCTTATGCCTATTTTTTTGTTATATATGCTATTGGCTCCCCATGTACTTGATCAGTTTATACTAACCCCGATATCTTTGTTTTCAGGTAATTAGAAAGACGAGAGGGAATCACCGGGTAGAGGCACTTGAGTCGAGGGACTTAGATCCCTACTTATCTTTAACCCCTTATTATTTTGTCTGAGGCATGTAAATATTTGTGTTTTTTTTTTTTTTTTTGAGAAGTTTGAGTTATGATATATGTATAGATGTATGGTTATGTCACATAGAAACCTTATGTATGGTTTTGAGAATATAATGACTATATACCATTGTGTGTTGAGTTGGACAGCCAAGAGGGTCATTGATGCCAAATTGTTTGATAATAGAAGTGTTATATTGATTTGGTTAGGTTTTCATATCAACTCTAAGTGGCTAACAATCATTAAATAGGAGAGATTTTGCCGATTTTTCTTTTGAAACGAACAAATAATTTGTTTTTTTAATTTAAATCTCTTTTCGTGTTATTAAATACGGGAAGTGCGACTGTTGTGAGTTCAGACGTCATATAGTAACTTCCATATTTGCATATTTATCTCTATTTGCCAGGGGGTGCAACACCTGGATCACGGATCGTCACATCTAGAGTCAGAGGTAGAGCTAAAGTCAGAGTTTAGAGCGGGGCAAGGATTACAAAAACGTCTTTTGGAATTTTAAGCACTCTATCCAGATTTTTTTCAAATTCAAATGGTTTTTATTTTACCATATTAAATTTTAAAAGATATTAAAAATATAATAAATATCAAAATCAAATCAATTATTGATTTACAAATATGTATCTAAATCATTGATTTGATTTTGGTATATAATATATTTTTTTAAATTCCTTAAAACTCAATGTAATATAATGAAAACTATTTACATTTGAAAGAAAATTTAGATAAAAAATCTAAAATTATAGAGGGTGTTTTTTCATTTTTTTTTGGTGGAGATAGGGGTGTTTTTGCAACACTTGCCCTGACTCTGGACTCTAACTCTAGCTCTATCTCTAACCCTGGATATGGCTCTGGTTTCATGCTCTAGCTCTTGGCTCTTGGCTCTTGGCTCTTGGCTTTAGGCTCATGCAAGCTCGGGATCTTGCTCTTTCCTCTTAGCTCTTGACTGCTCTAATTGATTTGGTTTCGGTATTGATTCTGGCTACTAGAGGTGCGTACACGTGTGCAAATAAACCTTTTTATAAAGAGAGTTATGATACCATAATAAAAATATATAATAATATGAATATGAAAAATAGATGATTATAATTATGATACCATATTAGAAATAGAGAACAATATAACAATATAAAACGTAATACTTAATTGTCTCAACAAATTATTATAATAAATTAGATTTATATAGAAAATTCAATACTACAAATATAGAAACAATTGTTACAAATATAGAAATATAAAAATATAAAAAATCAAATCAATGATCGATTTAATCATATATAATATATTTTCTAACACCTTTTATATGATATCAAAAATATTTACATATGTATTTTAATATTGTATCAGAGCCATTTTCATATTATTTTTAATAATTACAAAGGAATAAATCGCCATGGGTAAGAAGAGTAGGGAATGAAAACTCAAATTCATAATTTCAAATCAAGAGAGGAGCCTCTAATATAATTGAAATTAGGAGTTCTGATAAAAAAAAATACTAAATTTCAGTATTTCATAAATAATAGGTAAGCCAAGGACTTTAGGAAAAAGAGTTAAAATAGAGGAGGCGTACATTAATCTTTTTTTTCTTTGGCGCCATTAAAATCAATAAAATCGATAAACCAAATATTACCAAAATCGATGAACCAAATATTACCACTGCACGTTAAAACTTTATCTATTATTAACTTGTAATGTTGCCGCCCTCTGTCCCTCTCAAAGATTCATGTTGTTGAAGGGAAAACCATAAATGAAATTACTTCTCTCTCTCAAAAGTATTACTATAAATACTATCTTTATCCCTCCTTAACAAAATATGTACCTCAAACTTTCTTCCTTATTATTTAAAAAAAATGAATTAAAAAAAAAAAACTACTATAGCCACAACCATAATCCCGACATATCTTTACCATCTTTATTCATGTTTAACAACATGCAGTAACCATACCATATTAGCGAGTTTAGATTCTGAATTTGCATACTGAAAGGAGGAGCCATAGATCTATCTCCTAAGACAAAAAAGTGATTGCATTACAATGAAGAGCTAAAATGGGTAAGTGATGTGGAAAAGCAGCAATAACTCGGATAGTGTAACTGCTAAACTAAGAAAATGAATCGGTGATTCTGCGGTTTGAACAATTGGTCTATTGTGCCAGACTAGCATTTAATTGTCATCAGCAGATTGTTCACTTTACAGGCCTTCAACCCATTGTGGCTCTACCCATTTATTCACATATGGTAAGTTTAACTTAGAATTATTATTTACTACTTGCTGAAGTTTTACGATTTATTTTCATGGACCCTATTAATATTGAGGTATTGCACAATTATCTAATAATAGAGATTAGGGATGGCACCAATTGTTGATCGGTGAAGTGGGAAGAGTGCTGCGATCCCTTAACCAATCGCTTGACTTCGAACCTCCTTAGGAATGGAAAAGATGCAATTGGGAGAGCTCTCACAAAAATGGATCCGGCAGCAGGTCGATCCGGATTAATCAGGAGTGGTGGGTCAATCAGGGCACCAAAAACAAAAAAAAAAAAAAATGAGATTAGGGATGGCATTTAAAAGTTTGGGTGGCCATTGATTAGCTGCATTGTAACCATTTATCTCAATATCCAAAGTCTACACTCACAAAAACGTATTCTAGCAATAGTTGCATCCTCTATTGCATCAACATTTCCAATAGAGGTATCTCCAAAAAAAAAAAGGAAAAAAAAAAACCAATAGGTCAATAGTGCATAACATGTGGTGCATTAAGACTAATCTTTCCTGATGTGTCATCCATGAATTGGTTGACAAGCATGCAATAATACTTGAGAATCCATGTCCCATGATGTATGTATTACTGAAACGCATGAAAGTCAATCAGCCCACAACCATTACACTAAACTTTGTTTTTTTTTATTACCTTGTCTTAGACACCGTCCGATATCTAGAATTTTATTCCAACTAATTCGGACCGACCGCTGTAGTTGCTCTTTTCGAAAAGTGGGTCTTCCAATGAAGAACGTTACATATACATGAGGGACGCACTAGACACCGACTAGTTGAAGAGAGTGGTTAACATTAATCAAAATGTTCTTGATAAACAATATTCTAAAGTAAACCAAGTCAAACATAGACATTTGCACATGCTTTAATTTTAGAAGACTTGAAATCGGAATATTGTAACATCGAACCAATACATGAGACATGGTTTAGAAACTCCCCCCACATTTATGCTAACTACACCAACCACATCCACCAGGAATATGGTACATTAACAAAACCAACCAACGACTCGAAGCATGTAAATGCTTCATAAGAACGGACCGCACATAATTGAATATCCATCATGTGTGCTGTATAGTTAAAGAATTCTTAAATTTGTTCAAGAAAGCCTTACTCTCATGCATCCAGAAGGGAAAAAAAACACGAACAAAGGACATGTCGAGGGAGTAGAAAGGAAGACATGTGGGCTTGTGCAAGCGACCACTCTTGTAGAGTCTATCCCAATTCAGGACATCCCGAACCAAAGTTATGCATTTGAACAACTACTTGCACATCTATCATAATCTCATCCCCATGAAAAATTTTAAGGGGGACTTCTAAAATAGAGGTAGACATACAGAATCTTAACGGAGTGATTGAGTTGAGTAAATACCTTGTCATTGAAAGTGAAAATGGATTAAAAGTACACCCAACACCAATTTTATCTGCACCTTTTGCAATCTACTGAAACAAAGGAGAAACATTCAACCCCCAACCTAGATAAAATAACACCCATTTTCGACAACTTTGTTTGCATCACCATAAATCTAAAGAAATATAAATCCATTACTTAAGTCAACACTGTTTATATGCTAAAAGTAGTGCATCAAATGAATACAAAAAATATATATATATACTTGGAAAAACGAAACTGACTTCTTTTCAAAACCAACCTGCAAATCCCTCATTCCAAGCCCAATCTAACTCAATTTGAAACAAGCTATGGGAATCTAGTAAAGCTCGATAATGAATGTTAAGAAAACCCATTAATCAGAAAAAGTTGCAGATGCACAAGTATCCATAATATAATATACACTTATTCATAATACAGTTTCATTACATGAACAACTGAGTACACCACATATATAAGCTTGTTATATCCCTTCATCAGGAATATAAAGTTACATAGATTTGTCATCTAATCAACTGACATAATTGAAAATGGAAAATGGATAGAATTTCAAGTTGATGGGAATCCCATTATTTCTTCCTAGTCTTTATCTCTCACATGGTATATTGTGCTCAAAGTAATAAGATGCAAAGGTTGTCACTTTTTCACACAGATATGCATTACAATTGAAGTTTTAACATGTACCTTTTTAATCACCTTTTTCTTTAGATCATGTAGAAATCTAAGTACATTTCAACGATAAACATATCAATTAGTTATATATATCATTTTGAAAATTTTAAACACTCATCACATACTACATCTCGAAAGGGCGTACTAGGGTCTCCTATAGCAAGTGGACATAAAAATGCTCTATTAAATCAAAAAATAAGGTGAAAGTATTCTCTCCAATTTACAAAAGATGACAAACTTTCTGACTTTTCTATATGTGAGATTGTCAAGATTGCAAAACAAAGTTTCTTGATGCCCCTAGCATTGAACAATGGCATCATAGACTCTGAAAAGTTGTAATTTCTTTAAAATCATGTTGTAAAATCTGAAAAGCAATATTATGATACTTTAGTGATTTCTAAAAGTATTCTGACATTATCAGAATTTACAACAAATGTTGCACATTTCTACCAATGTTAAATCATCCGAAAAAGTAGCAAGCATCGCACTTAACACCACAATATTTAATGAATGAAAAGGTGTGCAAATATAGCAATACCACTAAAGTAGTAACAATATCCACTGCAGTGCTCTATAAAGCATCGCTAAATGCTTGTGACACCAACCCCAAATCTGAGTTTTTGATGATACATAATGTCACACAAAGCTCTGCAAGAATTGGCGACATCTTCAAAATGGAAATTGTCACAAAATTTAGCAAGGCCATTTATGATGTCGCATACTAATAACTACAAATATAGCTATGAGTGTAATAGCATCTTCATATCTCTTGTGACACCAGATGTAGTGCCATTAATCTAGTGATGCTTTTTGACGTAGCAAAAAATCTTACCATCTCTTCCGCGATGAGTCTTTTTTCCTGGGTGATCGTAACGATGAATACTATAGTAACTGTTATTGCAAAATTTGCGATGTGGTTTTTGACAACATTTCTGCCATTAATTTTTCACACCATATGCCACAAAAGTTTGTAGCAGAGTTAACAATGACCTGCTCATTGCTAAACTCCGCTCCTGCCTTCTGCGATGTACTTAGCGACAATTTGGAAATGACATTGCTTTTTGACGACAAATTATGGCTTCGAAACTATGTTGCAAATTGTGGCATTTGGTACTCCAAATTCTTTGTTGAATAACTAGGAGTGAATGCAACAACTGTTAGTGTAATTTTAAAGTTTTGATAATATAAGTGAAAATGGAAGGAGTACCTTAACTGAACCTAAATGAATGAGAGATTTAATATTGGTTTGGGAAATGATTTTCTAGTTAAAGTGCAATTCAGTTGTGAATTTTCATTGTGGCTAGCTTCATGCATACTACCATTGACATTAGGATTTTCGACACCCATAACTTGAATTTGCATTTAAATTGGTCACATTTCAATTTGAAATGGTTAAATTAAAATCAAATTCATGTAAATAAATGGTTCATGTTTGATTACCATCAAAATTAATAACATTCAAATATTGGGTAGCCTATTAAATCACATTTACAAGATAAAAGTTATAAATACGAGGTAAAAGATATCATTTTTTTGTTGTATAAGAATTCAAATTTGGGATTTTTAAATTGAGGAAAGAGACTGTGATTGCTAAATTATCTTCTTAAAGACCAAAAGATATCATTTTAGCTTGTAGAAACGGACAAAACCAAAAATTGTGTCCATGTTCGAGCCAAAAATGAGCCAACCTTTTGTAACCCTTTTTTGAAAAATGGTACATGGGGTAATGACGGGGACATAAAATTTGAGAATTTTTTCTAACTTTACCCTCATGCATTTTTTAAATTTCTATGTTGCTCCCCTTGTATTGTTGGGATGGGAGTGTGGTAGGGCTGGATGGGGCAGGGAGGCCTTCTCACTCTAGATATCCACGCCCCTTGTGTGGGAAATTTCCTCGATCCTACCCCACGGTTTCAATCGATATCGCGTCTCACCCTCACGCTACCCTCCTTACCATAAAGTTCCCCGCACTATTCAAATATGAAAAGACTAAAAGGCCACAAATTTTATTTTCAATACAAATTCATTTAAAATTCATTCATTTTTCGCTTAATTCAACATAATAACATAAAAATCATTTAATCATTCACAATTTAATAAAAGAATAAATTAAACATGAATTAAAATTTAAACACCACGTGATTATTTCATTATTAAACTTTCTTATATCTCTTTTAAACATCTTGATCAAGTAATCGAATTAACTTTATATGATACTCAATTTCTACCGGAAAATAAATTAAGATAATAAAAATACTATTTAAAATAATATTAAAAATAAAGCATGAACTTATATTAAGTTATTAATTATACTTAAATATTACATCTATATCTTCATTTATTTTGCAATATAGAGGTTTTTAATTAGAAGCAGGTGAAATATAAGTGTATTGGTTATTTTTATTAGTTAAAGAAAAATAAAATAGAAATATAGCATTAAAATAAATGTTATTTTCGAATTCAGTTCACAAACAATTTAGAATACATATCAAAGTCTCCAAAGTATTTGCATATAAACTACTACGATATGAACTTAGAAAGGTCGACTTGAAGGTAGAGTGGGGAGTGACAACAACAAATATTAGGATTTAGAGATTCAAGTGAGAAAGAAAAGATGGAATCGGATTACATGAAGAGGATTGGGATTTAGATTACCTTTCTACTTTAAATAAATTAAAATACTGAAATGGTCTTTATATATAGCATATACCATAACATTAATGCCTTTAGTGTCCGGTGGAGTGTGGGCATTATATATATTTAGACATGTCCGAATAAAAATAAATATATATGCAGACATAAAAATAATAAAATATTTAAAAAGTTTAATTTACTTAAATTAATATTAATATTACTTATATTGTAAAAAACATGATACAATATAATAAACAAGTTATTGCCTGCAGCAAAGTGAGGAGAAATATTTAGTAGAAAAAAAGAAAGGGAATGATAAAGCGGGAAGAGTTAGAGTCATGTATGGATTTGATCTAAAAAAAAATTAGTAAAAAGACATTCAATGAGAAAATATTTCAAAATTGATCTAGATTTGTTGAGTTTTGAAAACTCAACTAACATTTGTCGAATATTGAACACTTGATAAACAGTATGTCAAATTTTGAAAATTCGACAAAAAATATATCGAGTTTTTAAGTTTCGACATACTCCTATCCTCCCAACTTACCCTAATTTCCAATTCTCATATCCAAACTACACAAATTCTTCTTTCCAAACTTCTCAACAACACATAATATTCAATTTCTCACTAACACAGCAAAACCAACAAACAAATTATAACAATTTATAATACAATTATCAGTAAAATAGAATATAATTTTTATTAACATAATAAGATATATAAAATACAGATTACATAAGTTTTAACGTTTTTTTCTTCTTCTAGTATATTGCCTAACCCCTAAATTAGGTCTAACATCTATTCAATCATCATGAAACACCAAACACAGATCATCTATCTGTATGATCTGAGAGCATCCTACATCATCATGGTGGGGTTTAGAAAAAATAGATGGGGACACGTGATATAGGGGTTGTGTATCATCTCCCTCAACCTGTGTCAATCCTTTACCTATGTAGATATCAGGACGAACTCCCCTCTGTGGAGCCCTAAGAGTGAAAACATGAGGGATAATGAAAACCGTATAAACCAGTTCTGTGATGTCGGGTGAATGCTGAGATGGTGGCAGTAATGCATGACGTAGCAATGGTGGTGATCTCCTCGATGTGTTCTCTCTCGTCTTGTCCATGTCCTCGCGACATCATCTCTCTTGCCGTTGCCTTTAACCGATCTAGGTCTCCAGAGGTGTGTTATATCATTTGCCAAGACCGCAATAGTTGAGTTTGTCATCTCATGCACGTCAACACCATCAAAGTCTCGAATCTAATGTAGAGTGTCCCACTATAAGAAACTATATATGTGTAAATTAAACTAACAAGCATAGATTATCGATATAAATCAAAAATATCAAATTATATACTTACCACATAATTCAAACAAGCTCCTCAATGACCTATGAAGCGGTGGCTGATGACAAGAAACTAGACATTGTAGGCAGATCAACCGTAGGTCTAAGTGACGTGTCAAGTGGAGCTAAGTGATCACATCGCAGTATCCAAATGTCAACATATCGTGCATACTTGACGAACCAATCAATCTTTTATGGACCACGTGTGTTAGTCTCGTAGAGTCAATCATCAGTGTTATAATAAATCAGAATATACTGTATACCTCTAAATTGACGGATCACTCTATCAGAAAAATGTCACTCCACGATACTAAAGTAAATAAGTGGTATGCGAGCGTGTCAAATATCCCAATTCTCATGATAGTAGTCAAGGTGGGAAGACAACATATACTCAATGTAGGACACCTACACGACCTGATCGATCGACTGCCTATCAAATACCTCCCTATACACTATCACCATGTGCATAGGGAGGGTAGTCACATCAAACTCCGTCTTCCACCGCAAAGCTAGTGGACCATCCTCCTCAATATCCAGTGATTGCCTAATGGGAGTAATATAAGGAAATCTCTCTCGTACCCAAATTTGGATAATAATGAGTGTCCTACCTATCTCATGTAGGGATGACAATGGATTGGTTATGGTTTGAGTCATATTAATATCATATATGATTCTAAATCTTAACTATAATATCCATATCCGATTCTAATCCAATTTAGATTAAAAAATAAAAAATCATATCCGATTTTACGGATTTTTTAAAAGTTCTATCCAATCCGATCTGACTTGATATATTACATACCTTTAAAAAACGATCCGATTCAATTTTAAATTGACTTATACCCGATACATACTCGATCTAAACCATAACCTATAACATTATTTTTTAATTTAATAATATTTGTTATAAATTTACAAATTATAACAAATTCTAAAAATATTTTTATTTTATTTAATAATATTATATTAAAATAAAATAAAATTTTATTATAAATTATTATCGGATCGGATCGAATTAGATTATTTATAATCTAAATTTGTATCCGAATTGACCCAACTACTTTAATATTAAAACCTGACCCTAACCCTATTTTTGAAGGAAAAAACATAATCCTCCGAATCAGATTTTTTGGATATCTATCGGATCGGATCGAATATTGTCATCTCTAATCTCATACAAATCTGTGTGCGTGACTATACAAAACTGTCTATACAAATATTTCAAGCATGCAAAACTCCAAGTACGATAATCAGAAATACTTATATCCTTTAAAAGTAACAAATGCTGTAAATGTACGAAATGTACAGTCTTATCACAAAACAACATATCACCTATCAACAACAAAATATATGTCCGCGTCCATCGTAAAATATGTACATCATCTACACTCTTAGACAACACACCAAAAAACTCAAACAACCAAGGCATGTTCAAAGAACTATCCTTAAACATTGAACATGGAGACCTAACGCTTAACAACCTCTTTCACACATCACCCTATAAGACACCTATCAACCTACCTATCATGGGAAACTAATCTACAGGCAACCCTAAAAGGATTTCCACATCCTGTAGTGTGATCGTGAGTTCATCGTGGGCCATATAAACTAAGTGTGTCTCTTGTCTCTATCTCTCCACTAGCGCAGTGATCCTTTTACCATTAGCAATTGGTAAACCCAATTTCCAACTAACTTGTGTCTCCAGAATTCTTTGCTCTATTGCCCAATAGCTGAAATAGTTATTTATTAGAATTATCTCAATCCCCGTATACCATCTCTATAACCTTTCTCTTCGCTGCCCAAACTTTTCTATAAGAAACTGTATATGTGGTTCTCTCTATTATAACAATTCATAGGAAATAAACTTTGACATTGAGATCTGCCCTCACATAGTTAAGAAAATATCGGACAATCAAATTTGAATATAGCTGCCTATGATCCTGCATCAATCCAACATTCACACACGTGTGCGGTTTGTCAACAACAGTGATTACAAAAGTATTAACAAATCTTGTTCTACAAGCACCAACCTCCACTTACAACATTCATCCCTTTGAGTACGTATTGCTGTTCAAAGTATAGAGATTGATTTCTCAATACGAAATTGATAGTGATGCTCCATATAGTGCATTTTGACAGTATGAATAAACTGTTCTTTCGACTTAAATCTCATCCCCATTTTCAATTCATTACTGAAACTCTAACTATCGCCTGTCAATCTATTATCTTCTTCAAAAGTCACATAATCATCACCTTTAGGTGCAATAGCCGATTGGGACCCAATCATTAACTCATTGGTATTACCACAATCACCACCACCAACTTCTCCATCATCTTCATTTTCATCATCATCACTCTTCTTCCGTCATTTCTTCCTCAGCTATATGGTTATCTGCTTTTACGAAAGCAAAATCTACTCGAGATTCAATATGTTAATAATCATTACGTATAATCACAATCTTGTTGTAAGGACATTCTACCAGCATAAGATTTTATGTATAACTCATGAATGGAACTCACTCCCATACTCACCGTAATTTCCATCAAATTAAAAACATCGTCGTCATTACTGATCGATATCAATTCATATAGTATATTCCCGTGTTGGATGTTTGAGACGAGACACCGATGAAAAACCTTCACATGTTGTGTCATAAAATTTTTCTAAAGACCCTTACATATCACGATATCAATTCATTAAAATAGACATTTTTCTTCACCCTAATCAATTTGGAAGGATCATGATTATAATCAATTTCATCATTACCCGTGACAATATCACCATTATTATAGCATAACAATCTCATCATATTCATCATTTTTTCTAAATATCAAAATTATACCTGTTAACGTTTAATTCAACTTATTATAAACTTATTCAAATAACCCAATTTTTATAATTTGAACTATAAACATAACTTACAACAATTTAACAAATATACTAAACTCTAAATTTATAATAATTAAATTTCTCAACAAAACTATTTCAATGAATATAACATACATCATTTTACAAATATCATTTACCATCAAAATAAACATTTCAAACAAATCAAAGAGAACAATATATTTTCGAAGGTTGTAGAACACACAACGAGTATGGAATGCATTGAAGGTTGCAAGCTGCAAAACATAGCCATCAGAGGTTGCAGAACACATGATGTCTACCAGAATGCGCTGAAGGTTACCAGATTACACTGAGTTAGGGTTAAGGTCAGCGTTTGGCTACACGAGAAGAGAAGAGAAAAAAATTGGGAAAGAAGAGGGGGTGAGCAACTTTAAGAAATATTGAATATGTCAAGTTTTTAAGAGTTAATAAATATTTATCGAATTTTTAAAACTGGAGAAATATGCGTTAAATTTATAATTTTTTTACGGTCTTTTATTAGATATTTTTATTTTTTTATTATTTTTTTAAGGTTAAATTCGAACATGACTCGGAAGAGTTACCGTGAGGGCCAAGCGATGGGTGGAGCGGACGTGTCAAGTAGCATAGCAACAGACAACCTACCAAAAATGGTACGTCTCCGGCAACGATGGAGTGCCTGTCAGTCCCCACCATTCCACTTTCCTAATTTTCCATTTCGAAGACTTTCAGATTCAAACTAAAAATTCCATTCCTCATCGTCTCTTCTCTCATCTCCTCTCCTCTCCTCTCACCTTCTTTCCTCGTGTAAGTCATCTTCGTTAATCATTCATACATCTCATTAATAATCTGTAAAATGTCAGTACTTTCGTCGATGTGTATGCGTTTTCAGATCTTGAGCCTCTTTCATTCATTTATTTATTTTTACAATAATGGGCATTGCTCTTTAGGTGATTATTATGGACATGCAAATCCACAAATTTCATTTTAGTTTTTCCATTCATGAAATGATTGTGTATGCAACCATTTTGATGGCTTCACGAAATGTTCGATTTTTTTCTCCCTTCTGCATTAGGGTTAGGGCCAATTCACAGAAGATAACCTAATGATCCGTTACATGGAAGAGATGAAAAGCCCTTTTTAAGTCACCTAGGATAATGTAAGTTTTGGTTGGATTTCCACATGTCTTGTTTCTGAGATTGATATCGGATATTTGTATTTATTTTTATTATATTTATTTATCAGATTCTATGAGAAGAAGAAGAGAAAGAGAAGCAATCGGAAAATAAGAGGAGTTGAGATAAGGATGTCTGTAAGCTTCAGATATTGGGATGACTGCAGTGATCCTGAGGACATCGATGCAATGTGGAAGAATCCTGAAGTTAGCACTGAATGGAATAATGCTGGAGAGGCCAAAGGTCAAAAAATTCACCTTTCCCGTGATCCTGATGGCCAGCCTTATCTTACTCAGACTGAGACGAGGGTAATCCCCTTATGTGTTTGTCTTGTTACATGTATGAGCACTCGAGTTTGTCATAAATTCAAATGGCTGGAAAGTAGACCTCCATGGTGGCAGCTTAATGTCAACATCACACAGTCAAGAGTTTGAACTTACAGTGGTAGTTCTTGAACTAGAGACAACTAGCATGTTGGTCAGGTTGTAGTGATGAGTTTGCCCAGTGGGGAGTAGCAATGGCTCAAACCCACACATTTCATACCTAGTGGGGTCCTCATGGTAACATTTAGAGGGATAATTGTGCTGATATTCCCTCCACCCTTTATGAGCAGCAAAAAAGGGGTAGGAAGTATCAAAATTTTTGCAAAAAAATGATTGTTTTTTTATAAAAGCTGTGAAAGAAAGCAATTTTTCTGCTGAACAACTGGTTTCTTTCATGAATTTAGACTTTACGTGTTAATGTGGTTATATGATGTTCTTACAGGCTGTAGTTGGAATTATCATACAACGGCACTTTGATTCTCAGATAGATCTGGTATGTTTACACCCTCAATTTAGCAGTGGATTTTTAGATTTTGAAGATCTTCATGCAGAATTTCCAATGCTCAATTCTATTTCTTTCTTTATGTGGATGCCTGAGATCATGATAACTGATTTCTCTTAATTATGCCAGTATATTTATATGTGCTGCCTGAAATTGAGAGTAGTTGTGTTAACTACAGACTATGATATTTACTGAGGATTATGCATATTTGAAGAATAAACCAAGTTCTTCCTTTGTAACTATAGCATCCAATTTTCATCTCCTGCAATGTGTTGGGGTTCACATGCAACTATTAACTTCTTACTCTCCTGCAGTGGAATGTAAATCACTTGAAGACTTAATTTTTGTAGTGTATGCTTTTTATTTGTAAATTTTCACATTTCATATTTAATTAATTGATAAATGCGCTACTATTTTGTTATAGAAAACTGATATCTGATGAAACTAGGGAAATAGTTCATGCTGGCATGTTGGACACCCAAACTTTTGATCTTTGGTAACACCTCTCTACAATTGGGGCAGTGTAAAAATGCTCTCTTTCTCTCTCTCTCTAATTAAAACCATTAAGCCAGGGGGGAGCAAATGACAATGATATATGCTTATTAAGTTTATGTTACGGATGGTAGCTATGATACATAGTGTTTTTCCCCTAAATTTATGGAATATCTATGATTACCAATGTATTCAAGTTACTATATTGTGAATTATGCAGGACATGGTTTGTGCGATAGCAGAACTTGAAAGTGACAGGCAGCCCCTTGCCACACGGTATAACAGAAGAACCAAGGAGACAAGCATTGGCATTATGCAGATATTCCCAAAAATTGCAGATTGGCTGGTCAGGTACAAATAAGAGCCAAAGGGGGCTAGTATTTGGTTATATCTTGATTGGTTTTGTTAATGATGTGGATTTTATAGATTTATTGGGATCTTAACTGCAGGGAGGCGGGTTACCGGACTTATGATGTGATAGGCAATCCAGAGCTTCTATTCTGGCCATTTGTAAGCATATATTTTGGAGCCGCCTACCTCAAGTGGCTGTCAAACTTTGACCAAAAGTAAGTTTCATGAAATTCTTATATCATGTTTATATATTGCCTGAGGTTCTTCTTATAGTGGCTTTTTAGAAGTTGGGAGTCGGCTGTATTTGTTTTATTTTTCCTTTTTCCTTTTCTGTTTAATCTCCTTTTTTTCTTTTTTCACTTGACAATTTTTATGAGTATAAAGAGCCTAGCATATGAGCCTTTGTTTGATAAAATGGTGTCATATTCTGTAGAGAAAGAAGTGAAGAGTTCATAGTCAGGGCTTATAAAGGTGGTACCAAAAAGGCAACACATAAATCAACTTTGCAATTTTGGCAGCGCTACCTTGCTGTCAAACAGAGTCTTCCATCCAGGTAGTTGTTTATGCTCAATTATAGCTCAAAAACTTACAATTTCATGGTTCATAGGACATATGTAAAATATACAAGAATTATTAGCATTCTATGTTGTTCGATGTATTTTATTTACAATTTCAATTTTTATGCTAACTATAAAACAAGGAAAGATGACCATAATTTTTTATTGTTTGTGGTAGGGGGTCGGGAGGGGGAAAAGAATTCCCAATTGCAGCTGAAATTATCATTTCTGGGGGAGTATGGAAAGTAGAACATGATTTGGTTATATGAGTAGACAAAAATTTGATGGGCGTGCGCTAATAATTATGGTGGGAAACTTGAAAATCTGATTCCACCTTATCCCTGACCAAATTAATTATGGTTTGTGCCACTTGGACATTAAGCTTGTTAAAATTAAATGAAACTGTGTGCTTATTTTGTTCGGCTCTTAGGAGCCAGGATATCATTGCCATCTTGAAGCTATGACATCACTCTGGCAACTGCCTAGGGTTGTTCATAATGGGGCTTTAACTTCAACTCTACAATGGATGTTGGATAGTAGAAGATGTGCATGTCAAGAAAAGTGGACAGTGTCATATTTCTGTTCGAGTTGCTTATATGGGTGGCAAGTAGCTCATTAGAAATTTACTATGCACCACAATTGGATGAGAAGGGAATGGTAGTTGTTATTGACATTCCTTCTGTAAGGACCACTTGTTTGGGCACTATGCGGCAGCTCTTGAACTGTTGTCAATAGTTTCATAGTCTTTTAAGTGGGTTGGGTTATACTTGATATATGTGATACGTTATTGTCAGGATGGGAGGATGGTCTCTGGCTTAGAAAAATGCTGGGTTACATTTCATGGAGGTTTTCATTTTTCTTGTTCTTCTATCATCATCAAAATGAATACTTTTGTATATTTGAGGCGTGCATTGGCAAGTGTGCTGACGAGTTTGTTTGAGTATTTTCCTTTTACGCTGGTGTTCTTTCCTTCATCTTGGATTTTCAGATGTCCTTAGGCAAAGGAAAGACACTTTAGAACCAACGGGATCCATGGCTCCAACTTCCTCCAAATGTTTGGAGAGTGAAGGGGAGAGAGAAGAAAACTTCTATTAGATCCATTCAACGTTGGTTGCAACTTGTGATTGACTAGATAGATTATTTTTGAAGATATAACTAATGTGTCAGCCGTTTTTGGTGGGGACAAACTATGATACATAAATGTATAGGACATTAAAAATTAACCATGGTACCGAGCCATGGGACCACATGTATCAAATCATGAGTGAGCCTCTGGTTGGCCATACATTGGGACATTTGCGCCATTAAATTGGTGAATTCTTGATGATTATATGGTTTAGTATCATGATTCCATGGGTGACTGCAGGTGGAGCATAATTTTGGTACCAAAATCTATAATCTGTGCATTCTTGTACTTCAACTACTATTTATGATAGAATTTGTCATATATGAGCATTTAATTTATCAAGTAACTCAGTTTTGTGCTTGAGAGATTTTTTGTTGGTATATGTCAATTTCAATTGATAGTAGGATTTATAATACTGCTACCAGTTCAAAAATCTATTATGATAAGTACCATTTTTTGTTTCCATAAACACAAAATTTTGAAATTAGACTGCAACATAAAAAATATTTGAAAAATACAAATTGGTCCTTCAAAAGTAGCAATTCAGTTGAATTAGAAGAAAAACTTATTTCAACACCAAGAAAAGAGAAGCCTTTTGCTTTATCTGTCTATTGGTTGAACTCTCGCTATAATCATTAGATAATAACAAATTTAAGTTTGCTAAAAAGGATTTTCACTTTTGGACAATTTATATAAATAAAGTAGAGCTGATACATATTAGAAGGACCGAGAACTTAAATATAAGAGATTTAGTAAAACGTAAAGGTAGATCATCGAAAATTTGGATGCAAGTTATCTGTAAAGACATGATAGTTATGGGTTTAGTTGAAGAGATGGTCTTAAATAGGAATGAGCGGTGTATGAAAATCCGCACAAATTAAATCAACACTCTTATATATATATATTTTAATTTCATCTTCCCGATATTTGTTTCTCAAATGGTCGATCCCAAATTTTGAGATAGAAGGCCTAGGTTATTGTTGTTGTAAAGTAGAGCTGATACAAAAAATGGATAAAATGGTACAAGTGCTGGTGATACATTTTAGTCAGATGAAATCCTAGCATAGTCTCTGAGCAATCTTGTTCTTTTTCATTTTCTTGGCTAGGTAAATTTCTTGTTTGTAATTCTCTTTTCCATTTACTATATGTTCTTATTAGTTACCCAGGAAGGAAATTCTGGATATGGAAATCTAAAAGGTGCGTAGTTCTCGACATTACGTCAGTGTGAGTAGAAAAGCTGCACTATCCTAACTGTTTCCACGGTTTAATCTAAAGAGACTGATCTTACTTATGGATTTTTTTTCTTTTTTCTTTTTTTTTTTTAATCTTTATTATTCAAAAGAATGAGGTAAATAAGTGCTGATATGTGTCGTTACTATTTCTTGTTACACTGCAGCATCTATTAGCATATCTTTAGTTAGTAGGAGAGGGATAGATTAGTAACTGTCTATGTCTATCAATGACATTTTGTACCATCTAATACATTGTTGTGATGTGACATAGCACTTAAAGCTACAAATTTGAAGTTTTCTTGTTAGACCGACAAAATTCTCAAAATGTTTCTGAAAGTGTAACCTTAGGCCTCAAGTAGCAACTTGTAACTTTTAAAAACAAGTTCAAGTATGTAGATCTAGCAAAATAAATGGTGTTTCTTGTTGAATAGTGATTTCCTCTTTGGTCATTTGTATCTGAGATAGTTACATTCGCAGTTCTGAATTTTCACCCCATTTTGAGTTTAAATTTGATTCTAAACATTACAAGTTTGTCAATTGACTCCTAAATATCTGAGAAGAATTGCAGTTTTAGTACATGGAGACAAATGGAAATATGTATTTTTACAGAAAAAGAATTGTATTAAGACATAATAAAGAATATAATAGAGGCTTAAGGTTAAGAAAACCTCAAAACCAGAAAAAAAGAATGAAAGCTAATGAATGACTGCTTTCTAATCCTTCTTCAAATCCCACAAACTAGTGTAAAGACTTCTAAAGCATGAACCAAAAAAGATGCATAAAAAACAGTATTGTCCTAAAGGAGAGAGGATCTAGTGTTCTAATATCTCAAGATTTTAGTATTGCATTCCTTATAAATATACCAAAGAATAGCTGTAAGAGCACATTACTAGAACAAAGAGACATGTCTTGTTCAAAATCTTTACAACATGTTACACGAACATCAGGTGAGATAGTTTTAAAAGGTCTCTATTTATAACAAACCATTTGTATTGACCTTATTAAGCACATAGACTAAATAAAAGTCTTGATTTTGATAGGAACAATTATCTTTCAAATGAAATTGGTTAAGCAAAAACAAAGGGTGTGTAGGGAACCCAAATAAGATTATAAAAAGAATTCCAAACTAGTATCAAGGATGTTGGGTTCTTTTCCTTGGAAAAAATGAAATAAGGAAGAAAAAATCTATAGTTTCCTATTGTTAATCTTTCTCTCTACCATCCCATAAAAAACTCATGCAATAGTTACATTAAAATCGCATTAGTGTTATAGAAATAGTATAAAAATTAACAATTAAAATATTAAGTATTGAAATAATAAAATGAAAAATATTGGAATATGCAAAAACAAAAGTCAAAGTGAGATTGAACTCTTCTCTACAATTTAGGAATTCTGGAAATCAATGAAATTTATATTCATTGGTTTTTATATTATTATTGTCCATTTACCGTTGATTTTTTCTCTCTCTTTTTTCTATCTAAAAAGAAAAATTCTTCTCATTCATTCACCTTATTTTACAACCCATAAAAGAATAGTGGCTTTTAGATTTTAAATTGGAAAGAACAATATGAAATTTTGTTTATATTGTCAATAGTTGATCTCTTCATCGATAAGGATTATATTTTTTGATTAGTTATTAAATAATAATAAATAAGAAGAGATGATATATGTTAAAGAATTTCTCGCTGGTGTTACTATAGTTTTACCTTTTTTTTTTTTGGGTTTCAGGATTTTTGGGTCCTTATTGGTAACGATTTGTACAAAGTTTTTGATGAGTACAATAATAGGATATTTGATAAGTGTGTGAATTCTAATAAATCTCGCTTGATGAAAGTGAAGGATTTTAGAGCCATTAGTTCGACCACCGGTCTTTACCGTGTTGCAGTTAAAGTTTTAGCCAATAAATTATATGTGGTGTTAGATGAGACCGATTTCCTCAATTAGAGTGTTTCTATTGGAGGAAGACAGATCTTAAATCCTGCCTTTGTTGCCAATGAGGATGTACTTTGTGTAGGAAGAATGATAAGAGAATTGTCTTGAAATTGGACTTTGAGAAAGCATATCACAGGGTTTGTCAGGGTTTCCTAGATAACATGTTGGAAAATAAGAGGGTTTGAGACTTGTTGGAGAGGAAGGATAAGATGCTGTTTGAGTTCGCTAGCTTAATGGAGAGCCGAAATCTTCATACAGTGTCATGTGGGTTAACACAGGGAGACTCTCTCCCCTTTTCTTTTCCTCTTATGGTAGACCCTTTAAGCACATTGATTGAGAGATGGATTCGTGCCACTATTTTCTTTGGTCTTAGAGTCGGGATTCGTGCTGGTATTTTCTTTGGTTTGAGAGTTGGGAATGATGAGGTGTGTATGTCACATATCTAGTTTGCTGACGATGATAATATCCTCTTTCTTAAGGAAGATAGTGAGGTTCATGGATAGGATTGCACCGCTCAATATTTTTGAGAGCCTTTGGTCTTAAGATTAATAAGTCTAAGAGTGTGTTTTTAAATATTAATGATTTTGGTGAGAGTCTTAATTGACAGAGATTAGAAATTGTGCTGGGAGAGAGTGCCTATTTCTTATCTTGGGGGTTCATTTGGGGTAATCCTAGGACAGTTCATTTTCGGGATTTGGATCCTGTTGTGAATAGGCTCCGGTGGAGATTAGATGGATGGAAGGGATCTCTACTCATCTTGGGGGACGTGTCACTCTTTTTCTTTCTTGTCGTGTAGTAGTATTTTCTTGTATTTTCTCTTGCCTTTTGGGACTCCAATTTTTGTAACAAGTACGATTGAGAAGTTGATGAGAGACTTTCTTTGGTCCAAAAGTAGGATGGTTAAAAAAGATCATTTGGTTAGTTGGGACAAGGTGTCCAAACCCAACTCTGATGCAGGGTTAGGCCTCTGTGATGTGTTATGTAAGAACATTTTTTTTTGGGTAAAAAAAAAAAAAAAGGCTATGGAGATTTTGTTTAGAACTCAATTCTATTGTCATATGGTTATAAAGAGCAATTATGGTTTTTGTCAAAATCAATGGGATGCCAATGTTGGAGTCATAGTTTTTGGAAGTTCATTTCCCCGTTATATCTTTCTTTTTTCTTTCTTTTTTTTAATATATACTTTGGTGTCCTTTAATGTAGACGCTAATTATCGTGCCTTATTTTTGGGAGGATCGGTGGCTTTGGGAATCCTCCTGATCGGGGTTGTAGACTTCACTGTGTTCCTATCAAAGATTTTGAATCTTAATTTTTTGGAGGCTTTTTCTTGCAAATCTCTTTTTCATTCTCTCTGAAAGGTTTAAGTCTTTTATTTGATCCATGATGATTAATAAAATTTATACAAATGATCTATTTCAACAGAGAAGATCTTATAACACTTTGGGATATTTATGTCATGTGTTACACCTACTTTGAAATTAGAGAACACTTATTTTTACAATGTTGTGTAAGGAAGATGAGAAACTGCCTTTTTCGTGTGTGGCTATATTTGAGTTTGCCCTGGGAGTCTTCGAGACTGGCCATCATGCGGTGTATTTGGAGAGAGCTGAATGTCCAAATTTTTTCAATTAGAGTATTAACCCCCCTTTTAGAGGACAAAATCGTCTTTTACACTCTTTATGGGCTCACATTGAAAATTTAAAAAACTATAACTTAGAAGATTTAAAAAATGATTGGAGAATAGGAGTGCACTAGTTTTTGTTTTTTCATGGTGTTTTTTTCCTTCTAAGGATTTCTTATCCCTAGAAGTTTTATACATTCTTTCATTTTTTTAATCTATAGTTCTTTTCTGTCAAAAATAAATAAATAAATAAATCTCACTGGTGCTAGAATTGGAGAACAAAATTATTCTTTTAAGAAATTATAAATTGACTCAATTTCATCTTTGCTGTTATCAATAATTTCTTTTTAAATTGTAGTTTTAATTGTAAAGACAAGGTTCAACTTTTTTTTTTTTTTTTTTTTTTGTTCTTATTCGTTTCTCTATTTTTTTTTTTTTTGCTTTCTGCTTTTTAGTTCTATTATTTTCTTATTTTTTATATCATTTCTATTTTAGTTGCATCAATCGTGGATGAGTAGTCATTTTTTTCCCCCTTGAAGAATGTTAGACCAAAAGATTATTTTGCTAAACTTCAAAATTTAAAGGGAATACGTTATAAAAAGTGAATTTTAATGGGAAAAATGGATGGGGGGATTACATTTGTTAAAGCTCAGGAATAATTTAACAATAACCTCATATTTAGGGGGCTAATTTTGTATTTTTTCCTCAAAAATAATATGGATGTAGCAGAATATAATTTTTTAATGTAAATTTGAAATTTATTTTAACATATTTTTATTCATTTATCAATTTTACAAATAAAGTAGAGAACAATTGTGATTTATTTGTATTAACTTAAGAATTCAGCAATTTATATTAACAGCTGTATACCTTTACGCGTTTAATTAATTTAGTGGTGTAATTCAACACAAAATTTTTACTATTCTATTTTCAGTTCTATCAAACAATATCTATTTGATAATAAGAAACTTTTGAATATGTATTACACAACAGTTCCTCAAGAGAGAACAAATTTTTGAGCGTGCTGATTACCTTATGTCTGTCATGCAGAAAAATTTTTGAAGATGGTCCTTCTCTACAGGATTCGTCTGTTTCACGTCTGGCTGTTTCACAAAACTCAGGTACTTTTTTTTGCATGCTCTGTGTAATTAATTGTCAAGCTAATCTATGTTTAACAGTGTAGGTTGTTAACTGCCATTGTTTGTAGAAATCTTTATGGTGCAGAAATGGAATTGATGCCAAAGAATCTTAATGCTTGTATTATTGGGTTAGGGCCTATAGCATGTTCAAGGCAACATTTAAGTGTATAGTTCTACCTTGATGGAGATATAAGTACTGAAAAGTTCTCCACTTAATATTTCTTTCTCAAGTGTAGTGCTAGTGAATCTATGTGTGCAACTTCACATATCACTGTGGGTACTATCTGAAATCAAATAAAACCAGCTTGACATTGGCTGACCAGGAGACATTATGGCTAGCAATCATTAGTATTCTTTAATGTGAATAGATGCTCAAGTGGGTAAGGAGACAATGTCAGAATCAATCCAAGCTATCTTAAAAAATTCCGGCATAGTTTTATTTAAAAATAAAAAATAAGAAAAGAAAATCTGATTCAAGGTTTCAGAAGCTTTTTGTGCCTTACTCTGCGGCTGTTGGCTAGGCTTTGACTGCAATGTGCCAAAAGCTTCATTTGCTTGACTTTGGCAAACTACCATATCCTATATTTTAACTGGATTGTGAAGCCTTTTCTGGTTTCCTTATTGTTGATGTAGTCTCTTGCATAGGTTACTTTTTTGGAGCAAAATGGAAGAATGGTGGCAATTACTAACGACTCTATAGAACATGACAGCTCCTAGGAGGATTTAGATTGGATAGGATTTTTGCATGAAAGAGCTTCAACACCTATATTGAGACTCATAATATCAAGATATATTTATTCTGTTCTATTGCCATCATCCTAAATAAATCTGTGGCCTCCTTTTCTTCTTAGAGTTATTCCTGGTTAAGTAAAATTCTAGTTTCAATGTGAATAGTTTGAAGGACATCTTTTCTGCAGCTCTTCATGTAAGGTTAGAGAGCCTTCTTACCATCACATGAACTGGGTATCTTGCCACTAAATAACTTACTATCATTTTTTTTTATTGTTTATATATATTTTTTTCCAGAAATTGCAGTCAACGTGCACACAAACCTTTGTAATGATATTCATATTATATATATATTTGTATTGCAACATAGAGCAAATATGATTTCTTTTCAAGCTATAAAATTAAAAGGGCGAAGATGAACATTATTCTTTTTTAGGATCTTTATTTACAATTTATATCTGGTGCTCATGTATTCCATTTAAAACATGGGAGGTATATTAGAATAAAAGTTGATAATGCAATACACACCATAATGAAGCTAACACCCTTACTTTATTTGCTGAATGGTTGTAATTTGCATGAGAAGCTGGTAATTCTGAGCTGAGCAAATGACTCAAGGCTTAGTTTGAATAACATTGGGATTGCATACTATTCTGATTTCTACTTGGTATGTCTACAAGACCAAACTTAAATAGATTCCTGATTTAATTGCAAATGAGATAGATGTTCGTGGGCATTATCCAGAAGAAGCTGAGGCAAGTTAAGTGCACCATATTTCTGCTGCAACGTTACCTCTGCAAGCGAAGAAGTTGTTATTCTGTTTTGGACCCATAATCACTTGCGTCTAGGCTCCAATGGAAAATCTTAACGTTCCACAAAGTGTGACCCACTGCCAATTACATTAACCAAAAACCTTAGCTTCACTGAAATTTTGAGAAATATAAATTACAGTCATATTTTGCAAAATCAAGACTGTAAGGAGGGAAGGAGGGAGGAATTTCTGCTGCTGGGCCTACTTGGTAGCCCGATTTATAATTCTTATCCTATGAGAAAAGTATGATTTTGATTCAAGTAAAAAATGAGAAAAGGATTGATGCAGAAAGTTACAAATGTATTACAGGAAGAAGCTTGGAGGAAAACTCCTAAAAGGTGGTTAGTACCGCATGGTATAAGAAAACCACATTTTGCAATGTTTGGCACGTCCAATATAAGGGATATTGGTAATGTTTTGAGAGTTTTAGTAAGTTTAATAGTTATTAGAAGTTTGAAACAAGTTTCAGGAATTCCTAGTCTTGAAGAAGCTGGTATTTTTCTTAATTTACCTTGTTTCATTTAGAACTCCCTTTTTTCTTTCCATCTCTGTTAACCATTATGGTTAGTGGATTTTTTTTTTTCTCTCTTTTTTTTTTTTGAGTTCCAGTCTCAGAAACTTTCTATTTTTAGTATAGTTGATTTTGTTATGTTTTTATACTGATCGATGCAGTTTTGAGAAGATTCAGAAGTGTTATTAGGTCGTTCTAGCATTTATAATAATGTCTCATTGATGCAACTGTAAATAAATTGAATGAATTATTGAAAGTTTGTTGATTAATTATTTGTATCAAAGGCATGCATACCTAAGTTTTCATCATCTTGCTATTTTCTCCATGCACTTGTTGATCAAAATTCTCTATGACTTTGAACAACAGATTTTTCTCTACTACTAAACAAATTTTGCTTCTTTTCAATCACAACCCATCATTCTTCCAAATGCAGGCAGTCTACCCATGTTGTCCTGCATCATATGAGCAAAAATTTAGCACATCAATATTGGTGATAATCCTCTTTTCTGACTCTTCCCAGGATTGTTTAGCCTTCCATTTTCTATACTGCTTCTATTTCCAATTTGTCACAAAAGGAGTTTGGGAAATGTTTCCGGAATTTTCATTTCCTTTGTTACATGACCACAAGGCCCTTGAGTTTACTTCTTTGCCCAGTATGATTTATTTGTTTCTCCTTCCAAATGCTCCTAATACAAGGGATTGTACTCTTCATGGTTCTGGTTTATCTTGTAGTTATTTCTTTAATTGTCTTATAGATCCTTCTTGTTTTAGAGACACTGTTTGGAATTTAAGTTCTTACAGAAATAAATGCTTTTGTTTGGTTAGTTGTGTCTCATAGGATGAATAAAAATGACCTCTTGCAGGGAAAGAGACCAAATAAGCCTTTGTCTTTACGCATTTGCGTGGTGTGTTATCATAATGGGGACAAGATGCTGGCCTTATTTTTATTTATTTATTTTGTGGGTTTTTATTTTGTTTGCTTGCTTAGCCATTACAGAATAGACTTGTTGAGACCTTTCAGCAGATGTGGGTTTCTTTAGAAACTCTGAATGTTACGTCAATTCAATGATTTTGGTTTGCCCATGGATGTTAAGACAGTATAGAAATGTACTATCTTGGTGGTTTTATGGTGTATTCATTTAGTCAGGAATCACAAAATTTTCAAAGAAGATATCCTTGGCATAAGATAGCTTTTGTAGTGTCTCTTTGGTTGTGAGTTGTTGGAGAAGTTCTTTCTGAATTCCAGGAGATTGAAAAGGATTGGACGACTCGCTTTGAGTTGCATGTTTTTGCTTGTTAAAGTTTCATTTTACATTCGTATTAGTATTTTCTGTCCCCATTATTTTCAGAATACCTTATGCATGTTTTAAGACATATCTGGGAGATCTTACATGTCTTGGAGAAAAATCTCTTACTCCTTGTGAGGATTAATTAATCTGGAATATTTTTGAGGTCAGAGAAGCTTGATTAAAAGCAGACACAGAGCAGTTGAGTGGCCATGAAGAAGAAAAGACAACCACTCCATTCCTGTGGAAAGTGTATGAAAGTCTCTTGTTCTGACGAGGTTGCTTTCTCTGCTTAGGAGGCTACTTGGGGTCAGAATCATCTTGATCAGTGTGATGTGTTGGTGAGCAGGAATTCTCTTTGTAAAAGAGCATCAGAGAGAGCAGATCACCTGCTTCACTGTGACTGAACTAAGATTATTTAGAATCTAGTTGTTTATATTCTCCTTTTCTAATGGGTGCCTGCGAAGTTTGTGCATAGTGAGCTGTGGGTGTGGGGAGTTGTATGGTAAGGAAAAACCATGTTCAGCTTATCCCTCATACCATCTTTTGGCTGGTGTTGAGAAACCTTTGGTTTTTTGAGGGTGTTGAGAAAACCTTTGGTTTTTTCTTGATGCCTTGTAATTTAGCCTAGGTCTTTTTCATGATTTGAAGATGTTGCCTTATTTGTGGATCTCCTTTCGGAAATTTAGGATTTACTTCTCTGTTACCATCTATTTTCATATTCTCTTTTTACCAAAACGCAAAAACTAAGACAAATACTCAAAACTAGGGGTGAGCACGGACTAGATATCCGATCCGAATGCCCATTATATGATCTGATTCGAATATTTTGGATTATGAATTTTACGATCTGAATCCGTATCCACATAGAGTAGTATCCGACGGAACGGATATCCGAAAATACTGATTGGATATATCGTATTATCCATAGCCGAAAAATCTAATTTAAGTTCCATTTTTACCAAAATTAAACTCAATCTAATAACTAAAGTTTAATCATTCAAGTGAACTAAAACACACAATATAATACATCTCATCCAAATGATATAATAACATCAAAGAACGATCGATTGATTGGCCATTCAGTCGAATGGGAGAAGTGAGCAGCCGGTTGACTAAATGGACAGCCAGCTGACTAGGTGGGCAGCCAGCTGATTCCTTGCTCGGTTGGTCGAGTCTTCTACTCGGTTGGCCGAGTATTTCTTTTCCTTGCTGCTCGGTCAGCGGGTCCTTGCAGCTGGTGAATCGGGCGGCTTGTTAAAGCTGTTCGGTTAGCTGGTCTTTGCAGCCGGTCGACTATCAGTTGGCTGGTTTTTGCAACCGGTCAGCTACAATATGTTATTTACCCTTACTTTTTGATCGGATTGGATATCTGCAGATATTGAATGTGCTGATGTATCCGTATCTGGGAAGGGTACTATCCGAGTTGATCTGATTATATCTGATCCATCGGATATTTTCGAATCGGATACCTTGGATATTTGGATAGTCGGATTTTTTTTTGCTCACCCCTACTCAAAACCCCTTCTACCCGTGGTCAGGTACTTACCTCAAAACGTTCTCCCAAACAGCCCTTTTCCTCTTCTTCTTCCAATAAAATAATATATTTTTTTCATATAAAAGAAAACAAGACATCTGCTACCATGTATTTATATGCTTGATATTGGACATAGAACTCAATTATAATCGTACCACCCTTCATTATGTTGCCTTTCAAATTGTGTTGCTCTTTTGCAGTGAAAGACTGCTTTGTGCGCAACTAAAGGCATCTTATCACTTCTTGGCAGATATCAAGCATATAATATTTTAGTAAACATTAGAGGGCTGTATACTAAAAAAGTACCATTTTTAACCTGCATGAAAACTGTTTGTGAGCATCATATATTGAAATTGGAAATATAGCATTATCAATGTTAATCTCATCATGTTACTGCTGAGAAATATTTTGTTGTAGCAATTAGGTCTTGTCTCACTTTGTTTACATCTGCTGGTAGGTGCTGAGCTTACATATTGGGATTCTAGAACTTCTCCAGAAGACATGGAAGAGATGTGGAATCGTCCTGATGTTGTTATAGAGTGGACAAGGACAGGAGAGAAACATGGAAAAGTGAGGTTTTCTCATGATTTAGAGAAGCGACCTTATCTTTCCAGGGTAGAACTGAAGGTACCTAAGCAAAGTCTGGAAATTATGCTTTTAATCTTGTGTTTTATCAGCACCTGTCATCTCCAATGCTGCCACCATTTGCTTTTACATTGAGGTTCTATTTATGGATGGTTATATTGCATAATGTCATCCCCCCCATTGACACGATTATTGCACCTCTGAGGCATATGCATGTAACTTTGCATAACATTCTCATTGACTTCATGTAACCATTACTTGGCTAGTTACGAGAAGTTCATGTGTGAGCTGTGTGAATTGCCATTTTCTAAGTGCTTCACAAAACTAGTTTACTTTCAGGAGTCATTCTGATTCTGTAAGAGCTAAATGGAGAACTTGTGCCTCCCCTCTGGTGGTTTCTTTTTTCTTTTTTTGTTTGCTTGAACTTCAAAACTAAAAGGCCCATGGTTAGTACAAATGAAACTCTCTATTTAAGTAGATGATTGCAATGAAAAGAAGACCCAAAGTCTGTTATCTTGTATGCCCCTTCTTGGACTCCACAACATGAATGTAGGGTATAGTCTAGAAACAAAATGACCTTCTAATGGAAATCATAAAACACATTCATGTAACTTTCTTTACCATATCCAATTCGCATCACTGTGTCCATGAAATATCATTTAGTTTTACTTGCCTTTTCACTATGAATGGAAGCTTAAGCAAATTTATAAAGGAAAAATAAAGTGGAAATATTCTTTTGCCTTCTTTGGTGTGTGCATATGTATATCACATTCGGAAGGAGAGAAATTATATACTTCAAACCCAACAATATTACTATATAAATTGTTTCTTTTCTTCCTTATCGTGATTCCTAGTCTGTAGCAGGAGCTGCCTTCCCTGCTTTTTTTATTCGATCGATTTTTATTTATCCAAAAAAATAAGAAGAAAAATCTGGAAAAATTCAATGGAGTTGGTCTTTTCCATATATAAAGTTGATTAAAAACTGAAGCGACTTATCTTGTAGGTACCACTACATCTTGTATTAGTCTCCAATATCTATGTCCACCTTAGCCATAGATCTGGCATTCTAGTTGTTGGGTGCCTCATAGCTGAATTACGTTGCAAAAGGCCCATTGCTTCTTCCTCATAAACCTTTATTATTATGTAGTTTAGAATCTTCTTAAATCACCAACTCCCTCCCTGTGACTCCTAGACTGAGCACTATCTTTGCTCTACCACAATCCTAGTTGGCATTTAAAAACTCCTCCATAATATAATTGGTTAAAGCCACAAATAAGCCCCCCCTGAACTTTGTGTGTTTTCAAATTGGACCCTAACTTTGATTACATTCAATTAATCCTAAAATTCTAGAATATTGTTCAACATGATCCAAGAGCTAAAAACGTCACAAGTCCAATAATGCATGTTCCCTATCTCTCTTCTAGCCTCAATGGTGCTGAAAATTGTTGCCAGAAAACCCATGAAGTCATCCACTAAAAAGTTCGTCACACTTTTTATTCTGAGCATTGTCTCTCTGACTTCAATGATGAAGACAGAAGTGCTGCCATCTGTGAAGCAAGAAGGCTAATATGGAAGCATTTGCAAACATTATGCTTGTTTCAAGATCAAATCCTAAATTAGGTTTGAGAGAGACAGATTGGATTTCCTTTGACACAAAAAAGTTGTTTCTATTCTTGTATTCTATGCTTTGAAAATCTCCTCTTCACCAAACTGACTTCAAATTCAAAAGTCTAGTCAGTTGTGGTTTTTTGTATCTGAATCAAAAGAAAGCCAAAGAAGAAAGTGCAACCTTGGTCATAATTCATCTTCGAAGTTGAATTGATTCATTTGCCCTTCTCTAATTCTCTTTATTTAGATATCACTTTGTTTATTCTATTTCATTCTTTCCTTTTGATTTTATAGCAATAGGTTCAAGATAACAGGCATCCTTTCTACTAGGGTGTTGAATATTTGAATTGAAAGTCAAATATGCAAGTGATGCCTCTCTTGTAACTCATCTTTGATTTTGAGGCTCTTTATCATTTTCATTTTAAAATTCTTCCCTACTCTCTCTCTCTCTCTCTCTCTCTCTCTCTGATTCTCATTACATTGAAAAAACAGACAAATCAACAAAGTTGACAGTTATTTGACTCGCGTTCACCACAATGATGTCATTGCAACCAGCTCAAACTGTACCTACCATAGAATACAATTTGTTGTTGAATCTAGCGATTGAGAAATGAAGACTCATGGAGTTTCCCAAATTGATAGGGTAAGGAGGAGATGGGGATCACTTGACACATGCATGCCTTAAGAAGTAACAGATTTGTGATGGTGGTAGCTCTAGGTCAGATTCTGCACTATTTTAGAAGTTTTACGGTAAACTGAATGCAATTGGATTTAGGGTGTGATATGGAAACATGTGAAAAGTCCAGGAGCTAATTTGAGTTCATGACCTAATATAATTTCCCCCACAACCAATAATGTTGCTCTTTTCATCTAGACCAAAATTGGTTTGAGTAATATGAGATGGAGCATTTACACAACATCATAATGAACAGATGAACAAAAACCAACTGGCCTCCATTCTCCTGTCAAGCAAGTCATACAATGGATCCGGTTTAATCATTTTATTTGATTAAACCCCATTTCTCAAAGCATTTGTTAATTTAAAGGACAGGATTCTACTTGAATCAATTCTTATTCTAGGTTGGGCTCTCAATAGTACTTAATGGTGATTATTTATTGCAGGTGAAGTTGTCTAACATTGCATTGTCTTGAGACATGTTGGTTGCTAATAGGTTACTGAGACATTGTATCATCCTTTTTTTTTTTTTTTTTTTTTGGTTTCTTGAAAAAACAGAAACATCCTTTTTGGAAGGTTTCTTTCTAGGTCCCTGCAAAATAAACATTTGTTGTGTTTGAAGAGAAAAGGTTCGCCTAAAAAAGTTACAGTACTTATGGTTTACCGTATCAAAGGATTTTGGAATTGAGGATTGCAAAAAAAAAAAAAAAAGAAAAAGAAAAAGAAAAGAGTAAATATGGGATATAACATGTTGAAATTGTTACGGTGTTCTACCATAGCTGGAGAGGAATAGATGATTTATCATTAGAAGCTTCTAAAGCTACCTTCACACAGAGATATGTACATGAAATTATTAGCTACCTACTTACATTTGCATTTGGCTAGTGGAGCTTTTGGTGTTATGTCTATAATGGACATAAATTACTATTATAGTCATCACCATTGGCACTAAAGGGGCTTCTCTTTTTAAGAGGGATTGCAAGGCTCAGCTTTTCTTATTCTCTCTCTCTCTCACACACACACGCGCACACAGACACACACGCACGCGCGCGCTCGCGCGCGCACATTGTTTTTCTTGTTTAAGTGAGGACGCCACACTTTTTCTGATTACATTCTTCTCTTTCTAGCCCAAAAATGTACCTTTCTTTACGTGGAGGATTTAATTCCAATAATTTGGACTGAAGATCAAAAGTTCCTTTTTGTTTTCCTTCCAATCTAAATGACATGCCTATGTTAATTGTCTGAAAGACAAAATGCTTGCTTCAATTGCTTTGATGCACCTTGTTTACTAATTATATATATGTTCCTTATTACCATATATGGGATGGGAATGAGCCAGGTTTGAATTCAGTTATTTTGGCACTTTTTGCAGGGAGTTGCAGAACTTGTTCTCTCCAAGCACTTCAGTTCAAGAGGAGCTAAACCTGTATGTGCTAACCGATATTCTACATGTTGAAGTCTCAGCTATTGGGTCAAAATTATAATTGTATTGATTATTTGTTGTTTTCAAGTATTGCTGTCAACAAAGTCCTAATGTTGGGGTTAAAAACTTAATTAATCCCCATCTTGGGATCACTTCCAAACTATTTCCAATTAAGGGGGTTTGACCATCCTGTGTGGCATTGACGGTCAGCCAAACCCCTGAGACTGAGACTGGAAATAGTTTCCTAGTGACCCCAAAATAGGGATTATTTTAATTTTTAACCCTATAAATAGGATTTTGCCATGCATGTCTGCGAAGATGTTTCATTCATTTTGCTTTTAATGGTTCCTGCCATGCTGATGTGGTTATGCTTCATTGCAAGCTTATTATCTTTGTGCGCACTGCATAAGGCTGAGCTAATATAACCAAGTGCTCTGACCTATTTACACTAGCAACTCAAAGTGTAGAACCAGTAGAGAAGAAAGATAGTTGAAAGAGAGTGGTGAGGATGGGAGAGTCAAGACTAAGAACAGAAGGGAGGAAGAAGAAGAGGATGACAGAGATAGGGAAAGAGAAGGAGAGTTAGTTTAAGTAATCATTGTTCTTTTTCCCCCTGGAAAATAGTATGTACTTTTAGCAGGGGTTTCAAACCCATTTATACATTACATAGTCAACCTAAGGAGCTTTGCATGGATTTATCCTTAAAAATTAAAAAAAAAAAATCCTAAAATATCATTGATAGAGAAACAATTCGTAAAGTGACACACATATGTCGTGGGTTGAAGACATGACATGGTATGTTGCGTCTTGAACATGCGACAAATGCATGTGGCGGGTTGAAGATGCTCGCGTCTCACTAATCCAACCTCGTCTTCCCTTTTTTTTTTTAATTTTTTATTTACTTCTGAAGCATCCGATCAAGCCTGATGCATAGACTTAGCAGCCGACCAATTCCCTTTTTTTTTTTTTCAATTTTACTTCATGTCCCCGGCACTCACCATCGGCCGATCAAGCCTCAAGGATGCTTTCTGCACCTGCCATAGACTTAGCGTCTCACAGCGGCCGTCCAATTCACCAACACCACAAACATTGCTGTTGGACAAAAGCAAGTGTAGGGAAGGGTGATCGGCCGACGGTGAGTATGGATCTGTCGTCTGATCACTGAGAAAGCAGCTGAAAGTCTTCCGTCGACTTCCTCCCTTCACATAGCCGCGATGATTCATGGTTGCTCGAGAAGAAGAGAAAAGGGAAGAAGAGACCTCATGTTGGGGTAGAAGTCGATGCGACATGCATATGTCGCATATGTCGCTTCTTTAACCCGCGACATGTGCCATTTTACGAAATTTTTCTCTATCAATGATGTTTTGGGAATTTTTTTAATTTTTGAGGATAAATCCGTTCAAAGCTCACCTCTTAAGTACTTCAAAAGTGAAGGAATGTCCTAAAATGTACAAAAGAAAGGGAAGGGATATACAAACAAAATACAAGAGAAGGGACAACCAAATGTGGCCCTCAAGTTGGCCAAAATTAAAAATAAGCCCACAAGATTTATTGTAAAATGTGATCAAATCCCTAGCCAATTCTTGTGCCTGCACCTATAAGAGCACCCATATCATGTGAGTTACCCATCAACTGAGCTTCATTTGATATAATTCCTATTTGGTAATATGGATGAACTTATGAATAGCTCAACATGCAATGAAAGAGCCAGAACTATATAGGGCCAAGGAAAGTTTGCCTTTTATTTATTTATTTATTTTTGGGCATAAAACCTGCATCGCCACATCTTCTCACTTATAACATAAAAATAGTTGGAATGTAAACTACTGAAAGTACATGGCATGCTATGATTTTTAGATGGTTCATTGAATAAAATACCTTATTATTGTTATTATTATTTTTGCTTGACAAAAATTTTCCATTATCTATTTGAAAAGGCTTCGATTTTCACCAGACAAACTCTTAGATAAATCAGACAAACAAGAGACTATTACTTTAAGAACTAGAAAAGTGAATATGGACACTAAGAAAGTTGAGTTGAGTAGAGAAAACAATTATATAACAATGAGGATTCAAATTTTATGATGTCACCAGCAATCACATCCTTCTTTGAAACTTTTGTGCTTTACTTATTTGCAACTTTTTGTTTATGTTTAGAAACTTAAACTTTAAATAGTACAACTACGTAAAAAGTTCAAACTTGACCCAAATTCTGTCATATATGTTAATGTAAATGTATATTTGTGTCTTAATTATCCAAGTTAATTTCCAAATCTTTGAAATTTAAAGGAGAAGAAGAAGAACTAGTAATCAAACCTGTAACTAAGCTTGTGTAGAAGATAAGACAAAAGTATTAGTTGCTTTATTTTGAAATAGACTTCTCCTAATACCTTTTCAAATTCAGGTATTTATCGAAGAAATTTCTTGTAATCACACACACTTACATCTTCTGTAATAAATTTACATAATTCTGTCTTGTAATAATTTAGTAACTACTTAAAATATGGAAATTTTATATTGTGATTGGTGTTTAAAATTGTTCTTTGAATTGCTTTATTTTTCTTTGTGATGGTGGGTGGTTTTTTTTTTTTGGGAGGGGGGGTGATGAACAGTGTTAAGTACAAACAGTGGAATGTTGCCTCTCCTACTGTTCCATTCCTCCACCTTCAGCACTTAAAAAATGTCGACAAAACTGACAAGATTGAAATGTGAATTTTTTTGATTGTTATCCATGTAAGGCATTTTAGGATGCATGTCTCTAGACTATTCTGAAGAATAAAGAGGCAAAATTTTAGTCACCACAAATATGGATGACTCCTGGGACTTATTGACTTGAGTTCTGAATGTTTATAATCTAAAGTCACCTAATATTATTCTTTCTTTTAGGTGAAACTTCTTATGCTGATGAGTATCTTTTTTTGATACAGTCAGTATTATGTGCTTTAGCAGAGGTTGTTAGCATGCGTTTTGTGAACGGAGTTGGATCTCGCCCCGGAATAATGGGGATTGACTATCCAACAGCTTCATGGCTTTATAGGTACGTGGAAAACTAATCTACATGGCAAGATGCACAACAGTAACAACATGCTACTGGAGCTTCACTTTTGGACTCATTTATTTATTGACAAACAGTTATCAACTGCTATATTCCTGTATCCTACATAGCATATAGTATAATTATTCAAGAAGCAGTTTTTTCCCTTTCTAATGACATTTCATAACGTGTAAAATGGTTCTGTACTTTGTAGGGACTTGGGCTATAAGGCATACAGAGTTGAGTCCGTTGAGGATCTAACTAAGCCTTTTGTGTCCATGTACTTTGGTGTAGCCTATATTGCTTGGTTGTCAATGTATGAAGGGAGGTAGTTCTTCTGCCATTTTATTCATTTTCTTAAGTTTCATAAATAAAAATAATATGAAAAATAAGCAAATTTAATAGCTACTGAGAAATTGAGTTATATGGTGGATTCCAACCAGAGAAAGAACTCCCCAGTTCATTGTTCAAGCTTATCTGGCTGGCCCTCAAAACGTAAATTTCCAGGAGACAGGTCCACTCTGGCTCAAGTTTGAGGCTGCGATAAGCAATTATGAGAACACAAAGAGGTAATGTATTTTTAAACTTGGTAATTGACAGGCAGCCAGAAGTTTCTTTTATCTGATAATTTCATCCTTACTCAGTGATGAACAAGGAAGCTGCTCCATATTATAGAGCTGTCGTAATGGTTTGAACCTGCCAGTCCTGTTGGTACCATCTAGAGCTGCGGTTTGGTTCTCTAGGTCATCTGGAAGCAGAGTTTTAAACAATGTAAGGAAAGAGTATATTATGAGTCCCTGAAATGACAGGAAGGAGTAAATATTTTGGGGTCCCTCAAATGAGAGCCCATTTCAAAGGTGGCACCCCTCCGACGGCAAATAGCTTTGATATATATAATGCTCACCTGCTTCTTTTCCACCTATTTCAAGGTAGGATATATGCCGCCTTACCCCCCCCCCCCAAAAAAAATGGAGGATATATGCTTTACATGTACACTATCTGTGTTCTTTGTCAGTCTAAATTTTTAATTTTTGATGAGAAATGTTTTGGGATTTTGTATTGCGTAAGATTTGGTGTGGAAAGAAATTTTTCAAAACCGTTGGTACTTAAAATAAAAAAAAAAAAATGGGAAGTTTATGGAATTATGCTAATGCTCATTGATCAGTACTCTATTTGCTTCATATAATGTTTAAGGGGTGTCCCAAGGTGACAGTCAGTGGTCACAACCCGTCTCCCCCAATCCCGTAATTTGGAGTTCAAATCTAGTGTAACAAAAAAAAAAAAAAAAGATGTTTTCAGGGTACGATGTGAGCAAGTTGCACTATGAACTATGCAAATGATGCTGTGGATCCCCATGGTTTAGCATTTGAAAAGTATCTCCGCATTTTTTTTTTCCATTTTTTGGGTTAATTTTCTCAGACAATTTAGTTTCTCCACTGTCTTTACCATGTGTTTAGTGATGTAAATTTAAAGTGAGGAGGATTGAGATAATGTTGTGCTCTTTTACCATATCTTTTAGGGAGTAGCCAGTTGTATGATTCTTTAGCAGCAAGTCCTTAAGCATCAAGCTTTTTCCGCAAACCAGGTTGACAGTTCAAGCTGTCCTCCGTGCGAGATAGGAATCTCTTGTTCCCCCTACCCTCCTGTTTCTTTGTGCTTTCCCAGATGAGCCCCTGAAAAATGCAGCATGCTCATCATACAATACAATATATGAACTTGAAGATCTAGTTAATTTTCCAGGATCCACAGCCTGAGAAAAAAACAAGGCATTAAGGTTTGGAAATAATTTAGTTGCTGGAAAAGACAAAAATAACTAAATCCTGGTTCGCACAAGTGGCGTGCGTTAGTTTCACTGGGTGCACTACCGTCGGGCAGGGGGATCTTAACTTACATGCGATGCGCTATTGTCTGGCATGGGGATATTAACTGAAGTTCCAAAGGATACAGTTCCACTGGTTGCACTCTTGTCAGGCAGTGAAATCTCTTGATTGTTCTTTCTTTTTCCAACTGGAGTTTCAGCCTTAGACGAAAAATTGTCCTTGCGCAGCACTATGGTACCAGCAGTATGAACTTTGGCCATCGTCCATCGAGACAACTTAGTGGTCACATTCTCTTTTCCCGATCCATAATCCGGGTAAAAAAAAAAAGAAAAAAAAAAAGAGAAGAACTTTGGCCATCAGGTCCTGCTGGAAATCTAAGAGATGTGAGAGCAGTTTCGAATTCTAACTGAAGTGAAAGGGCAATTTTTATTTTCCTGTTTTTTGATAAAAAAGCATCACTACCCCATTGACAATTTAACAAAATCTCCATAAAGAGATTAATGGTCTCGAAATAATTATTTATTTACGATATCTCCCATTTAATTTAAGTAAATTTCATATGAAACGTGAAGTACTTAATGTATGTACCATGCATCGTACTCTGAAAATATTCTATCACTTCGCTTCTATCATGCCTGCCGTCTTCCCTCGGCCAGTGTTTGGGAGGACATCTAAGAAAATGACGATGGTAAAGCATACTGCCTTCACCATTGTACATTCATGGTAAATACTAAACAAAACAAGCGTGAGGATTCTATTTAAAGATGTATAATGTTTGGTATTTATACTCATTTACATCATCTAAAATTGCATAACTGACCTGTTTTCTAGAAATCAAGCATGCATATGCCTCTTCTACATAAGAAGTTTTCAACGCTTGCCAATTGAAACCACATTGAAAACTCATTTTATAATTTCTCCTTTTTATTCTTAGAAAGAAACATACAATCAACAAGGGTCATGTTAAATTGTGACATTTGTCTTTTCTTATTTTGACAAATTAATGTTACAGAAATCACTCACTCAAGGGAGTGACTCTATATCAAAGGATACCTGCATAAATGACATAAAATCATCAAGAATGCAAGCCACAGCTGCATTATCAAGCAATGCAAGAAAGATTAGAAGAAAATTTCACAAATCTTCAAGGAACTTATAACTAATCATTGCAATTAGTTTAAAATCTACACTTAAAAGTGTAAAGCTTCATAGTTAGGGCCTTGAGCTATAACCCTTTCTACCATGTAGCAATTTATCAATGAAAAATCCTAATCCTAATCAACTTGATCGCAGTTCAAGAAAGAGGGCCTGCCTCATTAAGTTATCAGACTCTAGTTTGCAACTATCTTGATTCTTGGGGAGACCAGGGGAGCTTTCTTTCCTCTTCCAATCCTTTCCCTCTTCGCAAATCCACACTGCTTCGATTTGTTCCCCGAGAGAGAGAGAGAGAGAGATTGAGTTAATTAAGCAGAAAAGGATTAGTGCAAGGAGTTAACTTTTATGTTTTGTATTTATTTCCATAAAATTATTACTTGATTACTGTAAAATTACTTGTTTAGCTAACTATAGAATTACTAAATTACAATAAAATTACTATTTATCACTTTGGAATTTATGCTATGATGCTAGCTAGCCTGTTCAACTTAAAGGTTTTTGTTAAGACTTTAATTTGTAATTTGTCCCAACTCTACAATTTTTTTTTTTTTTAACACTTTAAACAGTAAAATATTTCTTTCTTTACCATAAAATTAATCTTGACATTACATAAAATACGGTTCAAAGTTGGGAAGGAAAAAAACCATAAAAGGGGCTTTTTTGAAATGGCTTTTATTAATTTATGCAGCCTGCAATCATCAAATCTGAGCAATTTCCTAGTGATGAAGCGTCCAACATCATTTCTGGTCCTACATTAGGGTCCATACCATTTTTTAGAAATTAGTTACATCTTCACCATCTGTAGAAAGCTCTTGACAGTGAGATCCCCACTGGCAACAAGAAATCACCAAAAATCTTGACAAGAACATAAATTATCCTTGAAATGGTGAAACCTGAGAGAGTCTCTTACAATGATCTGCACACCGGAAATCTTGGCCATGAATTTGATGGCGTTATGACAGTCACCGCATATTCTCAAGTTTTTAAAGACCCGAATTGATGATTTGCCCTTCAAATTAAGCAGTCCAAAGGCCACAGCAAGCTTCTCACTGTGGGCACATAAACCCTCAACCTTCTCTTCCTGATCGACATCTTGAAGAGCAAAATCTGTGTCAGGTTTGTACCCTGATATTCTCATCTTCTCAACCATAGCATCCAAAAATTTACACACCTCATAACTCGGATAATTATTCGGATCCCCAACAACAAATGTATAAATTCTATTGTTTACCTCAATCCAACTACACCCTGGCATTTTTGTGATCCCTCTATCTCTCATCAACTTCCTAGTTTCTGATGCTTCACCCCACAACTTTGCAGCATCAAAGATATTGGACATTAGTACATAGTTTCCAGGGTTATCTGGTTCGATCTCAAACAATCTCTCAGCCGCAATTTGTCCCAATCTCACATTTTTATATACTCTGCATCCACCAAGCAATGCTCCCCAAGAACTCGCAGTCGCTGCAGTAGGCATTTTTTGAATGAAGTCATATGCCTTTTCAAGGTGACCAGCACGGCTTAGTACATCAACCATGCACGAGTAGTGATCTGCATCAGGTTCAACAGCATAAACCATAGTCATTGACTCAAAAATTTGGAGGCCTTCATCAACCAGGCATGAATGACTGCATCCAGACAAAACACCAGTAAAAGTAACTGAATTCGGTCTGACCCCTGAATCCAACATGGTGTGGAACAGAGATAAGGCTTCATTGCCTTTCCCATGCATTGAATTTGCTATGATCATTGTATTCCAAGCAATGGTATCCCTTTGGGGCATCATATTGAAGACTCTAGTGGAAAGTTCCAGCTCACCACATTTAGAATACATGAAAACCAAAGCTGTCATTGTTGTCAGGTCATCAATAAAGCAATGCCTAAACAAGTAACTGTGGACCTCTTTGCCGCCCCTTAAGCTTTCTAAGTTGGTAAAAGCAGATAATAAACTAATAATTGTGATCTGGTTAGGCCTCAACCCAGAACATTGCATTTCTCCAAGTACCTCCACTGCTTTTTCAGTTAGCCCATTTTGCACACACCCACCAATGACAGCATTCCAGGATGCATGATTTAATTTGACCCTCTCTTCCTTCATCTGCATGAATAAATTGAAAGCCTTCTCACACTCCTTATTCAAGAAATATGCCGATAAAATCACATTCCAGGAAACAACGTCTCTCCTGGACATGTTGTCAAATACAAATTGAGCTTGTCTAATGCGTAAACAACTGGCGTACATATGTACAAGCGCACTGCCGAAACACACATTATCCCCAATACCCATTTTCACAGCAAACCCATGAATTTCTCTACCCAAATCCAAATTCTGCAAATCTGAGCACGCAGGTAGAACTGACAACACACTTACTGAATTTGGTCTTACCCCATTTAACCACATTTCACGAAATGCCACCAGTGCATCCCTCGAGAGACCGCAGGTGACATAACAAGAAACAATAGAAGTCCAAGAAACGACATCTTTGGAGGACAAATCATCGAATGCCCGTTTTGCCCCTTCAAGACTCTTGCACTTCCCATACATATGAATCAAAGCATTGCCTAACAAGAGATCTGAATGAAACCCAAGTTGAATCGCATCCTTATGAACCTCCCTTGCTTTGGCTGGATCAGCTAAAGTGGCACAAGCCTTAGCAACCGACAACAAAACAAGTTTATTGGGTGAGATGTTGAGTGCACGCAGTCCATCGTACACTTTTATAGCCTCCTTTGGGAGACCGCATCTGGTATAAGCTGTAATTAGGACCGCGCAAGTTCGAAAATCTGGTTTGGGAATTTTGTCAAACAAGTTGCCAGCGCGCACTAAATCGCCTGAATCGATGTACGCTTTAATGAATTTCAGACTTAAATGGCGTGGGAGATTTGTGGATAAATTTGAAAGCATGAGACTTTTCGGAGTTCTGTTCCTCTGTTTTTCCTAAGTTGCACTGAGGTTTTGGTTTTGGAGGGAAAAAGTGAGAAAAGATATTAGCTTTTCTACTCTATTCCATCCTCTGCCCCACCCATAAAAGCTGCGGCAGCCCGACAAACGTTTTAATATCGTATTTGCCGCATAAAATCAAAATTTTCAGGGTTCCAATCAAACGAGTTTGAATTGATCTATCCTTAGAATTTGCTTACCCACGATAAAATATACTATTAGTTATATACTAACGGACAATTGATATAATAAATAAGATAATAACTTAAATATTGAATTTAAAATTTAAAAATAGAAAAAATTATTTTGATAGAGCTCTCACAATCTCAAAAATTCTTAATAATCTCTCCATAAAGAAATTAATATTTCAAAATTCTTAACACTCTATGGCACCTTCCAAAGGATCACAAATATAAATATATATATGTGCAATATCAGCCACCACCAAGATAAATGCTCGGGAGCCTAACACATCAAGCATACCAACAACATAGAACTGAGACACTATTATTCTCAATATGTTTATTATATTTCAAAAATCTCTCTTTCTGATTTAAGTATCAGAATTTCTTTGTAAGAACACCTTTCGACAGTATTTACAGATTTCAAGTCTCGGACCGCATCTCATTTTTGAACTCTTACTCAGACAAGCAGAGCAGATATCTGAGGAGAAAACTCGCATCTTATTTCAAGCCTCGAGTAAGTTCCTTGGCTTACCTATTCGACATAGAATTACACAAAAAAATGTCTATACTTGCTCACTAAAAGATCGTGAATGAAAATAGAAACGAAACAATCTATAAGAGAGGAAAGAAGCAAGCATCAAGCACATCAACAAGAGCAAGCAAGAAAATCATCTGGTACATGAAAAAAAAAAAAAAAAAAAAAAAAAAAAAAAAAAAAAAACTCTTTTCATTCATTTTCCAATAACATCTTTACATGACAATTTGAAACTTACGTCAACCACCAAAAATCTATATTTTTACATACACAGCAATTAGGGAGACCAGAAAATGGAGAAAGAAGGGACGCCAAAAGTCTCTTCTCAATATCAAATTCTCTCATCCTCTTTACACCAATTAAGAGACGTCAACCTTGAATTTAGCTCCCCCATTCTCTTCACCCTTTGGAGCAGTGACAATAAATGTGCCCGACCATCTCCGTCAACCCTCACAAAAGAGGGACTCTCCAATCCTCCAATTTGGAATACAAAAGGGAGATAGGAATCCCACAAGATGCGAAGCATCCCCAGGAACTCTGAAAACTGGCCGTCACGAACTTGGATCACCAAATGTTGTGATGGGATCTCATATCAGAGTCCACACCGCTGATGAAATCTCATATCGACAGTATCTGAAAAGTATAGAAAAACCTATACAAAATCCTTCATCTTTAACCTACAAAACCACTGAAAACCATCATAGACTTGGATCACCAAATGTCGTGTTAGTACACATGAAAATCTCATAAACTCTGCCTTGTCATTCCATGAATAACTTATAAGCCAAACCCTACCCCGTAGATTCTTGTCACAAATCTCTAACGTTTATAGCCAATACCTTGATAAGCGATGAGCTTCAAAGTGAAACAGCCACACTCCTTTTAAATAAGGGATCGACCGTCCAACTCCCATAATAATGACATAACTTACTCATTGTCTTCTACATCTCGTGGTAGCATCTACATTGACTTAACTGACTGTTCCACTCATCCTCTAAGCCCAATATGACTTCTCTGATAAAAGTTATGAAAGCCCTCTCTCTCTCTCTCTACTCCTAACGCTGAGACCTAACCTTAGGAGTGGGGTGTAAATAATGGTACCTGACGAGACATGGCCCAAAGCCTATTATCAAAATGGGCCCTTTAACCTTTAAATCGGAATCATCAAATCAAACTCTCAAAACTCTTCGGTCATCTTAGTCCTCAGTACTTAAACTCCTTGATCACTCCACTCCTTGGTAGATACGTCTTACAACTACGATCCAATCAATCATAGTGATAAGTATAACCTGGGATAACCCATGAAGGAAAAAAATCTTTAAATAAATTTAAACTTTCCTTACGTGGATGAAAATCTTCCCCATCCTCGAATGACCCCTCAAAATAAAGAAAGATAAAATAGGAAGTTTCTATGATTATGAGACTTTTCCTAACCACCAAAATGGTATATCTCTAAAAGGCCTTTGACCATAGTTTCTATAACTTTGAAAATTTTTAACAATCTTTTCATAAAAAAACTAGAGTTTTAAGACTTCCAATACTCTATAGCGCCTTCCAAAGGACCATGGATATATATATGCGCAACATCGGCTACCACCTAGGTAAGTGCTTAGGAACCTAACACATCAAGTACACTGGCAACACAGAGCTGAGACACTATTCTTCTCAGTCTATTTATCATATTTCAAAAACATTTCTTTCTAACTTGAATATCGAAATCTAACTCGTCAGAGCACCCTCTGATGGTATTTGTAGATTTCAAGTCTCAAACCATATCTCGTTTTTGGACTCCTACTCATACAGGTAGAACAGATTTCTAAGGAAAAAACCTACATCCATTACAAATAAATAAGATATGCACAAGTGATTTTGTTGAAGGAGGCAAGGTCGAAATTAGTTCTATCAATCAATTGCACTTAGAACTTGTAGTCTTTCAACCTCTAGATTAGGCAGTTTCAATTGGCAACCATACTATTACTTGGTGACAAGTGTTAGTTAACCTTTTCGACATGGATTAATGGCAAGACTAGGTACAAATCTGCCAAACTCAGCATGTCTTCTCTATCCCCTGTATCCATCAACAACACACCGTTTTATACTATTATGTAACTCATAACACTATTATATAACTCGTGACAGTCCAAAATTATACAAACAACCTACATTTTGGTCGAATGATGGTTTCAGTCCGACCTATCTGCCACACATAAAATTTCACTATATTATTTGTTTTATTTTTCTCAACTTGTAACTTATAATCATATATATAATTATGTATATGATCATATGTATTAATTATTTATTATAAATTTTTGTTTTATAGTCATTTTCTTTTTTGTTCAATATAATTTCATATTTATAAACTTTTGTTATAATATGAATTTAAATTTTATGTTATTACTGAAGATATGCATTGTGAAGTTCATTTTATCATATAATATTTTAGTGATAATTTTTTGTTGAATCAACTAATGATAAATCTTTTAATAATAAATATTTATATAAATTATGAATTAACGACCAACCTACCAAATTGCCTGCACTTGACCAATTGAAAGGGCGGAGTGTTTTTTTTTTTTTTTTTTTGGTATAACCAATCGGTCTTTAAAGGTATATTTTAATTAATTTAATCTGAGTATTGTCGGATTCAATTTAGAAAAACACTCTCAATATACTATTTTCTATTCTTAAATTTTAGATCAAAAATTCGATTAAATGATTTAACACTTTTACCTGTCCATTGACAAACGAAGGAGTTTAAGACAATAGAATGATAGGTGTAGTTCAAAAATCTGGTGGCTTATTCAAATCAGATAGGGGTTGTTTTTTTGGGTTTTTTTTTTTTTAATACACAAACCCTATTTGTGCCCCCTAATTAGTGATATAGTGTGGCCAAAAAAAAAAAATTACAATATGATAAGAAAATACTATTTTCATTGTGGGTACTTGATTTTTCTTCCTAATGCAAAAGCAAAATAAATTCTTCATGACTTTAATTGAACATGTACATACAACAAAATTTATATCTCGAGATAGCCAAATGTGTTGAAAGACATGAATAAGGTCTTAGGAATTTTTATAAAAATTTAAATTCCATGAGATTTAACGTATTCAAAATTGAATTAATGAAAAAAATACATAACTAAAATGATTAAATGTGATAAGAAATGGAAGAAATTTGAATTGGGTTGTATTTAGCAGATTTTGATGGCCCATTTAAAACTCCACATAATTAATCTTTTTTTCGTTTTTGAATATTTAAATCTCTTTCCATAATATTCAACAATAATTTATGGTGACAATTATCGGATTTTAATAACTTTTTGATGGTTGAGAGTCTATATAAAACCCCTCATAGTGCATTGAATTCCTAAATTTATTAAGTGAAATTAAGGGTTTATAAAACTTATTCACATCCTAAAGATTATTTTGGTGATATTATAGTTGTTGGAGTTTGTTGGAATCGCAAATGATCATAGGTACATTCGATCTCCTTTTTGGATTATTGTTATTTTTTTTATGATTTTTATTATATTTGGTACGCACTATTATTTTACATTTGGTATTAGAGTCGTTCTTCCTTTGCCTTCGAGATTAAGACGAATTTCAAGATTTTTAAAAAATTAGAATTTTCAGATTTTTAAATATTTGGCTTAAAATCTTAAATATTTTTGTAAAATTAAGCCCAAAATTAAAATATCCGGATCCGACCAGGACTCTCGACCTCTTTCTAGGTAAGGAAGACCCAGAAAGATTCTATCACATGAGTGAGGGATCATGATAAATGATTAAGTATGTGAATAACATTTAAAGCTGCCACCACGTGTAGCCTACTCAATATGTCTTTGGACTAAGTGGCCCAATGTTCTCAAAAAAAAAAAGGGGCCCAACACATTAGCACCAAAAGTTTAAAAATTTTACCCGATTAAGTGATTACTTTAAAACATTGCAATCCAGTCCTACAACATTTAAAAAATAAAAATAAAAATGGCCCAATAAACTTTGAAATGTATCATTTCGAAGCTTTGGATTTAAATATATATTTGGCCGAAAAATTTTTGAAAAAGTTTTCAAAAATTTCCAAAATTTTCAAAATATCATCTAAGTCCTAATTTTGAAAAATCGTGAATAAAATTAATTTTAGATATAATTTTATACATAAAGTGAGGTACAAACTAATAAAATGCATTAATTAATTTGATTGCATTTTTAAAAATTTTATGCACTTTGACATTACATGAAGTAACATTATTATCCTATGATGAATATAATTTTAAAAATTAATTAGAGTCTAGCCACGACAGTCATAATTAAATAGAAAATTATGTATAAAGCAAGATCACATTAGGAAAAAGGATAATTTATCATGAAAATTATTTTTATGTAATGAATCTTATCCTACATGAATTTTTGTTATATGAAAATAACAAAATTCGAGATAAAATATCAAAATAGTTTTTTAATAATGTGTATAAAGTTGAATTTATTATTTATATTATGGTTTTATTTTGAATTGATTAGTGGTCTAATTGATAGATTTTATGATTTTTATTATTAGGTGATTGAAAATTGGAAGAGTAGATCAAAGTGAGTTTAATGAGACAGTTTAATTGCTCATGACATCAAATTTGGACCAATAAAGAAAATGAAGAAACTTGACAAGAGTGGAAGACTTTTAGTTTTAGTTAAATTTTTTATTTTAGTAGGATTTTTAGTTTAAGTAAAATTATTTAATTAGAAGTTAATTTATATTTTTTCCTAATTTGGAGGAGCTATTCTTAATTTTTTGGATAATGAGGAATATTTTAGATCTAGGGCATTAAAAAGAAACAAGGGATGTCTCTTTTATTCAATAACCAAAAGGAGGAGCGGCTGCCTGCTTATTCTTTCTTTTCAGGTTTTTTTTTTTTTTTTTCTTTTGTTGAAGATTCAAGAGATATATTTTCTATCATGAGTGGTTAGTTTTATTTTTTAGTTTAAGGGAAATTTTCATTTGATTGTGTTCACTGTGAGATTATGTTTTAATTTAATTTCTTACCCCTTTAATTCAAGTATTCATTTATTTTTGTTTTTTATTTATATGAAAGATTAATATTAATTAATTTAACAATTTAATTCAATATTATTTTTTATATTGCTATCCATGAGTTCAGTGATCCGTAATTGTCATGTATGAATAGTACAAATAGCGAATATGTTATTTATGTTTATTGGTATTTTACCAATATTCATATTTAACATAAGGGAATCGATAGAACAAAATTAAATAATTATGGTTATCTTAATTATTTACATTTTGGTTTAATTGTTTTCATAAAACTTAATACTATCATTATATTGATATGAAACATTATCGTATCCAGTGGATAAATGATAAGTTTTGATTGTATGTTGGATTTTGTCAATTAATTTAGAAAAATACAAAATTTGTTACAACTATTCTAATAAATTTAAAATTAAATGTTTGAATTGTAAAAAAATAAAACTCGTAATCAGTGAAACAATTGAATATGGTAAACCCTTAAATCAGAGTTTGGTAGATTGATTTTTCTTAAATTTTTATTATTTTGTATTGTCCATTTGTTTGTTATTTTTTAGGTTGTTAATTTTTAATTTAGAAATTTAATTGATAAATCTCCCATTTTTATTTTGGCATTTAACTAAAAAATTAAATTAATTTAGTTCCTTTAGATAGACATGTCACCGGCTGGGCTGCGTCGGGCCCGGTCTGGTTCAGATACGGTTCCAGGAACCACGGGCCAGGCTGGCTACAGGTTTTAGGCCAACCCAGGCCGTGCTGGGTCGGTTCCAAAAAAATTTATTTTGGAACCGGCCCGGCCCGGTGAACCTAAACCGGTGTGTTGGGCCAGGCCGGACCGGATCCGGTTCAGGTTTTTTTTTTCATTTTTTTTAACTCTTACATTTTTTTCCTCTATTAGATTTTAGAGTGTTACGATATAAAACAAAATAGTGGTAACTAAAATAGTGGTAAGTATAGATTAATTAGTAGTAATATAGTAGTAATATAGTGATAAGTTAAATTGTGATGAGTTTAGGATAATTAATAGTAATATAATGATGGTAGTGATAAAAATACAAAAGAGTAAAAAAGAAACAAAATAACAAAACAATAAAAACACAAAATAATTAAAAAAACAAAAAAAAAATAAAAAAAAGAATAAACATAGAGGGGCGGTTCTACTGAGGATGGAACCGCCCCTCCTATTTTTAATTTTTTTTTTATTTTGTTTTTATATTCTTTTATTTTTTTTTATTTTATTTTTTATTAGTTTGTTTTTTGAACTTTTTTTTATATTTTTTTTATCCAGGTCGTGACATTTGATACTTGAGTTTGATACTTGGGCTCCATCTCTTGTTATAGTTTTTTTTTTTTTTTTTTTTTTTTTAACTCTTGTGATTTTTTTCTTCACTTTGTATTTTTTTTATGAAAATTCACTTTTTACGAATAAATAGATAAAAAATTAGAGATATAAAATTTTTAAAGTGGTTCCACCAAATTCGGTATACATCCACTACCATGCTCTTCACTTGGATTTTAAAATCCACTGATTTTTTATGGTTACATTATATTGATTTTTACACAAGTTTGATTTTTTTTTAATATTTACATAATGATCATTATAATAATAAATAAATTATGCTTCTTCTTTTTCTACTTCTTTTTCATCTTCTTCGGAGGCCTTGACAATGCCTTGCATCCTTTTATCCGTATCTCTCCGATCTTTAATGCAAATTAATGCTTGTAAAGCATCGTCCGCCAAATTTGTACGTTTGTTGGTTAATACTCGACCATCTGCACTAAAAGCACATTCCGATGACACTGTGGACACTGGAAGGGTTAGCATATTTTTGACCACTTGGGTCAAAATTGGATAGCATGATAAATTATTTCTCCACCAATCTAATATATAAAAAAAAATCATCATCATCGAAACTTTCTAATTTAGGTGTTTGTTTGTATAAAAGTAATTCATTAAATGTTGATGAAATTTTTTTTTGTTTTTTTCCTAACATATGTAAAGGATTAAAAGAAATTGAAAATGATCTGGTTGTTGCACTAGTACTACTACTACCCATATCACTAGTATTTAAATTATTATATTATTTTTCATATAATTCAAACATGATTTGTAAAGTATTAAATGTTTGTTGTTTTAAATATTGTTGAATAATATATATTTTCGTTAGAAAAGTTTGTACAAAACAATCTATTAACATTTCAACATTTTCAATTTTAACACGTGAATCTAAAACGCTTGCTATTAAATACAAAATAGAAATTTCTTTATAATATTTTAAATATTTTATTTTCATTAAATCAACAATGTCACTAAATCTATCTTTTTCTTCAAATTGAGTAAATACATAACAAATTTTACGAAGATTAGATAACATTAAATGAGTTGTTGAATAGTAATTTTTCGAAAATAAATTTGTACATGTATAAAATTTTTTTAATAATTTAGTTAATGTGGTTACAAAATCAAAAACAGTATTATCAATAAAACCAAATTTATAATTATAATTTGTAAATTCAAGTAAAATATTTCTAAAATAAAGTATTTTTTGTAACATATCATAAGTTGAATTTCATCTAATATCACATTCTAATTTAAATTTTTTGAATTTTTTATTATGTAATTGACATATTTATCTAAATTCTTAAGTTTTTGCCGAAAAATTTTTAATTTGATAAATCATGTCACTAATGTGTTTTAAAACTATTTCTGTCATTTATAATCCATATCTAACATATAAATTTATAATATGACATAGACATTTAATATGAAAAAATGTTCCATCTAAACAAGTTTTTATAGTTTATTTTAAAGTATTAACCGCAGTGGTATTAGACGAAATATTATCAAAAGATATAGAAAAATTTCTATCACTAATTTCTCATTCATGAACAACATTTGTAATTAGTTTAACTATGTGAGAACTGTTATATAAATAATCCCAACGTTGAAAAGTTAATATTCTTTTTTCTAAAAGCCATGAATTATTAAACCAATGACATGTTACTACAATATAATGTTGTTTTTTATGTTTATTTTTTCAAGTATCCGAAATTAATAAAAATTTACATTGACTACTCATAAATTGTGCAATTATACCATTTTTTAATTCTTGATACCCATATATTGACTTTCTTCTACCGGATGCTATACTACTTTTTTTATAATCCGGTTGTAAATATTTTTGAACATATTCTTCAAAAATGGGATATGCAACTATACTAAGTGGTAATTATTTCTAACTATTCATTCTATTTGACCAATTTTTTCTTTATCTGCATTATATCTAAATGTACCCGTGACATTTACTCTCCCAGTGGCTATTTGTGTTTGTCTTGTTTGAGATAATTTATCATGATGATCTCCAACTAAGTGTATTTTAAGTGTGCCTACTCCCCGACCCTTCAAAAATTTATATTTTTGGTGACAAATTTTACAAGTTATCTTTTGCTCTTCAATATTTTTAATAAAAAATTTTTATACATTAATATCATCTTTTTTAGTGCATGTTGTATTAAATTGTGTGTTATTAGGTTGAGTTTCTTCTAAAAGATTTTCAATATCTATATTTTTCAGAATTTCATCTTGAAAAAATGAAAATGGGGGGGGAGAGGAGATTGTTGAGAAATTTGATAAGAATTTATTCCGACCATTTTTTAAAAATAATTTGAGATTAATTTTAAAAAAATTATATGTAATGTAAATACACACAAATAATATATATGCAAAAAAAAAAAAAAATTAAGACGGAAAAATAATAAATATACCGATTTGATGACGATCGCGGTTGTTTTTCGTCAAATCTTGAATTTGAGCTCCTAACCTTGAAATCTTGTCAAATGTTGATCAATGTTGTAGGGGTGGTGGTGTAAATGGTAGAGTTGAGAATAAGATATGGAAATTGTGAAAATTATGGAAATGAAAATGGTGAAAAAGGTTAAATTGTGAAAATGGTGGAAATAGAAAATGTGAAATTGTGGAAATGTGTTGAATGTGATTAGTGGAAGATGGAAATGGTAGTGTAGAAAATTAAAATTGTGTTTGTGAGAGTGTAGTATTGAGAAAATATGAATGTAAGAGAGCATATGAGATTTTATTGTGGGGATTTTGGAAATGAGATGTAACCTATTTATAGGAAAAATTTTTGACCTTTTAGACCAAAATACCCCCAAACTATCCGTTTTATAACTATTGGGAGGGGTAAAAATGTCAAAACTTAAAAAAAAAAGCATCCGTTGGAACCAGCGGGCCGGTTACGGGTCTGGTCCGATTCCGTGTCGGTCCCGGGCCAGGGCTGGGTCAATTCCCGATTCCAAAAAGTAGTGAACCAGACCGGCCCGCTACTGTAACCGGGCCGGTCTGATTCAAGTTTACTGTTCACCCGGTCTGATTCCTGGGCCAGGCTTTTTCGGGTCGACTAGGCCGATTTTTGAGCCCAACCCCGGTCCGGTTACATCTCTACTTTTAGAATTCGACCTGATACCACTATTGTTGCAAATTTATTACATTGAAGAATTAGTATTAATTTTGAGGGTTTCAACAACCCGTCACTATTTCCAATAGTAGTATACTTGGTTGAATCCTTTGTTATATAATACTATAGTGCGACTGATCTATTGCATGTCTAAACTGGTTCTGTCAAAAAAATGAGGATAAATTTAAAGTTGACTGATTTTTAAGCGATTCCATGTGACCCACCACCTACCTGAGAACCTACCTGGTGCATTAGAGAAGTCGTCTTATATGGTTAAGTAGAAAAGGATAAAATAATCAAATAAAAACTAGTTGTTGGTAGTTTTCTAATTAATGAACTATTTTTGGTAAATTTTATTATAAGATCAAATAAATCTAATAAAATAAAAAATTTAGCTCACATGTAATTTTTATATCATAGATTTATTTTTATATGTTTATATTGGTAGATATGTATTAAATATCTTATTTATAGTTAGTAAATATGTTCATTTATTTTGCAATATTCAAAACTATAGATTTGAAATCCGACTTTCCCGAATTAACTATAGGAAATTATAAGGAATGGAGGAAAATGGTTTTTCTCCGTCTAGGATATCTAGATATTGACTATGCTATCCGAAAAGACGAGTCACTCCAATAACTGATACCAACTATACAGTAGAAAAAGCTCTTTATGAACAGTGGGAGCGATTTAATCGGCTAAGTACCATGTCCATAAAGAGAAAACTTTTGGATGGTATCCGTGACTTGGTCAATCAGTATACCAATGTCCGTGCTCTTTTTAAGGCTGTATATGAGTAATTTGTGATATTAGAGAAATTTTTTGTCAATACCCTCATCATACAGTTCTCCTCCATAAAACTCACTACTGCCCATGGTGTGTGCGAGCACATCATGCGGATGCGAAACATTGCGACTCAACTAAAGAATCTAGAGGTTGAGATATCAGAATCTTTCCTTGTGCATTTCATTTTGAATACTCTCCCATAACCCTACGGTCTATTTAAAATCTCCTATAATATACATAAAGAAAAATGATTTATTAATGAATTGATGACCATATGTGTACAAGAGTAGAGAAGGATGCTTATGGAAATGAAGAAGGGATCTGTAAGTACACATATGGCGGTCCAAGGAAAGAGGAAAGGCAAGTCTAAGCGGCACAAAAGGACATGAAAAAATCTAGACATCAAGAAAGAGTCCAAGTGTTTCTTTTGTAAAAAAAAATGGTCACATAAAGAAGGATTGTATCAAGTATTATCGGTAGTTTGAGACAAAAGGTACGAAAATCTCACTCGTCTGTTATGAGTCTTGCATGACTAAAATTTCTCATTATATATGACGGATTGGTTCTGGTTGTGTCATCCACATTACAAATATGTTGCAGGGCTTATAAAACCAAAGGAAACTAGTGAATCGTGAACAACTTATTTATTTGGGCAACAAGATAAGTTCACGAGTAAAAGGTATTGGCGATTGTAAGCTCATGCTAGCCAGTATGTTTTGAAATTGAAGAGAGCGTTCTATGTACCTAAATTTTCTAAAAAGTTAATTTTCGTTTCAAAACTTGTACAATTTAGTTACTCTTTCTAATTTAGTAATAAAATGACATTATTTTTTGGTTCAAATAGCATTGGTTATGGTCCACTACTGGATGGATTGTATATTATTACTTTACAAAACAATGTTTGAATGAATGTAACACATATAGGGGTTAAAAGATGTGTCATTGAGGAAAACTCTTCTATGTTGTGGCACTGGAGATTAGGACAAATCTCCATAAAGAGGATAAAAAAAATTAATAAAGAATGAGGTGCTTGATACCCTAAACTTTAGTGATTGTAAGACTTGTATAGACTGTATTAAAGGAAAGCAGACCAACAAGACTAAGAAAGATGCTAGGAAGAGCTCAGAATTGCTAGATATCATATATATAGACATTTATACTCTAGGTACAAACTTGTATAGTCATAATTACTTCATCTCATTTATAAATTATTACTCACGATATATATATCTCTATTCTTCGCTATAAGGACGAGATATTTGATGCCTTTAAAATTTTCAAAGCAGAAGTAGAAAAACAATGCGATAAGCAAATAAAGATCATGAGATCAAATAAAGATGGGGAATACTATAGAAGATATATAGAGGATGAACAAACACCAGATCTATTTACAAAATTTCTTTAGGAAAATAGGATTGTTATCCAATACATCATGTCTAATTAAAAGTATGATGGCTAGTTCCAAACTGCCTAAATTCTTGTGATCTGAAACTCTTAGACAGCAGTGCACATCCTAAACAAGGTTCCAACAAGACTGTAGCAAAAACTCCATTCAAATTATTTAAGGGTTGGAAACCTAATTTAAAACATGTATGCATTTGGGGCTGTCCTTCAGAGATAAAGGTTTACAATCCATGAGAAAGGAAACTGGACCCAAGGACCGTGAGTGGATACCTTATCGGTTATGTTGATAAATCTAAGGGATGCCGATTTTATTGTCTATCCTATCACACTAGGTTTGTAAAATCTAGAAATGTTAGATTTCTAGAGAATGACTTGGTTATTGGGAGGGATTACTTTCGAGACTTAACCCCTGAAAGTGATCCATTAAGTATCCCCTCAAGTTCAAGTACCAATTTAGTTGTCATCTAAAATGACTCTCAAGTGCCTATAGATACAAATCATGGCACAAATGGTAACCAAGAAATTCCACAAACATCTTACCAAGATCAAATTGGTCAACATTCTCGTATAAAGAATGTTGAACCAACATTAAGGAGATCTCTTCGAGAAAGAAGTTCAACTATACCTGATGACTATATGGTATACTTTTAAGAATCTAACTATAACGTTGGAGCCACAAAAGACTCAAATGTTTTCACAAACCATGAGTTCTAAGAACTTGAACTTATGGTTGAATATTATGAAAGATGAGATGGATTCCATGAGGAGTAATGGAGTCTGAGATCTTGTAGAGTTGCCAAATGATTTAAAATTAATCGGAAGTAAATGGGTTTTCAAGATTAAAACTGATTCATTAGGCAAAATCGAGAAATATAAGATCAGACTCATTGCTAAAGGGTTTAACCAAAGGGAAGAATTCGACTACTCGGAGACATTTTCTCCAGTGTCTAAGAAAGATTTCCTCTGCATCATTTTGGCATTTATTGCACATTTTGACATAGAGCTACAATAGATGAATGTGAAAACGATTTTTCTTAATGGGGAACAAAAGGAAGAGGTTTATATATGTTAATATGAAGAATTCTCCTCTAGTGGTAGTGAGCATTCGGTGTGCAAACTCCAGAATTCTATATATGAACTGAAACAAACCTCCCGTCAATAATATTTGAAATTTCACAATATAGTCATTTCATTTGGTTTAGAAGAAATATTGTGGATCAATGTATATACCTCAAGGTCAGTGGGAGCAAGTTTTTTTTTTTTTATCCTGTATGTGGATGATATACTATTTGCCACAAATGATAACGGGATATTGTATGAGGTGACACAGTTCATCTCTAAGAACTTTGAGATGAAAGATCTAGGTGATACATTTTATGTTATCAGTATACAAATACATCGAGATAGATCCCATAAGGTCTTGCGACATCTCAAGAGATCTACATCAACAAAACATTTAAGAGATACAGGATGAAAAATGTTCACTAAATATAGTTTCGATTGTTAAAGGGAATGGTTCAATTTAGATCAATACCCTAAGACAGATTTGGAAAGGGAACATATGGCTAACATACCATATGATTCCATTGTTGGAAGTCTCATGTATGCACAGATCTGATGTAACACATGGTGTGGGGATATTAGGTGATATAAAAGTAACCCGAATTTGGAATATTAAAAAGAAACGACAGTTTGGAAGTAGTCAGGTACTCGGATTCGGACTTTGTCGACTATGTTAATTCTTGGAAATCAATATTAAGTTACATCTTCATAATGGTCGATGTACTTGTATCGTGGATGAGTGTTAAACAAACATTGACTGCCACCTCTACTGTAGAAGCTGAGTTCGTGACGTGTTTTGTGATTACGTCACATGTGGTATGGCTCAAGAGTTTTATATCCATATTTAAGGTTTTAGATTTTGTACCTATACTATTAAGTGTATTTTTTGACAATTCAGCTGCTGTATTTTTTGTTAAGAATAATAAGAGTGCTAGTCGAAATAAATATATTGATATAAAGTACTTAACAATTAGGGAAAAAGTGTTGGAAAATAAAGTTGTAAACCAACAATTAACGCTAATTGTATGTTGACTAATTCTTTAACTAAAGGCATGCCACCAAGTAATTTCAGAGATCATATTGTAAATATGAGCTTATTGTTTTATTTAAATAAAACTCAGAATTGAATTCTGAAAATAAAATTGTACACACATTTTTTAGTTTTGAGATAAATTTCTCAAATTTGGATTTCTGAATAAACGTAGAGTTTATTCATAAAGTAAATATCATCACAAAATTAGAAAATGGAATACATTGTGATACACGGAAGATAATACTCGTTTTTAAAAGACTTGTTGCTGTGACTCGAGCATTACATTTTTTTTTATAAGAAATTGACTTAATTTTGAGTTCAAGTCGGTTTGTTGGGCCAAATGGGAGAATTTTTGGAATTTTTATAAAATTTCAAATTCTATGAGATTAATGCATTCAAAATTGAATTAATGGGAAAAAACATAACTGAGAGAATTAAATGTAATAAGAAATAGAAGAAATTTGAATTGGATTGTATTTGATCAGATTTTGGTGGCCCATTCAAACCTTCACACAACTAATCTTATTTTTTTTATTTTGAATATTTAATTCCCTTTTCATAACGTTCAGTAATAATTTAGAGTGACAATTATAGGATTTTAATGATTTTTTGATAATTGAGAGCCTATATAAACCCCTTTTAGTGTATTGGATCCCTAAATCCAAATTTTTTAACTTTACACCATCTATTAAGTGAAATTAAAGACTTAGAAAACTTATGCACATCCTGAAGATCATTTTGGTGATATTACAATTGCTGAGCTTGTCGAAATCACGAATGGCCGAAGATACATTTGATCATCTTTTCAGATTATTGTTGTTTTCTTTATAATTTTTATTACATTTGTGCACAATATTATTTTACATAAGACTCAATAATAAGTCTTAAACCTTCTGCTTAAAATTGAAACATGCTTTGAGAGTTCCTTTTGATATAATCAATCATTAAATAAGACAATAGAATACGTAAAAGTTGAATAACAATCATTAAAATAAAAATAACATTTGTCCTTTTTTTTTTCCCCAAAGGGATTTCAATAGAATCGTATATCTTTATCAATGCAAAAATATCACATTAGAAAAATTTTCATCAAGTATATCAAATGAATCCAAAATACCTATAGTGTCCACAAGCCTCTTAAAAGCACCAAGAGATAAAACCTTTCATCAATGAATCTACAATTATCAATTCTATTTCTATATGCTCAAATAAAATGTATCTTCACTTAACTATATCTTTGACTATTAAATATTTTATTCCCATATACCTGGACCCTTCAGTACTTTTGTTGTTCATAAAAAACAACATCACAGTATGATTGTTGCAGAAGATCTTTATCAATTTAGATACAAAATCCTATATTGCTAACTTCTTAATAAGATATTTTAACTGGATTCCCATATTGTTGCCCCATAACAAGTTACCACTTCTGTTGTATGGCGAAAGAAGCTACCACTTTTCCATAATACTACCCCTTTTACCAACATAGGTGAGTAACCGAAGGTTAATTTCTGATCATCTTTTCAACTAGCAAAATTTGAAACTAAATACCTATGTAACTCAAGATTGTTAACTCTTTTGTAAACCATAAAATTCTTGACCCTTCGTAAGTACCTCATAACCTTTTTGGTAGCCACCAAAAAGCTATACCCAGACTGATTGATATCCACCAAGTACTCCCAATACTAAAGCGATGTCAAGTTTAGTGCATACTTGTGCATATATAAAACTCTCTTCTACTGTGGCATAAGTTATTATTTTCATCGACTCGCTTTAAATATCATTGTGGGGACACCTGTTCCAAGTAAAATCTTCACATTTTAGAACCGATGTCTTACTAGGATTATGATTAAGCTTGTTAAATCTATTTTGTACCTTAGTAATATATGATTTTTGAAAAGGGCCCAATAAACAACGAGATAGGTCATGATAAATCTCTATGTTTTAACAAAAGATGCCTTCCCAAGATGTTTCATATCAAAAGTTTTGGACTTAAACTAATAATAACCCTAGATCATTAGTAGCCATTAAAATGTCACATACATACGATACCAAAAATATGAATTTCCACCGTGAAACTCTTGGTCCAGTGGTAGAAACCTTAAGGTGGACAACCACATGACTAAGGTTCAATTCTTGGTACCCCAAAATATGAATTTCCAATTACTGACTTATAGATATATGCATTGATCTAATTTATTTTTAATAAAATCGAACAATAAGATTATATTATCAAAATTTCAATACCACTGAAGTGAATCTTGTTTGAGTATATGAATAGATTTTTTGAGTTTACAAACATGATATTCATTACCATTTTACATAAATCCTTAAGGTTGAACCATATAGAGTTCTTCATAAAGGTATCGATTAGGAAAAGTGATTTTGACATCCATCTATTATAATTCTAAATTAAAATAAGTTATTAATGTCATAATTGTTCTAAAAGAGTTCTTACAAGACATTGGAGTGAACGATTTCATTATAATTGACACATTCCCTTTAAGTGAATTATTCTTTGCCTATCAATCTAGCCTTGTATCATAGTTTCTTACCTTTGGAATCTTTCTATTCTTATACATCCATTTACAATCAATTAGTTTGCAGCATTCAAGGTGGCTCTACATGTTAGAAATTCTATAATTTCTATACACAATGGAACAGGATTAAATGAGAATTCCAGCAACTGGGTTGGATCGATATGAACCGCACACGTGTCCAATCTCTAAGGTATCCACACAAACACTTCTTGGGATCCTCATAGGATTGATTAATAGGAAGCCAATATGCTAGATTCTCTTCCTATTGGGGTTTTCTATGTGATTTTAAAAGACTCAGATTGCAAAGAGAAGAAAAAGAACATTTTCTTTTATTTAATTCCTTCCCTGGCATTTTTCAATTTCAGTTCCCCAAAATAACTTTCCATTAACTCCCATTTTTAAATCCCTTTTAAAGGTAATAGATATATAGGGTATTTAGGATTAAATTATTTTATAAATTTAATCCCCATAATTATCTCATAATTATATTTATCATTTTAACCTAAGAAATTGTTCTTTTTGTGTGTGACCCTTTAGGTTTCTAACCATTTAGTAATAAATATGAATTATAATCTTAAAAATTAAATTGGTTTTAGTACAAAAACCAATAAATTCCCACTTGGATTAAAGTCACTTTAATCCTGAGAATTCCAAGATTAGATAAATTAAACAACTTTTAATTTATCATTAATTTAATAATTAACTAATTTATATTTATAAATTAAGATTGGTCTTTAGCCAGGCATCACGACCATCCATGCGTTAAGAAAAGTCAAGTGATCAACTTCATCTATCCATGAACCAGATTCTGTATAATTATTATCCTTTCACCACACTATATCCCTAATTAGTACAAGAGTAAGGTATTAGTGCCAACTCTTAATTTACTAATTGTTGTCATTATTGTTCCTGAAATTCAACTCCTCTTAATGAATTTAAAACATTTCTAAATTCTCTTACACGTTTGCAAATATTCCGAATTGATATTTCAACAAGTGGCCACCACTGGGATATACTCTCTCACTATTAGGAGTGGCGAATTCTATATTGATTATAAACTATCAATACGCATTTTCTATTATACCCAACTTCTATTATACACAACCAATTATGATTATGTACTAATACAGTTAAAGTATAATCATCTACACTACTCTTAAGATCTAAAATCCGAGTATCACTTACACTACTATCACATAGAGGTTATACCATTAACACTTAAATAGTTAACCTTGTAGAAATCTCTAAGTGGGTCAATCCAGTGAATTTGTTCCCCAACAATCCACTCATATATCGTTATATACGCTAATCTTTCGGCATTAACAATGTCCTTAATTTTGTTAATACTATGATTATGAATATTTAAGAATAATAAATAAATATTATTCTAAGGGCTTATAAATATATAAACATATATTTCAAAATGATAAAATGTCATATCATTATTACATCATAAAATAATAATAACCAAAATATGATGGTTTGATAAATAACATAGTCACTCTTCCATCATGACTAAAATTAATTATTCAAGTATCTCAGACCAAATGAATACACATGACTATCATGTTTCTTCTGGGACAATGGTTTAGTCAATGGATCAGCTATGTTGTCCTCTGTAGGAATCTTTTTTATCTTAATTTCATTTCTACCAATGATCTCTCTAATCAAATGATAGCACCGTAAAACATGTTTAGATCGTTGATGAGACCTAAGCTCCTTTGCTTGTGTAATAGCTCCATTGTTGTCACAATATAAAGGTATTGGATCAACTATTGAAGGAACCACTACAAGTTTAGAAATAAACATTTTGATCCAAATAGTTTCTTTAGCAGCTTCTGAAGCGACAATATACTCGGCTTTTGTTGTAGAATCTACAGTAGTATCCTATTTGGAATTTTTCCAAGTAACTGCCCACCATTCAAGGTAAATATATACCCTGACTGAGACTTGCAATCATCTTTAACAGATTGAAAGCTAGCATCAGAGAATTTACATACTTTAAGCTCAACCCCTCCAAAAAAAAAAAAATATATATCCTTAGTTCTTCTCAAGTACTTAAGGATATTCTTGACGGCTTTCCAGTGACTGTCACCAGGATTTGCTTGATATCTACTCGTAACACTTAGAGTATAGGAGACCTCTGGTCTAGTGCATAATATAACATATATGATTAATCCTGCAGTAGAAGCATAAGGAACATTCTGTATACTATATTTCTCGACATCTATCTTTGGACACATGTCCTTAGAGAGGTAGATCCCATGGGACATAAGAAGAAAACTTTTCTTTGATTAATCCATGTTGATTTTTTTTCAGCATTTTATCAATATATGTTGATTGTGAAAGACCAAGCAACTTGTTAAATCTATCACGATAGATTTTAATTCCCAGGATATAAGTTGCTTCTCCTAAATCTTTTATTGAAAAGTTTTTTGGACAACCATACCTTAATGGCTTGTAGGGTAGGTATGTCATTTCCTAATGTCATCCACATATAAAATAAGGAAAACCACAATACTTTCATTAATCCTTTTATATACACAAGGTTTATCTTCGTTTTTAATAAAATCAAAACCTTTGATTGTTTCATCAAAATGAATATTCTAACTCCTAGAAGCTTGCTTAAGTCCATAAATGGACTTTTGTGCTTTACATACTTTATTAGGGTCTACAGAGATAAAACCCCTAAGTTGTATCATATACACCTCTTTTTGCAAATTTCTATTAAGAAACGCTGTCTTAATATCCATTTGCCAAATTTCATAATCATAGTATGCAGTTATAGCAAGTAAAATCCTAATAGATTTCAGCATGGCCACAAGTAAGAAGGTTTAATCATAGTCAATACCATGTTTTTGTGTGTAATCTTTTACGACCAACCGTGCTTTATAAGTAGATATATTACCGTCTATGTCTGTCTTCCTTTTGAAGACTCACTTACACCCTATGAGTTTTACTCCTTGAGGTGGATCGACTAAGGTCCATAACTTATTGTCATACATAGAATTCAATTTAGATTTCATGGCTTGAAACCACTTCTCAAAGTTCTTATCAGATAAAACTTCTTCGTAGGTAGTAGGTTCATCTTTTTATATAACAAACACATCATCATATCTTTGAGAAGGATGATGTATCTCTCTTGACTTATGCTCAAGTTGTGTATCCTGAGTTTTAAGCTCTACCGCATCAATATGAGGTATAAGCTCTTATTCTATCTGCTTTTCTCTGCTCATTTGTGGCTTTAGAACTTCTTCAAATTCTATTTTACTCCCACTAGCCATTTCTAGAATAAACTCATTTTCTAGAAATATAGCATGTATTAAGACAAACACCTTTTGCTCATTGGAATTGTAAAACTAATATCCAAAAGTCTCTTTTGGATATCCCACAAAATAATATTTATCAAATGTTGGATCAAATTTGTCTGATTCTACTCATTTCACAAAGGCAGGACATCCCCAAATCTTTAAGAATTTAAGACTTGGTTTCTTCCTATGCCACATCTCAGATAGGGTAAAATCTACAGCTTTGGATAGAGCATAGTTAAAAGATATTAAGAAGTATTTAGGCATCATAGAGCGAACCATATCTAATAAGTTTCGATTCCTTCTTTTAGACACATCATTTAATTGTGGTGTATATGGAGGAGTCCATTGTAAAAAAATTCTATTATCTTTAAGATAATATTGAAATTTTTGACACAAGTATTTATCACCCCGATCTGATTGAAGTATTTTAATATTTTTACCAAGTTGTTTTTCAACTTCATTTTTATATTCTTTAAACTTTTCAAAGACTTTAGATTTATATTTCAATAAATATACATAACCACATCTAGAATGGTCATCAGTAAAAGTGGGGAAATATAAAAACCTTCTCTAGTTTGAATTGACATCGGTCCACATACATCGGTATGTATGAGACCTAATAATTCAATAGATCTTTCACCTTTCCCAGTAAATGGTGATTTGGTCATTTTACCTAATAAATAAGACTCGCATATATCAAATGATTCATAATCAAATGATCCCAAATAGTTATCTTTATGTAATTTGTTTATGCGTTTCTCATTTATATGGCCAAATCTATAATGCCAGATAAACGAATTTCTAAGATCGTCAATTTTTGACTTCTTCGTGTCTATGTTGGAAATAAGATTATCGAGTTTAAGAATATAAAGACCATTATTCAAATAACCAGCGCCATAAAAAACATCATCACGATAAAAGAAACAACATTTATCTTTTTGAATTATTGTAAAGCCATCCAAATCCAAACAAGAAATAGATATGATATTTTTTGTCAGTACTGGAACATAATAACAATCATTCAGATCCAGATCAAATCCACTATGTAAAGAAATAGTAAATATTCCTACAGTTAAAGTAGCAACTTTTGCTCCATTTTCCACACGTAGGTCCACTTCTCCTTTAGCCAACTTTCTACTTATCTTTAGGCCTTGCATATTAGTACAAATATGAGATTCACACCCGGTATCCAATACTCAAGAATCTGATTTAGAAGTAGAAAGATTTATTTTAATCATAAACATACTTGAAGTAGAAGTCATTAAACTTCTTTTGCCTTACGGTATCCAAATAAGCCTTGAAATTCCTCTTCTAGTGTCCATCTTGACCACAATGGAAGTAAATACCCATTGGTTTCTTGTCTTTCTCATTATTGGTTGTGGATTTAGATGCCTTCTTTTTGGTTTTCTTAAAATCAGACTTAGATTTCCTTTTCTTGGAAGGTTCAACCAATAACACATTTCCCCTTTCATTTTTAATAGAATCTTCTATTGTCTTAAGCATGTTTAGCAATTTTGGCAGTGATGAGCTCTCAAATTTGTTCATATTAAAATTCATCACAAAGTTAGAAAAAACTTGGAGGAAGCGACTGCAGTATCAAATCAACACTTAACTAATAATGCAGCACAAAGCCCAGTTTCTCCAATTTCTCAATGAGACCTATCATCTTCAGCACATATGCTGCAACTGAAGATCCTTCTGCCATTTTGCAGTGAAAAAGCTCCTGAGAGATATCATATCTCTTATTCTTTGCTCTTTTATCATATAAATCCTTCAAATGATGAAACATTTTGAAGGCATTCATATCCTCATGGTGTTTTTGCAGCTCAGGACTCATGGATGCTAACATGATACAACATACACTCTCAGAATCATCCTTATGTTTCCGATATGCATCCTTGACTGCTTTGTCAATATTAGAAGCAGGTTCTACAGGAATGTGACTTTCAAGAACGTATAATAACTTTTTATTCTTAAAAACAATTCTTAGGTTTTGAACCCAATCCATGAAATTTAGGCCAGTGAGCTTGTTGTCAAACAAAATATTATGTAAATTCAAACTATTATTCATTTTCTACAATAAGAAATAAAGATAGAGTAAAAATCTATATTAATGCAATAAACAAAACCAAAATAAAATTATATATGGTATAAATCAAATTTTGGTTTTACTCCCACTATTTTATTCAAATCAGTATCTCTGAAAATTGATTCAAGAGTTTTCATGAAATTCTTAGCGGCTGGGATCTCATCTAAATTATTTCAATCTTAAGTTAGCTTAACAAATCAAAATAATTTCAACAGATAGGCAACAATTACCAATTATAACTTTTGTAACTTCCAGATAGTTAGGTTATCAACTCTTGATACACATATTTCATATGTCTCTTAACTTTTTGCCTCAAAGAGACTTAATCTTAAGTTAGCTCAACAAGTCAAATGCTTTGTTAAATCAAATTCATTATTCAGAGATCTAATTTCATAGAATAAACAGATTTTAGGTAGAGGAACCTTGAATTAGCTCAACAAGTTATCCTAACAAAAATTGTTTAAACTATAATAATGGAATGTAACTATTTATGATTTAATATTCTATTTAGGGATAAAATGGTCTCATCATTTCTATATATCATATATGACAACATATATTTGATTAAATTGACATACAATGTGCAATTTAAATAAGTCTATTATTTTATCAAATATAAATTCATACATGATATATTTTTCAAATAATCACATCGAATGAATACATAAATTTCTACTCATGAATCTATGAGTCTAAAATTTTTAATTATATTAGAAATCATTTAATTATTCCATTTGAGGGGTATAAGTGTTTAAGATTAATTAACTGAAATTATCATGGCAAGAGAAGGGAAAGAAAATAAATAAGGATCATTCTGTAAATAAAGGAGAAAGGATCATTTTGTAAATAAAGGAGAAAAGGACATTGGCCTTGAAACCAATTGTTCAGATGTCAACGTCCCATATCCCCTTTTCCATTTTTTTTTTTTTGTGTTGTAAATAAAGAAAACAGAATCCATTTATTAATAAGGCATTATTCCTGTCGTTGTGCATCTATCCTCTTTATTTTTTTCCCTTTTCTTTCTCTTCCAGGACAAAACTTCCTCTCTTTCATATATATATGCTCTCTGCCAAAACTCCCGATGATCCCAGTGATGAAGGTTGTCGAGATCTATTGCCTACATCTAGATTTAGTCAACAACAAAGGTGTTACGTCCAGAACAGTTCTGGCCGTTTTTTTTCCTATCGAGATCCCTTCCTTTTTTGTATTCTTCTTTCTGATCTGCTATTCGCTGGAATTATTTCATGTAGGCAGATCTGACATCTTTTTTTTTTTTCGACAGTTGAAGAAGAATAAACCAACAGTGAAGGCCTTCAGAGATTCACACCAGATCTAGATCTGGTCAGTTTCGTCCTCCAATTTTTTTTTTTTGATCCATCATCTGCCAAAACTGTTTTTGATAGGTAGATCTGACAATCGGAAACAATTTTCAGCAATCATAATAGCCCCTTAATTTTTTTTTTTGGTTCAGATCTAGCTAGAATATTTTCAAACATAGATCTTAGAACAATTCTAAAAAAAAAATAAAAATAAAAAAAAATTCTTTTACTTATGACAAAGTCATATATTTCATTCATCACAAAATCTATATTTCATTCATGACATTCATGGCAAAATCGTATGCATAGAAATATCAAATACCTTAATGCTCTGATACCACTGTTACAAATTCTATAATTTCTATACACAACGGAACAAGATGAAATTTGTGCACACATACCTATGAGAATTCCAGCAACTGGGTTAGATCGATCACAAACCGCACACGTGTCCAATCTCTAAGTTATCCACACAAACACGTTTTGGGATTCTCATAGGATTGATTAATGGGAAGCCAATATGCTTGATCCTCTTCCTATTGAGGTTTTCTAAGTGACTTTGAAAAACTTAGATTGGCAAGGGAAGAAAAAGAACGTTTTCTTTTATTTTATCCTTCCCATATAGTTTTCAATTTTAGTTCCTCAAAATAACTTCCCATTAACTCTCCTTTTAAATCCCTTTTAAAGGTAATAGATATATAGGGTATTTAGGATTAAATTATTTTATAAATTTAATCCCCATAATTATCTCATAATTATGTTTATCATTTTAACCTAAAAAATTGCTCTTTTGTGTGTGACCCTTTAGGTTCCTAACCATTTGGTAATAAATATGAATTATAATCTTAGAAATTAAATTGGCTTTAGTACAAAAACCAACACTACAAGCTCCCACGCTCCACTTAGTGCCATAGAATGCGTTTCATGTTAGAACTTATTTAATGAAATCTAATATCAATGTATAAACCAAATAACTCTAGATTGATATGCTAAATTATTAAAAAATTACAAATAACCAAATATAAGAACTAAAGGAAAGTATACCTGAATTCATACTTTCCAGATCTCCTTTGATGATTTCCAATGGGTGTTGATTGCAAATCTTCAAAAATTCTGAGTTGTGAGTAGCCTTCCAGATCTTCGTGTTCTCATTAAAGAAATCCTCTAACTGATGGGATGTTAGGAATAGAAGAGTACACTACATTCAGGGACCACAACCACTATTTAAAAATAATTTTGATATCGCTATCTAAACCCATCACCCAGATAGAGATTATCTCTTAGATTTCTAAATATGTGGGAACCACACCTTATTAGATACTTTGAATCCAAAATTAACCAAAATTTTAATAGATCACTTTTCCACTTTCCTATAAACTTATCTTATATGACAGTCTAAATACATAATTATTTTACATATTAACCTAATATTGGAATAAAATCCAACAATCTCCCACTTGAACTATATGTATATCTTTATAATTATATATAATTGAAATAAGTTCAACTTTGCTATTAATACTGAAATATGTTTATAACCAATCCCGTCCATCAGTCATATCAACATAGGATCAGAGAGACTTTTATTACATTTATTGTAACTCGACCCAACAGTGATCGCATGTCACCCCCCGAACCGGGATCGTGAATAGCCGCCCGTTACCCTGGATGACGGCTGTATTTTTACAGAAAATCGGGCAGAATCTCCCCATAAATCGGAGGTCTCCCATGTACAAATAAACCTGTTTAATCCTGTAAAATTCAAAATCATCTTGTAATTAAAATAAAAGGGGCCATCCCGACCTCACAACAACCCACCAACCACAGCAGACATCCAAGACAATGTCAGACTAAATAAACTATCAGTAATCCTAACCACAGACCTCTACTGTCATGTCCAACTAGAGCATGAGCAGCCGCCACACCGAGCGGGCCTAAGTTTTTACACAATTTACAATAATTTTCCCAAGTATCATTCAAACACGTACAATTGCCTCAATGCAAATGAAATGTGAGAGTTTCGCAAATAAATATACATAAATTATACAGTCATCCCAAATTAAGTACACGTCCAACTACGGATCTCAACAAGACCTCGCAGGGTCGAAAATAAAATACGTAATTCATCTTTCAAATTAAACTTAAGATCTCACCTTCTTGAACACCAAGTACACCCGAACTCTATACTCTGAAATGTCGCTCCAGCACAACAATCCTGTCTGAGGGAGGGAAAGAAGAGGGGTGAGTATCTATTGGAGGATACTCAGTGAGTGAGGGGATTAATCTCAAGTACTAATAGTGCAGGTGAACATTGGAGTGTCAAATAATATCATTCGTAACCAATGATTCAAATTTTGCAGTAAATCATGATATTTTTGAATAAAATGAACTCATTTAATCATTCACACGATATCATACATATATGCATCCATTTAAAATCAAGTAGATCATAGAGCAAGCCGAAAGGATCCTGGCAAAGGTCAACCATGACCAAGGACAGGCGTATCGGGGGTTTTATTATGCATAGTGTTTCAAAAGTAACTTTCTACCTCGACGTTGGCCGTGGGCTTAGCCCTTGCTTACCTATACTCGTCAATAGGTCACTGCCCGGTGCTAGACGGTGGCGTCACACACGTCCTCCCCCAATGTGGATTCAACCGTTCGTGCCTATGAAATATATAAACAGGCTCGTCAATAAGTCACCGCCCGGTGCTAGACAGTGGCGTCACACACGTCCTTCCCCGATGAGGGTTCAACCGTTCGTGCCTATAAATATATATATATGACGTTCACGGATACCTTCTGCAGAAGCGTATCCGGGCAACCCGTGCCTCTACAAACGCCATTCGTAGCTACGGAATCAATCAAATAATGTCATATCATCATATCATCTCAAGTTAGTAGGCATCCAACCCACATAGCCAATTCATCTCATCATATCCTCAAAACAATTCAAATCCATGTGCCAATACATTTCGTCGAAATCATTTAAATTCAACAAATCAATGCAATGGTAGAATAGAAAACATTCCATTTCTCAAATCATGGCACAATTTCATTTCATTTCAAACATGGATGCATAATCATAAAACATAAGTACGACACTCCAATAATCACAAAACAGATTTGAATTTCAATTCCAAGCGTCGAGACAATGCATATCAAAAGCATGTTTTATTTAAAAACACGATAAAATCAGGTTTCACTATTTCATACAAGAGATTAGGGTCTCACTCACATTCTAGGGGGGGTAATCACTCTCTATTTCCAAAATAAATCCGAATTGACTCCTCGAGTCTCCAACAAGATCAACCTAATCAAATTATCACAATTGTCATCAAATTTTCAATTATTCTTAGGGTTTATCATCTTCCCTAAGTTTGTATAAATCTTAATTCCTCAATTTATAAATATACTCCAATGTCATCAATTTCATTCCATTTATAAGTAAATAACAAAATCAAAATCAAATTTAATTCAAAACTAAAACCGTTCAAAATCGAAAACAAGTCTAAAATAAATAAACTTCTTACCAGATGAAAAAAAATATTTGAAAAATCATACACTTTTCAATTTCCATCCGATTTCTTCAACCATATGTCATTTTAAAGGTATTGAAACCTATTTTCATATTACGGAATTGTATTTTTGATTTCCTATATGCAGGATGACTTATAATGTAAAAGACTATGATAGTTCTTAAACTGTAACCGAAACTTTTAAATTATTCTTCATATACCTACCATTATGCAAATTAACAACATAATACAACCTAAGAAGAGCACGAAGGCGACAATATACTTCATTTCACAGCACATTGCATTCCAACTCTGATCCCAAATACTTTCATGCATATTTCATAATTTAACCCTGAGGGAAACTATTTAAAGTAACTTAACATGATTCTATGATCCTATAACATATTTTTTTCATACGAAACAGCCCAATTCACGCAGACTTCTAAACTTAACCTTAATAATCACATATAAACTGTCAGAAAATGCATTCTCTTCCAATTCCCACCTTTTTAGAACATATATAAAACTCTCATACTAAATTCGGCCTAAACTCATTCAATCATCCAAGACACTAGTATTTCTCTTACCTAGGGTTTCACCATTCGCAGCTCTAACGTCCGTGCACCATTCAATTCATTCCAGGACCTGCAATACTTCCAAATTGAAACAAATTTCAGTAATTAATCTTAATTAATATAAGAATCAAAACCCTAAATCTATAGGTCAGAACTTTCGTCCTTACCTTCACAGGAAATGAGTGCAGGTAGTCTAGGGTTTCGGATGCCTGCTGCTATGCTGTCGATTTGGGGCTCTGCAAGAGTTGCATAAGCGCTCTCAGCAGAGGGAGAGGGAAGCGCGCGAGCAGGGAAGAGGCGCTGCAACCGCGCGTGCTGGAGCTATCACGACTGCAGTCGCGTGCGTAGGGGCCGTCACACGCTGTAGTCGCACGCGCAGGGAGAGAGAGAGAGAAAGAGAAACAGAGAGAGGACAGAGAGAGATCGAGAGAAGTCGACAGGGAAAGAGAGAGAGGACGAAGGAGAGAAACCGAGGGATGAAGGAGAAAGAGGGAGAATAGGGGGATGGCGGCGGTGAGTGCAGCGGAGAGGAGTGGCGCGTGAGGTGGAGGGAGAGCGAGAGTCGAGAGAGACTATCACGAGAGATAGAGAGAGAAAGGGAAAACAGAGGGGGTGGAGAGAAAGGTGGCAGCGACGATGGTGGAACCACAGATGGATGGCGGAAAGGGGCGGAGGAGAGCGGCAGAGGGTGAGATGGAGAGGATTCGAGAGAGAGAGACGAAGGGAGAAATCGCGAGAGGGAGAGAGTGAGACAGTGAGTGAGGTAGAGAGGGAGTATGTCGGTGGCTGTGGGTGGTGGCGAAAAGGGGCGGTGACGGAGGTTGACACAGCGGAGGGAGGTGGCGGAGGAGAGGGATTCGGTGAAGGAGAGGAGAAGACGGAGAGTGGAAGAGGGAGAGAGAGAGATGAAATGTGAAAAGGGTTAGGGTTTCCTAACCCTAACTCTCACTTTATTTATTATTATTATTATTATTATTATTATTATTATTATTATTATTATTATTATTATTATTAACATATATATATATTTTTATAAGAATAGATTTATAAATAAATAAAAGAGGGAATAAAAAAAATTTAATAAATGAAATTTATTTTTATACTTGATTCATATTTCGAATCGGAAATATGGACACTTTTGAATATACTAAAAATTTGAATTATAAAACCCCAAAATCGAAAATCAATATAAATAAAAAAAAATTTCTCTCTATATAAATAACTGAGGAATATTCATTAAATTCAGAAATGGGAGTACAAAAGTACGGCACCGCAGAGTCGGCATTACATTTTCTAACCCCTTGAAAACAAGTTTCGTACTCGAAACTAAAAGAAAACTAAACGGTGAACAAATGGGGGTACTGTCTCCTTATTGGCTCCTCAGGTTCCCAAGTCTCCTCTTCGACTTGGTCACTCCTCCACAAAACCCTGACTAAAGAAACTTTCTTGCTTTGCAGCTTTCTGACCTGTTGATCTAGAATAGCTACGGGCTGAACCGGAAGACTAAGATCCTCTCGTAACTCAACAGGTGGAGGCTCAAGTACATGAGAAGGATCAGCTAAGTACTTCCTGAGTACTGAGACATGGAAAACATTGTGAATACAAGAGAGTTCATATGGCAGTTCTAATCTGTATGCCACGCTTCTGATCCTCTCAAGGACACGGAAGGGTCCAATATACCTGGGGCTCAGCTTACCCCGCTACCTGAACCGTATAACTCCTTTCAAAGGAGATATCCTCAAGAAAACCATATCTCCCATAGCAAACTCAAGAGGTCGCCGCCTACGATCAGCATATGCCTTCTGTCTGTCCTGTGTGGCTTTCATCTGCTCACGGATGACCTTCTCCTTATCCTTCGTTTCCTCAATCAACTCAATGCTATAAAGACATCGCTCTCCGACCTCATCCCAGCATATCGGGGTGCGGCACTTCCTGCCATACAGTGATTCATATGGTGGCATTCCACTACTGGTCTGATAGCTGTTATTATATGCAAATTCGACTAGAGGAAGGTGCCAATCCCAACTACCCCTGAAATCCATCACGCATGCTCTCAGCATGTCCTCAAGAGTCTGAATGGTTCTCTCTAACTGACCATCTGTCTGCAGATGATAGGCTATGCTAAAACTCAGCCTCGTGCCCATTGCCTCCTGCAACTTGGGCCAAAATCTAGAAGTAAATCTCGGATCCCTGTCTGATACTATCGACACAGGAACACCATGCAGCCGGACTATCGTATCAATGTAAAGACGTGCCAAGGTCTCCAAAGGATAGTCGCTGCGAATAGGAAGGAAATGTGCGAACTTGGTGAGTCGATCTACAATTACCCATATGGCATCATGCCGTGATGAAGTCCGCGGTAGCCCTGTCCCGAAGTCCATAGTAATGTGATCTCATTTCCACTCAGGAATGGGTAAGGGCTGCAATGTACCAGCGGGCCGCTGATGCTCGGCTTTCACCTGCTGGCAAACTAGACACCTAACCACAAAATCTGCAATGTCCCTCTTCATACATGGCCACCAATAGCTACCCCGAATAGTCCAATACATCTTTGTACTACCGGGTGCAAGGCATAGGTCGATGAGTGTGCCTCCTCCAATATGGACTTGCAGAGATCCTCATCGGCGGGTATAGCCACTCTATCTCGATAAGTCAGAACTCCATCACTACGAACTCTGAAATCATCAATATCACCTCTGCGGGCTCTCTCAGTAAGAGCTTGGAGCTCGGTATCAGTGCCCTAAAACTCCCTAATACGGTCTAACAGCGTCGGCCTGACCTCAAACCTGGCTAGCAGAGTGCCCTGATCATCACTAGCCAATCTAACTCCCTGCAGCTGATCAAACAAATCATCGATACGTGGCAGGGGATATCTGTTTTTGATGGTGGCTTTGTTCAACTACCTATAATCCACACAAAGCCTAAGACCATGTGCTGGGATCTCATGACTGTAATGAAACTCTCATATGTATTAAGGACTTTTAAATCATACTTGGGAATACTTTCAAACTATTTTATCAAACACAGCTCTCAACCTAGAGCTCTGATACCAACCAAACTGTTACGCCCCGAACCGGGATCGTGAACAGCCGCCCGTTGTCCTGGATATCGACTGTATTTTTACAGAAAATCGGGCAGAATCTCCCCATAAATCGGAGGTCTCCCATGTACAAATAAATTTGTTTAATCCTATAAAATTCAAAATCATCCTGTAATTAAAATAAAAGGGGCCATCTCGGCCTCACAACAATATCCATAATTATTACAGTCATCCCATAAAAATGTATACGTCCAACTACGGATCTCAACAAGACCTTGCAGGGTCGAAAATAAAATATGTAATTCATCTTTCAAATTAAACTTAAGATCTCACATTCTTGAACACCAAGTACACCCGAACTCTATAATCTGAAGTGTCGCTCCAGCACAACAATCCTGTCTGAGGGAGGGAAAGAAGAGGGCTGAGTATCTATGGGAGGATACTCAGTGAGTGAGGGGATTAATCTCAAGTACTAATAGTGTAGGTGAGCATTGGAGTGTCAAATAATATCATTCGTAACTAATGATTCAAATTTCGCAGTAAATCATGATATTTTCGAATAAAATGAACTCATTTAATCATTCACACGATATCATACATATATACATCCATTTAAAATCAAGTAGATCATAGAGCAAGCCGAAAAGATCCTGAAAAATGTCAACCATGACCAAGGACAGGCGCATCGGGGGTTTTATTATGCATAGTGTTTCAAAAGTAACTCTCTACCCCGACGTTGGCCGTGGGCTTAGCCCTTGCTTACCCATACTCGTCAATAGGTCACCGACCGGTGCTAGACAGTGGCGTCACACACGTCCTCCCCCAATGTGGGTTCAACCGTTCGTGCCTATGAAATATATAAACAGGCCCGTCAATAAGTCACCGCCCGGTGCTAGACGGTGGCGTCACACACGTCCTCACCTGATGAGGGTTCAACCATTCGTGCCTATGAACATATATACATGACGTTTGCGGATACCTCCTGCAGAAGCGTATCTGGGCAAGTCGTGCCTCTACAAACACCCTTCATAGCTACGGAATCAATCAAATAATGTCATATCATCATATCATCTCAAGTTAGTAGGCATCCAACCCACATAGCCAATTCATCTCATCATATCCTCAAAACAATTCAAATCCGTGTGCCAATATATTTCGTCGAAATCATTTAAATTCAACAAATCAATACAATGGTAGAATAGAAAACATTCCATTTCTCAAATCATGGCACAATTTCATTTCATTTCAAACATGGATGCATAATCGTAGAAAACATAAATACAACACTCCAATTATCACAAAACAGATTTGAATTTCAATTCCATGCGTCGAGATAATGCATATCAAAAGCATGTTTTATTTAAAAACACGATAAAATCAGGTTTCACTATTTCATGCAAGAGATTAGGGTGCCACTCACATTCTAGAGAGGGTAATCACTCCATATTTCCAAAATAAATCCGAATTGACTCCTCGAGTCTCCAACAAGATCAACCTAATCAAATTATCACAATTGTCATCAAATTTCTAATTATTCTTAGGGTTTATCATCTTCCCTAAGTTTGTATAAATCTTAATTCCTCAATTTATAAATATACTCCAATGTCATCAATTTCATTCCATTTATAAGTAAATAACAAAATCAAAATCAAATTTAATTCAAAACTAAAACCGTTCAAAATCGAAAACAAGTCTAAAATAAATAAACTTCTTACAAGATGAAAAAAATCTTTGAAAAATCATACACTTTTTAATTCCCATCCGATTTCTTCAACCATATGTCATTTTAAAGGTATTGAAACCTATTTTCATATTACGGAAATTATATTTTAATTTCCTATATGCAGGATGACTTATAATGTAAAAGACTATGATAATTCTTAAACTGTAACCACAACTTTTAAATTATTCTTCATATACCTACCGTTATGCAAATTAACAACTTAATACAACCTAAGAAGAGCACGAAAGGCGACAATATACTTCATTTCATAGCACATTGCATTCCAACTCTGATTCCAAATACTTTCATGCATATTTCATAATTTAACCCTGAGGGAAACTATTCAAAGTAACTTAACATGATTCTATGATCCTATAACATACTTCTTTCATACTAAACAGGCCAATTCACGCAAACTTCTAAACTTAACCTTAATATTCACATATAAACGGTTAGAAAATGCATTCTCTTTCAATTCCACACCTTTTTAGAACATATATAAAACTCTCATACTAAATTCGGCCTAAACTCATTCAATCATCCAAGAGACTAGCATTTCTCTTACCTAGGGTTTCACCATTCGCAGCTCTAACGTCCGTGCACCATTCAATTCATTCCAGGACCTGCAATACTTCCAAATTGAAACAAATTTCAGTAATTAATCTTAATTAATATAAGAATCAAAACCCTAAATCTATAGGTCAGAACTTTCGTCCTTACCTTCACAGGAAATGAGTGTAGGTAGTCTAGGGTTTCGGATGCTTGCTGCTATGCTGTCGATTTGGGGCTCTGCAAGAGTTGCATAAGCGCTCTCAGTAGAGGGAGAGGGAAGCGCGCGAGCAAGGAAGAGGTGCTGCAGCCGCGCGTGCTGGAGCTATCGCGCGCTGCAGTCGCGTGCGCAGGGGCCGTCACACGCTGCAGTAGCGCGCGCAGGGGGAGAGAGAGAGAGAGAGAGAGAGTGAGAGAGAGTGAGACATAGAGAGGATAGAGAGAGACCGAGAGAAGTCGACAGGGAAGGAGAGAGAGGACAAAGGAGAGAAACCGAGGGAAGAAGGAGAAAGAGGGAGAATAGGGGGATGGCGGCGGTGAGTGCAGCGGAGAGGAGTGGTACGTGAGGCGGAGGGAGAGCGAGAGTCGAGAGAGACTATCGCAAGAGATAGAGAGAGAAATGGAAAACAGAGGGATGGCGGAGAGGGGCAGAGGAGAGCGGCAGAGGGTGAGATAGAGAGGATTCGAGAGAGAGAGACGAAGGGAGAAATCGCGAGAGGGAGAGAGTGAGACAGCAAGTGAGGTAGAGAGGGAGTGTGTCGGTGGCTGTGGGTGATGGCGAAAAAGGGCGGTGACGGAGGTTGACACAGTGGAGGAAGGTGGCGGAGGAGAGGGATTCAGTGAGGGAGAGGAGGAGACGAAGAGTGGAAGAGGGAGAGAGAGAAATGAAATGTGAAAAGGGTTAGGGTTTCCTAACCCTAACTCTCACTTTTATTATTATTATTATTATTATTATTATTATTATTATTATTATTATTATTATTATTATTATTATTATTAACATATATATATATTTATTTTTATAAGAATAGATTTATAAATAAATAAAAGAGGGAATAAAAAAAATTTAATAAATGAAATTTATTTTTATACTTGATTCATATTTCGAATCGGAAATACGGACACTTTTGAATATACTAAAAATTTGAATTATAAAACCCCAAAATCGAAAATCAATATAAATAAAAAAAAAAAATTTCTCTCTATATAAATAAACTGAGGAATATTTCATTAAATTCAGGAACGGAAGTTCAAAAATACGACACCGCAGAGTCGGCGTTACATCGCATATGCCAATACAACCAAATGACATGATTATAATATGGATATACAACATAGAAATTACATGCAATGTGATCTGTATCTTTTATTTTTCTAACTAATCCTCCCTTAAATATAGTGAAATCAACTATATTTAATATTAGAGTATGATCCAAAAAACTAAGTCTTTATTTCCGCAAAAATTACTCTCAAAACATTTTAAACTGAAATAACAAAAAATGTCTATATTAGATGAGCATTTAAAATCACAAACTTTTACTGAAATTGAATTGCCTGAAATGAATTGACACCTATATACGAAGTGTGCATATGAATCTTTTAGGTGACAATACCTTAATAAATGGATCTGTAATTACGTAGTTTGTACCAATGTGCTTTATAAACAATTGTCCATTTTGAATTCTTTCCTTAAATAGAATATAAAACTGTCGAGTTATTAATACATAATAACTTAAATGGTCTATCAATACCATTCACTATGTGTAGCCCCGTAACAAAATTTTGTACTTATATTCCGTAGGTAGATGCCTCATAACATGCCAACCTAATGCTATTCTAACATCCAGCAAAATCGAAATCAATATACTAAATGATATCAAACTGATCCGACTTCCGATATGTGAGCATGTATCCTTTTTTATTCTCTGTAAATACTACAAGACATGTTTGATTACCTTTCAACGGTTTGCTTTTAAATATTTTCCCAACACTCCCGTAACGTATGCAATATCTAAACACGTACTGACCTGAACATACATCAGACTCCATACTACTAACATGTAAGGAATCTTTTACATTTCCCTCTATTTAAGGTCATTCTTGAAGTAATAGTTGAGACTAAACTTTTCTTCCTTAACCATAGGGGTATCTCCTGGTTTGTAATCCGGATGTCATATTTTTTGAGATTTCTTTTTGACATATAAAATCAAAAAAGGTACCTACTCCCATAGAATTTGTGGTATACACAAATTTCAACCAAACTCATTTCGAAACATAACGAGAAGATTACTTGATGAAACTTGTAATACCATGGTATCGGTTTTAGAGGTAGTAAAGTTTGTTCTTCTAGAATTGGGGTCCAACATTATCCTGATCTATTTCTTCCCCCCCCCACAAACTCAACATCCTAAAAAAACCGTGCATTTCCTAACTAAAAAAATAACTTTATTTGTGAGATCTTAAAATCTATACCCCTTGAATCTTTGAGAGTACTTATAAAATTACAACTCACCATCCTGATGTCCAATTTCTTTCATTAGGCTTGGAAGGCCTAACCTTGGCAGGATAACCCCAAACGTACCTATGCTTTAGAATAGAACATCTCTCAGTCTAAAGCTTGTAGGGATATTGGTAGCTATTTTAATGAGAACTCTACTGAAAATATATGTTGCAGCTTTAATTGAGATTTATCCGTAAAATAATATATGGAGTCATATTGTTAATAATCGTGTATGAACATGATAAATTATCATTGACCATTCTAAGAAAATGAAGGAAATGACCTATAGATATATGTATGTATCAGTTCTAAGAGGTTCAAAATTCTTTTGGCTTCATATTTTCATTTATTTGTTTATTTTTCCTTTATACCCCGTGTACATAAATGCAGAGATTCATTAAATAAAACAACAATATCTGTTAGATAAAGATTATCAAATCCTGATAAAGAACCAGAACCAACCAATTTGGACTAAAAAACAATCTAACGTTTTATTTTTGAAAGAACAAATAAAACTTGATCTGTCCAATACAGAAATAAAATCAAATTCCGTCTAAAACAAGGATAACAAAAGTTTCATTGAAATCCAAATAGAAACCAATTTTTAACAATAATCTAAATCTTTTTATTGTTTCAACTGAAAATTTATTATTATCGCCCACGAAGATATATCCTTCACCATCAATTGGCGATTGATAATTTTTGTAACCCTACAAAGACGCACTAATGTGAGTAGTAGCAGCGGAATCTAGCCATCAAGTGTGTTCTCATACTAAAGTTAAATTAATTTCAGAACAAACCAAACTAAAAAACCTTAGCAGCATCTTGATCCTGTTTCTTTTTCTTTCATTTCTTGTTATCAGTGGTCACTTGATCCTGATACTGTTTTGAGATAAGATTTGTTAAAAGTATATCAATTTCAGCATTTTTATTATTGACAAACCGTTTCTCAATACCTGTAAGTGAAGATTTAACGGTCGTAACTGACTCAAACATAGTGCCTCTGAATATTTCTGAGATGGCTCGCTTTATTATCATTAGATACATGTGATTTGATGTCTCTCACCTTTTTTTCTCCCTCTTTTCCCTAGACGTATTCTTATCCGTAAATGGTGGAGAAGAGACAATTCTTAACACAAAGTTTAAATCTATGACTTCAAGAACTTTAACCAGGTTCTCCTGCCATGATTTGTAAATTGAACCATTTAACTTAAGAATCAACATGAATTGGAAATTAATATTAGTAAAAGTAGTATGCAAAACTGAATAGAGAATAACAAACACTCAAAATCATATTCACAATAAATCAAACCAATTAATTAATAATTCAGATAAAAATAATCCCATCACAAAATATTGATTACTCGATTAATATTTTATCTTTGAACAAAATAATTAACTTATAAGTAGTACCCTGATATAATAATCAAATACTGATAATAAATTAACATGTCAAATTATAAACCTTTCTTTGGACCGATTCACAATTTATACGTAAAACTAAATAATTATCACTTGTTTATTATCATAGATGCATACACAATTCTAATGAACGTTGACCTTCTTTTGAGCCGATCAATACTTATATAAGTTGTATATGTATCCCTTTATATTTCGAATAAAATAATTTTCACAGGAGAGCTCACTTTAGTAAAATATTGTTTCAATTAAAATATCTCAAAATATATACATAACTATTATTTGAATTAAATATTATATTCTTAATTGGACTTATGTTTAATTTTGATCTGATGGGCTTAAATTTAAAAATTAGTCTTACATTTAAATCCAATTTTATAATTTGTTTAGACCTCTGAAATTAATACCTCATATATTTTAAATTGGATCCAGACTTAAATCTAATTTTATAATCTGTTTAAACACTAAACTTAATAGCCCATAATTTTTAAATTGGGTTCATAATTTTGGTCTAATTAATGAGTACAGAATCAAACAATTAATTAGGCCCAATGGTTCATTTAATTCTATTAAAGTTCTTTAAGCCCAATGTTTTATTAAATACCAATGTTCCATTCGATTACACCAATGGCCCAATTAAGTTTCAAGAATTCATTAGACCCGGTTCGCCCTAAACGGGAGTATGCAAACCTTAACCGGCCCAAACTGGTCTAGTAAAAATCAACTTAATTTAATTATTTTTTTAAGAAAACTGGCAAAACCTTAACTTCACCGCCATCATCCTCTCTTATCACCAAATCACTTCTCTCCACCATTGCCGCCATACTTAATGATGGCAGTGACTGATTTCCTTTCACCGCTGATGGTTTGTGATGGCCAAGACCACGTGACTGACCACCCTTTCTTGCCACCGATCGAGAACTCTCGCCGCTGGCCAGAGACATCATTAGAGACGGTGCTACCCTGTCACTGAGTGTCACGCTTTGTGATAGTTGAAGCCACATCATTTTCTTCTTCGACCGTAGATACTGTCGGCCAACGATGTTCTCTTACAAAGAGTCCATCGCCACCGTCCTCAAGGTCTCTCCCTTCAGAACTGATGTATATTAGTCGGCTACCCATCAGCCCCTTCATCGTTGGCTATCACGGACATCTCCTTTATTGCTCTCTTGAGAGCCATTGAGAGATAGAATTCGATGGGTTTGAAAGTATTGGAGGAGACGAACACTCTTTTTTTATGAAATCTCAATTCTAAGAAATGTATGGATATTACTTAATTAAAAAAAAATTCTTAAAAAAAACCCTGGGGAAAAAAAATTCAGTTACTAACCCTTGATAGTCATATTTTGAAAACTTGACTATCATTGGTCGAGTTTTTAAAATGCGACTAACATTCTGCCCCTAACCCATTTCAACTGTGTGTACAAAAACCAAAATCCTATAATACAAATGCAATCCAAAACCAAACATTCTCAATTCAAAACACCAAAACCAAACTCAACCACCATAATCCAAACCCTAACACCAAAATCCTGTACAGAAACCAAATTCAATCACCACAATCTAAACCATGTAACCACAAACTAAACTCATATTCAAACCGAACAATCTCAATTCACAGACATCGATTCAAACCAAATTCATATCCAAGTTAATATCCAAACAAATCTATCACCAACAAAGCAGTAAAACAGTTACAAATACAATAATCAATGAAATACAACATGATTTTCATTAATATAATGAATGATACGAAATACAGAGTACAGTAAATCAACGTCTTCTTCTTCTACTACTATAATGTCTAACACTAACATCTAGTTTTTCTACACTAGGATCAGGATGTACAACCCTCTGATTATCTATCTGTGAGATTTGAGAAGGACCATTATCGTCCTAGGGGGCGAAAACAACTGGTAAGGATACATGGAAGAATGGTGGGCCACCTCCTCCCTGAACCTGTGTCAACCCCTCACCCATGTCAACGTCCGGACGAGCTCCCCTATATGGAGCTCCCGAAGTCGAAACATAAGGCAAGTCACCAACCTCAGGTGTGAAGAAAAGTGAGGAGTGTACGTACCCGCTTGAAGGCCTTGCGATGTCAAGCGGATGCTAAGAAGTGGAGAGCTGAGAAAATGGTGGTGACGTGTAGGTCTGCGAAGGCCTTGTGACGTCAGGTGCTGGTCTCGTACGACGTGCTCTCCCTCCTCGTCGTGGACCTCATTTGTTATCATACTTGCCCTCGTGATCGTCATCATCAACTATATGTGGTCCTGTCCTCATAGTCATAATTTTGTTTATATCATCAACCAAGGTAGAATAGCCGAATCCACCATGTGATGCATCACGTCAACATCGTATGACTCTCGAATCTCGTGCAACCTCTCCCGCACAAAAACATATAAATTTATAAGTTAAAAAGACAAATATAGATTATTGATATAGATAAAAAATGAATAAACTTAAAACTTACCACGTGACTCAAGTAAGCTCCCCGACGACCTATAAAGCGGTAGACAATGGCGCGAAACCAGGTCAAATAGGCAGAGTCAACAGTTGGTTGCAAGGACATGTCAAACTCAACTAAGTGGTCCTATCACGCAGTCCAAATATCAATATAATATGCGTGCTTCAGTAACCAATTAATGTCTTACGGACCGTGTGTCGTAGTATCATGGAGACGATCCTTTGTGTTACAAGGAATGAGAATGAACTAGATCCCTTCAAACTGGTGGATAGCTCTATTGGGAAAATGCCACTCGACGATACTAAAGCAGATCAAAGATACCCGTGCATGCTACCATCGTGACAATAGTCGGGTAGAGAAGATAGTATGTACTCAGTATACGATACCCAAACTATTTGATAAGACCTCTGCCTATCAAATGCCTCCCTATATGGTCTAACTACATGCATAGGGAGGGTAGTGATATCAAATCGCATCTTCTACCGTAAAGCAAGTGGACCATCGAAATCCATAATATCTTGTCTAACGGGAGCAATGTAAGAAAACCTCTCCCAAACTCAAATCTGAAGAAGAATCAGAGCCCCACATATCTTATATGAACCAGTATGCAAGGCTATACACAACTGTCTATACAAAAATGCCAAGCACGTTGATCCCCAACTACGGTGATCACAACTGCCTAAATCCTCTAAAGTAATAAAAACTGTAAATGTACATAATCTGCTATTTTATCATAAAAACAACACACCCCCTATCAACAACAAAATATATGCCCGAATCTACTGTAAAATATGAACCTCATCAACATCCCCGGGCAACTCCGCAAAAACCTCACTCAACCATGGCATACTCAAAGATCCGCTCTTAAATGCGGAACGTGGTGGCCTAACGCCCAACAATCGCTCGCACTCATCAGTCCACGACACACCCGTCGATTTACCCGCCACGGGTAACCCTAAAAAAACCTCTATGTCCTGGAGAGTATAGTAAGCTCACCCTGTGGGAAGTAGAATGTGTGTGTCTCACGTCGCCATCTCTCAATCAACGTTATGATCAGATGCCAATCGAGCGAAACAAATCATAATTGAGCGACTCCTATAAACCTCGACTACTCAAGAAAATGAAGAATCTATTCATTGATATGATCGTGGTCCCAACGTCGTAGAATGGCCTCGTGACCATGACAAATGAGGTGGGTGTGGGCATCTTTATCCCAAACGCTCGAGGAATGGTGAACTTGCTAAAAACGTAGAAACAAAGTCAGAAGGTCCAATATCTATCTACATGCATAAAGGAAAACGAGTTAGTGAAAATGTATGAATAAACAATGAAAGACAATGATAAACATAAAGACCAAGAAAAGTGAAATAATCAACACAATGATAAATATAAAAGACAATATTAAAATACAAATACAATGATAAATATAAGGACAAACAAAAGTGAAATAATCAAAATTTAGTGAAAATGTATGTCAAATGTTTCACAAATACACGATGATCTCAGATATTCTAAGTAATACAAGAATTAAACTTAAAAGTGAAATACAATCAAGAATCATTGCTTTGGGTCGGACAATGTCATTTATTGTGTCCTTGTTTACCACAAAAACCGCTTCTCATTTGCCTCGTGTATCCCCTTAGATTGTGACCCTCTATACTACAACTCCTACATGATGAGCGCGATGATGATTCTCGAATATCCATCTCGTTATGATATCGAGATGATTTAGATTTTCCTTTTTGACGTCTAAGTGATATGCTGGGAATGACAATTGGATACAAACTCATTAGCCAACCCGATATGTCTCCCAACGATATAAAATGACGCTCATAAACGCTGAGTTGGTGTTCCCATGTATACCATTTCCCTACGATCATATGAATATCAATTATCATCCGTGATAGTACAGCAACTGCATGAGAGCAAAGGATTCTGTAAGTTTGCCATTTTTGACATGTGCAATGCTCATCATTAACATTCTTAATATATTTATTTCCTCCTTTGTGGCCATACGGTGTTTGTTGATGGTCGGTCTCTATATCAAATATCCCATGCTCTCTGCTAAAACCAACAACCGTATGGAGATTAGTCGTGCTCATCCACCACCCTAACATAGCCTGGACATACTTTGTGTACCTTTTTCCTCTTGCAATCCCTGCTTTTGCCTCACCCAATTGAGTCTCGAAATAATTCACAGGGTTGTAAAAAGTCTTAAGCACTAAGGCTAAAACAGGAAGATTTCTTACACCCTTTAGTACGACATTATAATTCTCACTTATGTTTGTTGTCATATAACCAAAATGAAATCCACCATCATGAGAGAGAGTCCACTATTCTGGAGGAATATTTGCAAAGTAGTCTAGAACATCTTCTTTTATCTCCTTCATTCTTGCTATATATATCGCAAACTTCTTGGGTTGTGGGTGTAACGCAGCAATAGTAGCAATTCTCTTACAAGTTTGATTTTTATGGTATGTGTTGAAATTGCTAACTACATGACGTACACAAATCGCCATATAGTATTTGAAGATGCCCATCCAAACTAATGACGAGCAACTGTTGCTCTTATCCCCTTGTGGTGATTTGAAATTAAGCAGATTGGACCCTCCCTATCCCCAACAACATGCTCTTGCACACAGCATAAGAACCACGACCATGAGGCAAAAGACTCTCCATCAACCAACTCAAAAGCTAATAGGACAATGTGATTGGCGCCATCCATACTACATGCAATTAACAACTTGTGTTTGTATTTCCCATAGAGGTGACTCCCATCTACACTGATCAATGGCCTACAATTTTTAAAGGCTGTCATGTTAGGAGCAAATGCCCAAAAAACAGCTTCAGGTACCCTTTCACCATTTGCATTCGGTCCACCCAGCTTCCAACTAACTCGTGTCCCAGGATTCTTTTGTGCTATAGCATCCAACAGCTGAGGCAACTATTTGTATGAATCATCTTAATCCCCATATACCATATCTATGGTATTTCTCTTTGCTTCTTAAACTCTTCTACGTAAGATTGCGTATGTGATTTTCTCCGTCATAATTGTTCGTAAAAAAGAAATTTTGACACTTGGATCTTCCCTTACATAGTTAAGAATATGTCGAGCAATCAAATTAGAATCTAGTTTCCTATGATCCTGCGTCAACCCAGTATTCACACATGTGTGCGGACTGTCCACACGGAAAATCACAAAAGCGCCAACAAATTTTATTCTATGAACACGTAATCTCCACATACAACCTTAATCCCTTTGTAAGCATATTGCAGTTCAAAGTGTAGAAGTTGATTTTCCAATACAAAATTGATAGTGATGTTCGACATGGTGTATTTTGACCGCATTAATAAGTTCATCATTCGTCTCAAATCTTATCCCCTTCTTCAATTCATCGCTGAAACTAAAATTATTACCTCTCAATCTACTTTCTTTCTCGAAAGTCACATAACCATCACCTTCAGGTGCAGTGATCATGAAGGGGATTGATTTGTCAATTTGGGTATAAGTATAAGGAATCGAGGAGGTATCAATTTCTTCATCACCATCACCATCACCACCACCGCCAACTTCTTCATCATCTTCATCATTATCCTCTTCCTCCGCCTCTTTTTCGACCATTTCTTCCTCATCTACATCATTCTCCATTTCTGTCAAGATAAAATCCACTCGAGATTCGATTCGTGGATGATCATCCATATAACCATATCCTTTGCAATAACATTTTACCTATAACTTGATGTGAGGACATTCCACTATCAACTTGATGCAAAATCATTCCACCATCGACTGTTTTTATGTACAATTCATATGTAAAACCCGCTCCCATGGTCTCCGCAAACTCCATCAAATTAACAACATCGTTATCACTAATCGATACCAATTCATACTATGCATTCCTATTTTGATTGCTTAACATCGTACACCGATGATAAATCTTCAAATGTTGCGTCCTATAATTTATCCGAAAACTTTTATATATCACATATACCAACTCATTAAATGAGACATTATTTCTCACCCGAATCAGCTTAGAAACCCAATGGTTATAACCAATTTCATTGACACCCGTAACATTGTCACCATCAATATAACATAACAATTTCATCATTTCCGTCATTTTCTTCGAAACAACAAAATCAAACATGTTATAAACGCACTAAACAACCGTAAATTCAACAACTTTTACAATAATTTTATATTTAACAAAACAATCCTAAACCCTAAATTATAACAACCCTTTTACAACCAAATTACCCTAAATTCAATAATTTTTTAACAATTAATCAACTTATTATACAAAACTCTAAATCAATCATACAAATTGCTAAATTTAACAACCTTAATAATTTCAACAAACCTAATAATTTCATAACCCTAATAATTTTAGAACCCTAATTTTAGAACAATAAAAACCCTAAATTAAACCCTAATTTCATAACCCTAAACACAGTCAACCCTAATTTCAGAATAACCCTAAGCAATTAATCAAACAAACATCATTCAAGTGTCAGGAGGAGAGATTACCTTCGGTAGTTGGGGCTCTGACACACAGCAGGTCATGAACAATTTGAAGGAGATGCTGCAGTTAGGTGGCAATGTCACACGATCTGGGCCAGCAATGTGGGGAACGAGAGCAGAGAAGTAAGATCGAAGAGATGAGAGCAAAAACTCGACCAAGATCGCAGAGAGGAAAGGAGAAAACCAGTGAGCGAGATCGCGTAGCAGAGAGGAGAGAAAAGCATAGGAGAAAGTGAGAGCGAAGGAGAAGAGAGAGAGAAGATGAAACGCGAAATGGTCAAGTTTTCAAAACTCGATCAATATTGGTCGAGTTTAAAAACGCGACTATCATGGGTTAGTAACCAATTTTTTTCCCCAGGGTTTTTTTAAGGATTTTTTTTTTTAATTGGGGTATATCCGTACATTGCTTCTCAATTCTCGAGGCAAGAGCAAAAAAAAAGGTCTCTTGTTCTGAATTTGAAAAGAGACAAGTCTCTTTCCTCCCAATATTTTTAATTTTGCATTTAATGTCTTTATGTGCGATGTGAGCCTTGAGAACCGAAACATGTAATGTTTATTTGTTTGTTTTTTCTTTTTTTAATTATTAAACTTCGTAAAACAACAAACCCAACGTTCTTTTATTTATAATTTTTTAATGATTTGAATATGTAAACTCTGATAGTTAAAACTAATTTGATGAAATCTATCATAATATATAAATCAAATAACCTTAGATTTACTTGTTAAATCATTAAAAAATTATAAATAATCGAATATAGGAACCGAAGGAAAGCATACTTGAATCCGTGCTTTCCAGATCTCATTTGATGATTTCTAATAGGTGTTGATTGCAAACTTGCCTTCCAAATCTTTGTGTTCTTCTTAAAAAAATAACTGATGGAATGTTAGGGATGGAAGAGTATACCAAATCTGGGAACCACAACCAAATTATGTTATCTTTTGATATCTCTATCTAAACTTATCATCCAGACAGGGATTATCTCTTAACTTTCTGCATATGTGGGAACCATACTCTATTAGATAATCTAGAATTCAAAATTAACCAAAATTTTAATAAATTATTTTCACTTTCTCATGGACTCAAGTCTAAATACATAATTACATTTCATTCCTCATTGCTTTTAACCCAAGATCAAATTGAAGACTAGAAACAACTTAGAAAAAACTTCCTAAAAAGTAACTAAGTCTACTATATGGCCAATATTATAGTTGCTCTCACCTATATCAAATAGCCATTAAAATAACAGCTTCTTGTCCCCCAAAAAACTTCTCAATCATACTTGTTGAGCCATGCCCTATGATGAAGAACTTTATTAAAAGTTGATGATTTTTTTTTATCACCCAATGCTTTGGCCCTACAATTCAATAATGTGTTCTTTAGGTGATTAGCCACAAACTTCAATTTTCAAATAGGTTTTTAGCTTTTTTAATTTAAATAGGGAGGCACTAAAACCATTTTTCAAATGAAAATTTTAAAGTGTTAACAAAACATTCTCAAAATATAAATTAATTTACTTTTAAACCTATAATTTGGGTCAAGTTTGGTTTCAATCATTATAACAAAAGGCCTGAATTCCGGATGCCTTTTTTGTTTCATTCAATCCACTTGAATTTTATTATTTACATTCTTATCTATATTATTATCATTCTAAATGATGGAACCAAAATATATAAATCATTTACTTTTTAATACTCCTATTTCTTCTAACATAGTCGTTTTTTCATTTTCCTGATGGTCGCCACTAAACCTATATTTCATATACTCAATTTTGGATTTACTCAATCTAAATTCTCTGAACTCTAGCATAACTTTTCATAATTCTAATATAGTACTAATACCATCTCTACTCAATATTGTATCAACTGCAAAAAGTATACACTATGGTATTTCATTTTGGATATTTTTTTGTAATTTTATCTATTACTATTGCAAATAGTACGAAACTTAATGCAAAATCTTGATGGAGCACAACCTTAATAGGGAAGTTATCGTTCAAACCCTTACAAATTTTTATATTGGTCACAATTCTTTCATACATATCCATAATAAAATTAACATATTTCAAAGAGATCCATTTCTTCATCAGCGCCCACCACAACACGTCCCTAGGAACACTATCATACGCTTTTTCTATGTCTATGAATACCATATATAGATCTCTCTTCTGTGCTCTAAATATCTCTATTAATTGTCTTAACAAGTGAATTGTTTTGGTAGTAGATCGTCCCGGTATAAATGTAAATTGGTTCTGAGACACACTTATCTGCAATCTCAATTTATGCTCTATCACTCTCTCCCATAACTTCATTGTATGACTCATAAGTTTAATTTCTTTGTAGTTAAAATAATCTTGTATGTTCTTTTTATTCTTATATAGTGGGACAAGTGTACTTTCTCTCCATGCTTGGATATCTTTTTTGTTTGTCAAATTTTGTTGAAAAGAGCTGTTAACATTACTACGTCAAATTCCCTCAAATATTTTCACACTTTAATAGGAATGTCATCAGATCCTATGATTTTGTTATTCTTCATTCTCTTTAAGGTCTTCTTTACTTCATGAGAATGAATTTTACATTTAAAATCACTATTAATCTCTTCTACAGGTATCGCGATATATTCATACCTATTGTACTCTCAACATTAAATAAATTATCAAAATATTCCCTCCAATATTTTCTTATGTTTTCATTCCTTACAAATATATTATTGATTTCACTCTTAATACATTTTATCTCATTTAGATCTTTTCCGTTCCTCTCTCTTAATTTAGCAATTCTGTATATCTCTCTTTCTCCGTTCGAGTTTCTAGTTTCTTATATAATTCGTTATACAACTTACTCTTTGATTTATGGATTTTCTTTTTCACATCTTTTTTTACACTTTTGTACTTTTTATAAGCCTCACTACTACAATCATTTTTAAGATTCATATAGCACTCTCTTTTGATTCGGATAACAGTTTATATTTTATTATTCCACCACTATGACTCATTACCTGTTAGAGTCCTTCCCTTAGATATTCCTAAAATCTCTTTATCTATATTCTTAATATTATTAGAAATTTTTTTTCACATTATTTTTGAATCATCATTAACAGATCAATTGTTACTCCTATTACTTTGTCTCTAAAACCCTTCTCCTCTGTATATCTATTTAGGTTTTCTCTAATAAATAATTTCTCTTCACTCAGAATGATTTATAGAAATTTATCTAAATCTTTCCAAACATCACTGTCCATGTGTGTGGACCGTTACCCAAATCTGAGGTTCGCCTTGAGCTGAAAAACAGAGAAGGGTTTGATTTGTTTGTGTTGATAATGCATGAAGATGAACCTACCACCACAAAATAATAATAATAATAATAAATTTTATATTAAAAAATTACGCTTAATTTAGATGAGTAAGTTAAACTTTAAAGGTCAAATGGAAATTGAATTTCCTTAATAAACCATTTTTTGAAGTAATACTTTTCTTTGCCTCAAAGTTAGCTATGGACCCAACTCAATAATTTGTTAAATGGCATGCATCATATTTGTTTTTTTTTTTTTTTTTTTTTTTTTAATGTAGTAGAGGTTTGAATACGAAATCTCCAAAAAGAAAGAGATAATATCAGTTAAATTATAGTTTATTGTTAGTATAATTTATGAAAATTGAAAAAGTGAAAAACACTTTTAATTCAAGATATTTATTTCATTCTTTTTTTTTCTTTTGGTTCCCTGATTTGGTCATCACCCGGTATCTGGGGTGACTAAGTGAGGAGGAGGTCTCCCAATGTCGACTTTTACGTTTCCATGACTGTTCGAGCTTCCGACCATGATTAAGTGACTAAAATTTCTTTCCAACTATTCCACCGAACTTTATTTCATTCTCATTTATTATTCATATATTATGCTTTGTGCCTTTCGAAATTTAATAGCTGCAGCATAGTTGTGGAGGACATTCATCATAATTAATTAAAAAACCGTAATTCTTTATAGTTATCTTTTTATAAGAAAATCTATTCTCATTGTGTGTACACACACACACACACACACACACACACACACACACACATATATATCTATATATATATATTCACACACACACAAATTGATAAGAGTAACCTAACTCGTAAACACCTTTAGTTGACCGAATCCAAAGCAAGTATATTTGAATATGGTAACGTAGTGAAAATATATGATTTCACGTGATATGATATTGAATTTAAAACATATTATATATGTCGTGATTTGCACTATTAATTGATCCAATTAAAATAACTCTTAATCGGACTCCGAAAATTAGATGAAATATATAATGGAAATATATTATCCTTGTATCATTAACTTGGTGCCTAGTTATTTTCATCGTCACCGTTAATGGACTCAAACAAGTGACATATAGATGCGACATCATTCACTCGTAAATGGTTTACATGATAAAAAATATAATTTTTTTATAAAAATTATTTTAATTAAAATATATCATGCATAAAATATTTACATTTGGAGAGATTAGAAAAGAGTTAATCGAAGGCTCTAGTAAACTTTAAAAATTTAAATTGAAATTCAAATTAAACTAAACAAACTAAATTTTTAATAATAAATTATACAATTAATAAATCTCCAATATACGGAATAGAAAATTGTCATCGTCTTAATCATCATATCTATTTCTAGATTAATAAATTATAATTTAACTAATACCGTCTTTCACTTTTTATAAAAATCTTGAATTCATTTCATTTCACGTAACCTAAAAAAAAAAAAAATCATATCCGTACGTCCACTCCAAGATCTAATGCGGTAGTGGCCGACCATGTTGAGTCATATGATCCCATCCACATGAAAATTCCAACAATTTTTGGGCCGAAGATCCAATGTGCTAGCATGTATTTTATTTTTTTTTAAATATTTATTAGAAGATTTATCGGTTTACTATTATTAAGTAGATCAAAATTATTATTCTATTAAAAAAATTAAATTACTGACTACACGATTATTTGGCTGCGCCTTAATTATGATATTCATAGTGTATTTCTTTGAATGCAGTCACCGAGTTGTACATTTCCTTTGGATGCATACGGGAAATGATCCAACGGTGCGCTTAAGCAGAGAGCACGGAAATCTCCTGTCACAAATCACACCGGAATATAATGTCCAAAATTTGGTCGCTCTCAGGGATTTGTCGGATCTATGTGGCATGGGGAATAAATATTTGGAAAATGGAGGGATGAATTGGGAAATATGTAAATTAACAGTCCATGGATTTTACTTGGATTCCAATTTTCCGAGTAACACCAGCGCTCACACTTACATCGACCGCCATTTGAATCCCCAGAGAGAGAGAGAGAGAGAGAGAGAGAGAGAGGGAGAGGGAGGAGTAGTTGGAGAGACGTTTAGGCCCTCCATTTTAGTCAGAAAGTATTGAAATCTAGAGAGAGCGAGAGAAAGAAAGAGAGAGAGGGAAGTGTGGAAGAGGATGTTCAGCTGCGTAATTACGGAAACCAAAAGAGTTCGTTGATGCAATTCCTCTATCAGGTAAGGGTGAATCCAGAATTGTCTTCTTCTCTACAGTCCTCGGTAGATCTCTTGCTTATTAGCCAATCTGCGTCCATTTTTTTAAAAAAACTTATGGGGGATTTTCCATTCAATTCGTTATGTATCGTACGTTTTAAGGAAATTTGTATTGCAAAATCTGATTAACAATGATGTTAATAAATACTTTAGATGTTGTTTATACAATGTTGGACTGGGCTATATTTTGATTTCTGTAGAGGAATTAAACCACTGGAATAATCTCTTGAATATTTTAGTAATTTTGGAAGCGCCCATTTACTAAGAATGGGATATGCATGAATTTGGCTGCTGGAAAAGCAGGGGGCGAGATGAATCAACAAGCTAAAATCTTGCTTTTAGCCACTCTGCAATGGGGCATGGCATTGACCCGTAAAAGCTTTCCCCGCTTTGTGAAAGAAACAAAAGAAAATGCTTCATAAAGACATTGGGCCCAATGAAATGGAGCACAATAGGAAGACATCAAAGATGTAGTAGGAGAGGGAAACACGGAATTTATTTGGAATTTACCTTCCCTGTGTTTTTATATGTGCATCAAGAGTACATAGTGATTATGTATGTACATTAGAGAGAGAGAGAGAGAGAGAGAGAGAGAGAGAGGTGATGAGAAGACGAGAAAAGGTATTTATTTGGAATTTTGCCTTCCCAGTGGAAGGGTTTGTGGTGACGTGAGGCACACACATCATGGAAATAATGAAAGGAGAATATACACTAATAAAATGAGTGACACACAAGATTTACGTGGTTTGGCAAAGACCTGCCTACATTGACCAGAGAGATTTAAGCCTTCTTCACTATTAGAGTAAATTTTTATGTATAATTTAGATAACCTACTGATTAACCCTTCTAAACATCTATTGTACACCCCCTCACAAACCGAAAAAGCACTCTCACTCTTACCCATGGTAACCTGGTGAAAATCTGGGGAGAGCACCTTGTCTATTCCTGGAGAATACCAATTGACCTCTCCCTATGGCACTTTCTCCACTCTTACAGTCCAACATGCTTAAAATACGACACACCAATCCTCATTCGTAGCCCTTACATTTTACCTCGTGCATCACATGCACAGACACTGTGCATATGATTCAAGATAAACATTTTGACTTTCTCACATATACTTTGTGTGTGCAAACACACAGTATTCCATTACACACTTAACCTTTTCACACCACAAGCACACACACATTTATTATTGTCTCATATTCTCCTGAAAGGTACTACTTCAGCAACTTGAATGTATTTTACCTTTGCACATACCCATGCAATTTGACATGTGGGGGTGAAAACTTATCTGGGAATTGAAGCCACTGAGAATGGCATGTAGATTTTCCCGCTGACAAAATTCAGATTGCAATGAATATAAGCCAAATTCCTAACAATCTCCACCTTGCGAGTATTCCTGCCACCTTGAAGATCAACCATGGCTCTACGTTGACTTCAAAAGGTTAATAACTTCCTTCATTGTGCTCCATGAAGTATTCATCTGTTTTGCAAATCCCTCAAAACAGCAATCACCATTTGCATTTTCATATACCAACTGCACATAGAGACTCTACCTAATTCAGCAACACTGTGAATGCACATATGTAATTGTATCGAGCCTATTCATAAGCACTGCATATATTAATGACATGAGATTTACTTGAGCACTGCATATGTATAGAGCCTATTCATTCATGAGCAACTTGGGCTTACTAGGCAAAAGCTTGCTCAACTTCATGTTATTAATAGACAAGTGAAGGTTAACCAAATCCATGCTTGTTTTATTAAGGAGCCAAACTTGGGTACACTAAATCTCCTCTTACCTAGGCTCATAAACTTTCTTGTTTAGAAGTTGAGTTGAGGCATGACTTATATATACATTTCAGTCATATAAAGATCATGAACATGTTTCTTGGCTCAATGGTAGAGTTGCTTCTTTGGTGACCTCGAGGTCACGGGTTCGAGACGTAGAAACAGTCTCTTTGCAAAAATACAAGGGAAAGGCTACGTATATATACGCTTATCATCCCCCTACCCTCGTACTAAGTCGGGGAGCACTTTGTGGTGAACCCTTTTAAGTCATATAAAGATCATCTAAGCTTGTAAATGTATTGTTGATCTAAGTTATTCGTGAACATGTTTATACAGAATAAACTAAATTGTAATTCTATTTTGTGAGTACAACTTATAGAGTTAACAATGAAATAAAATAATTACATGATTTTACATAATGTTTTATACTTATTTGTTTGATTAGAAAATAAAAATGTATTGTTCTATATAACTATTTAATAAGGGTAACATACATCAACATAAGTTAGGGGTGCTGTGCTTAAGTTCATAATGGGCTAAAGTCGAGATATTTTACCAGTGCTTGAGTCATGCTTGAGCTGCTTGTCTTGAGCATGGTAAAGCCTGGCTTGCATTGTGGCAGTTTGCTACCCCAATTGATACCAAAGAGGAGAAATAAAAAAACCACAAGAGGTGAATAAGTTATTTTTATTGATAGAAGTCTAATTAGTAGAAACCCTTTCTAAATGGCCTCTTTTTTTGCCTATAGATTCTTCTTTTTGAAATGAAAGAAAATATCAGAAAAGCACAAACACAGAGCACCATGTGCAAAGAATATGGTTGGGCTCCCATATTTAAAATATGGTCAGGATTCATGAGAGTGCCTTTCTTCTTCTTTTATTATGTAAAATGGTCTCTCACTTAGGCTCTTTACTGCTTTCATGCTCATTTTATTTGAATGTGCACGCGCGTGTATTATATTACATATGTACACGTGTTTTTTAGGTTTTCCGATCATCCTGAGGATGTTTCCAACATATTCTTGTATTATCCTATCTGCCCAAGGATCCTGATATCATTTTGCTTTTCATTCTTGTGATGTGATCCAATCTTGTACCATGGACTTTGCTTCTTTGCTGCAAAGATCATTGTTGATATTCAACTCTTCTATGACTATGCTAGCTAGTTTGTCCTTTTGGACTGGCTTCACCCATTCCTTCCAATTTTGACCTATCCACCAAAATTTCATGCTCTGAGACTCTCATAGTAATCTTTTTCTGTTACTCTAGGAACTTAAAGCCCCAAATCTTAGGGTGTCTGGCCTTCTTCTGCTATACATATATCTTTTACATTAGGCCCAGCCTTTTTTTTTAATATATATATATATCTTATATTTAGGACAGAAAAGAAATAATGCATGACTATTACTTTAAAAGACGTTGGTTACACATATGAGAAATTATTTTGACCTCTTGTGTTCCTAGCTGAGATATTTACATTTACTTATTTTCTGCACTTTCAAATAGAAAACCTTTATAAAATTGTTTGTTCAGTCAGAGAGTCGGATGTTTTCTTACCCCCTTGACTTGGTCACAACAGTGATTTCTGGCACATGACTCTATATCAATTCTATCCAAGCATGAGGAGGTTCAATTCTGTCCTCACTTTTCATTAAGTCGTAAGGTGGCTCTGCCCCTTGCTTAATTTTTTATTTTTTATTTTTTATTTTTCCTTTCACCTTATCTTTTGGCCATTGCTCACAATTACATAACAGCTCCATTATCTCTTCGTCTACGCACGTCTTTGTTGGAAAAGTCAGGAGGAGTACAAATAGTGAAAACTGGAGAACTACTCAATAGTAGCCTGCTTTATTTATAATAATGAAGTACATAAGACATATATACCCTTGGTAAACAACGATGCTTTTAACAATTTCGTATTTTTTCTTTTTGTGCTTGGTTGATTTATTTCTTTTGGCTATTTTTGTATCTTTTGTATTTGACAATGCCATTACTTTTTATGTTTTCCTTTTTTTTTTAAAAAAAAAAAAATTCCCTACTGTGTGAGAATAAATAATCAGTCACTTATGCTCTGACATCGCTTGTCATACAGGGAAGATAGAAGTATTGGCTTTTACACCAGCTCCTGGCATGTGGGAAGTATCTAATTTTTTTTGCCCATTGCTTCACATTAGGAACTTTCATTTTGTTTTCCTTTGTAAATGATGTCATATGACCATTGCCATGTTGTAACTTGGTCACTGGCTGGAGTAAAACAGCAAGGCAAGCATGATGAATCTCTACACGTATATTAACAATTTCAACATTTGAAGGAAGCATATGCTTTTAGGCCTTTGGCTAGAACAGTTCCGTGGAATTTGCCAATGAGAAACTTTATGAGCTTTCTTTTGGCGAAACCATTTTAATGGAACCAATAAATATGGAACCTTACACTGCGGCTCAGAGGTCTATTCCTATGAGCTCCATGAATAATAGCATGAGGCCTCCACAAATCAACTCTGAAGTGAACCCTGTACATAATTACTCTATACAGACAGGTGAGGAGTTTGCTCTTGAGTTTATGCTTGATCGTGTAAATCCCAAAAAGCTACCGATTCCATATTCTGCAGGAGATTCCAACTATGTCATTGGCTATATGGATCTAAAAGGACTTTTGGGCATCAGTAATATAGGATCTGAAAGTGGGTCTGATATCTCCATGCTCAATGTTGCAGAAAGAGATTCAAAAGATCTTGATAGGAGAAACTCGTATTTATATGAGGAGAAAAGTAATCATGGGACATCATGTTCTGAACAACAAACTTCTTTATGCTATGACAACAGTCAAGGATTTGCTCCTGCCGCTTCTTCTTCTGGATCCTTTGGGAACTCATCAACAAAAATGAAGATCCTCTGTAGCTTCAATGGTAGAATTCTACGACGGCCAAGTGATGGAAGGCTTAGATATGTTGGAGGTGAAACACGTATTATTAGTATAAGCAAGGATATTTCTTGGCTGGAGCTAGTCCAGAAAACTGCAACAATATATGATCAAGCTCACACTATAAAGTACCAGCTTCCCGGTGAGGATCTTGATGCGTTAGTTTCCGTGTCATGTGATGAGGATTTACAGAACATGATGGAGGAATGCAATGCACTGGAAGATGGAGAAGTCTCAAAGAAACTCAGGATATTTCTATTCACCACAAGTGATTCGGATGATGCACTGTTTGGTCTGGGCAGCATTGATGATGATTCAGAAATTCAATACATAGTTGCTGTTAATGGAGTTGACATTGGATCAAGGAAAAACTCTATTGTAAATGATTTAGCAGGATCTTCTTATAATTTGGACGAATTACCTTCACAGAATGTTAACAGGGAGGCAGGTAGGGTTCCAAAAGATACAATCGTTAATAATACCCTGCATGTAGAAGTTGCAGCTGTATCTTCATCAGCGATTCAGTCTGTTCAACCACCTTTACCAAGTGCACTTAAAGCTTACCAAACTCATCCCCCACATCAGGATCATCAGATGAAAACCCTTGGAGAGGCTGAGCAGCACCAGGTGCACAATAATTCTGTTTCACATCCTTTTAGTTACTTGTCCCCTGGAGAGAGTCCAGCTCCAATGCCTTTTCCTTGGCCTGTAAATGAACATGGAGTTTTCACTGGAAGACACCTGGAAAATGGCTTTAGTGTACAGGATCCTAAAAAGCAAGGGAAGGAGATAAAGCTTAAAAATGTTACTGGTAAGGTGCAACCATTGCAAAATGATTTTGGTGTTCCATCAAAGCCATATGATAGTGCTGTCCTGAATCACTTGCAAGCTGAAGAAACATCAGTTAGTAATTCTCTACAAGTGGGCGAACAGCCATCCTTTCCACCCAAAGTCGCTGAACTGCAGCAGGACTCTGTGCCAGCCTCTATGACTGGAAATGCAGGGCAGGTTCCTGAATCTAATTCTGAGCATCTTGACATGCATGGAAGTGACCACGTGACTGATCTGGTGGAATTGAACAACCTTGAGCCCCCTGCTGTCCCTCAGAGGGTGTTCTATTCTGAAAGAGCTTCGCGGGAACAAAAGGAGCTGCTGAGTCGGATTTCCAAATCTGATGATGCTCTTGGTTCTCAGTTTCTTTCATCGCACTCACAATTTGATGTGACACAGAAAGATCTGATCTCAGAGACTGATGACAAACTGCATGATGCAGTGCTAGCCACACAGAATGATTGCTCCAACTCGAATGCAAAGATATTGTATACTGATCCACAAAGTGTTGATAATGGACCTGCTCAACCTGGAAACCACAAAGCATTTGCTGATACAAGTGGTCAGAAGAAAATGTGGGGGGCACCAAAAATTGTGGATGGAAAAGGTGCTGTGCATCAGGACAGGCTTCTTAATGCTGATGGTGAAAGCAAAGAAAACAATTCAAAGATCCTGGGTACAGAAGTATCAGAAGTCAAATCTGAATTTACCCAAGGGAATTCTGTCCAGGACCTTGAGAATCCTCTGTCTGGTCCTCCAGAGTTTGATTGGGCTGATATGTCTGTGAAGGATGTTCCCCAAGTGGAATCTGCTGTCCATTCTCCAAATAGAGAGCAGGGAGACATCCTTATAGACATAAATGATAGATTCCCTCGTAATATTCTTTATGATATATTCTCTAAAGCAACACTCTCTGAGAGTTCTTCCAGTATTGATCCTTTGCACAAGGATGGAGCTGGCTTGAGCTTGAATGTGGAAAATCATGACCCCAAGCATTGGTCATACTTTCAGAACTTGGCACGAGGTGATTTTGTGAATAAAGATGTTTCTCTTATTGATCAAGATTATCCTGGTTTTTCACCAGCACAGACAAAAATGGTTGAAGAAGCTCCCATGGGCTATAATTTTACACCATTAGTGGAAGATTGGCTCCCCGTGGCCCATTCAGATTCCCCAATTAATTTTGTCAAAGGCACCCAGAGAGTAGATTTACCTTCTGCTGTATCTGATGATAGGCATTTGAATTTGAAACAGACTCCATCTCAGGTCAGAGGCAATGAAGGCTTACTTTTTGATGGTACGGCGGAAAATCTCAAGACGCTGGACTCAGAGAATCAGGTAATTTATGCAATTAAAGTTTAGCTTCTCAAATGAACTTTCAGGTAGAGGAGTTCCAAGTTTATTTTTGCCTATGGAGTTTGTGATTGCTATGATGAATATAGGAGAAGCAACAACAACCCAATGATGTAGGGATATCTCCTGCGAATTCTTCTCTGGCAGAATTACAGGTGTGTTACTTATATTGGCCTCATTAGCATATGCCTTCATCGTAAATTGCTGTAAACTGCCATTAATTGTGCTCTTAACAAAGTAGAAAAGGTTATTTGGAGATCTCCTGTGCGGAAGCTTTATTTACCAGCAATCTGACATCTCTGGATGTCCAGGTCTCCAAAGTGATGTGCACAATGTATTTGAGAAACAGTTGATTCTAGGATGGATATTTTAAAGAACAACTCTTCATAATTTTAGAAATTTAAATTTTGATCTCAAATACTGTCTTTTCCTTTTAAGACCGATGCATTTTTTTTAACGTAAAAATTCAAATATAGCTCAACCATTCCGTCCTTATGTCATCCAATGTCATCAATACTAATATTAATATTAATATATATATATAGAAACATTTTGAGAATGAATCATTTTCTCCCAATGTGGCATGCTGTGGATGTTTGAGTCTTTGACACTTCGTACAATACCAACTCACCCCTTTGGAGCATCAATTGGAACTCCTACATACTTTTAAACATTAATGTCGCACCCAGGAGAAATGGAATCGAAAGAATCCCAGAGCTTCATAACATGCATTTGTGTGTATTGCAAGAAGGTGTCTTAGGTTTTTTGCATGGCAGTCATAGTTGCACCAACTCATTCTTTCTTCGTGACTGGAACAAATGAACAAGCTCAACATTCTGAGAAACCTTTGGATTTACCCCGGGCCCAAAACTGCTTAACCACCTTGTGGTGAGAAGCATTTAAAATATCCCATTATACTTTCATCTGTTACCAGAAGTGTTCTGTCTGCTAGTTTTTCCCATATAACAGTTTCACTTGACCCGTTTATGGTTTGATTTGCGATCAAGGCTCCTGTGGTTTCAAAAATGTATCAAAGGGCTCAACTATGCTTTACTTCTTCTGTACTTGTTGCCCTCCTTTATTATGGCTAGAGGACTAGTGGTAATATAGGAGCTATTTTTGCTAAAGTTGCGAGCCACTAGGGGCACTTTTGTATCATTTTGAACCATGAGGTCACATGCAGCACATGAAGACTGCAGAAAATAAAAGAACAAAATAAGAAATTGATGGCTGAAAATAGGATTGAGTTGCTGGAAATACTATTAGAGATTAATAGATTGTGTTGAATAAGAGTAAGTAAAGTATTAGGAACTTCTAGGCAATATAGTCACTATAGTAAATAGTTAGGGCATTAATGTTCCTAGGAAATTGTTGTATTTAATTGTTGGTTTGGTGTGTTCTTATAAATGGACAAGTGCAAAGTGTTAGTCACTTAAGCATCCTCTCGTGCAACCTTTCACCATGTATTCTCTCTCTCTTTCTCAAGCAATTGAGTCATAATAAATTTAATCTCCCCTTCTTTCTCGACATGGTAAGAGAGCTTATAATCCTATGGAAGGAGCTTAATCACGCGTTACTTTAAGTTGTCACGAGTCAGTAACAAGCCATTCAAGTGAAGTCAGCTTTGAGTCAAGCTCCAGTTGTCACTCATTGCCTGTCCTTCACCAGTCAAGCTCTTTTGCCATCTGGTCTGGTAGAAGCTTAAAATTCCTAACTCATCATCATCAAGCTTGTCTGCCATCTGGGTCAGCAAGAGCTTAAAACACATTAACTTCTGTTCCTCCCTTGATTCTGTCCTGTGGAATGCCATCTGGCCATGCAGTTCCCAATAGTCTGGTCTCCATCAAAAGATTTTCTTTTGCTATCTGGCCCAGCAGAAGTTTCAAAATTGTCGTTTAAATCAACAAAGTGACATCTCCTATCACCACAGATGTTGCCAAGCAACATACCCAAAATTCTTTATAAAAAAATCCCATCAAATTTTCTTAGTCACCTCTACAAATCTAATATATTCAGCTGCATCCTGCAAACGAAACATAGTCTTCAGTCCTTGGTCTATTTCCCAGTTGCCTCAGTCCATAGTCAGCTGTCTCAACTGTCATCTTAACTTAAAACCTTCTTCTCATCCAACCAGCAAAATAAGACAATCAGCCATCTCAGAATCCTTTGACAGACATGTTCTTCAAGTTCCGTCCCCAGTAGCTTCTGTCCTTTGTCAAAATGTCTTAGTTTGTGTCTTAGACTTCAGGTTTAGACCAAGAGCAACTTCGGTCGTCTCTGAAAGCAAAGGATTCAACCTGGTTCTTCTTACGGTTCCATATTATTTCATTATATTTGTAACAAGCTTGGTGGGTATTATATGTTTGTTCCAGCTTAAGAGGGTAGTGTTAGAAATAGTAGTAGAGAATTAATAGTGTTTTGGAAATAGGAGAGAGTAAAGTATGGGGACTTCTAGGGAATATAAATAGTCACCATAGTAAATTGTTAGGAGTTAATGTCAATAGGAAATTGTTGTGTTTAATTGTTGGTGTGTTCTTCGTTGTATAAATAGATGTATACCGAGTGCTTTCACTTAAGGAACCTCTCATGCAACCTTTGACACCCTTTCTCTCTTACTTGAGCAATTGAGTCAAAAGAACTTTAGTCTCTCCTTTCTCAAGATAGTGAATGGGGAAGAGTGGGGGAGCAGTGCACCTCCTTGGATAGATCTGAATAAACTTGGAAACTAGTTCCGAGGATAAAAATATCTTTTGTGTTGCAGCAGAAAAAAGAAGGTGGTCTGGGTTTTCTGCTTTCATTTTTGCTCTGTCTTTACATACAAAGGTCCCTTTCTTAGACTCTTTATAACCGAATGACTAACATCCAAACCTTTTCTTTTAATGGTCCTTATGCTTCTGCTTAATGATATCAACCTAGGGACTATAGCAAACTAGGAAAAAGAAAACATTTGGTGATGTTTGAGAGACCAAATGCGTAATTCTTCATGAAATTGATGAGATAGATGATCTGGATGTTAAAAGAGGTTTGTCTGACGTTCATTGTACCCTTGGAGAGAATCTGAGGAAATATCTTGAGGAACTTCTTAAAGAGTGTTAGAAGACCTGGATAAGTGAGTTATAAAGGGCGATTGTTACTAGGTTTTGCCAGCGGGTTGCCAATGGTAGGAGAGAAAGGAGTTTTATCAGAGAATTATGAGATGACAGGTAAATGTTATAATAAATACTCTCTTCGTTGAGAATAACATACCATTACACATTTGGAGATGGGAAGAACTGAATTCGCCCTATTATTGGTGGTCTTGAGTGGCATCCAATAGAGAGTTCCAGGGCCTTTTGGTTAGGCAGATCTGATGAAATTTTTTGTATTTTCATATCTTACTTAAAATGCTTTACATCTGTTTATATGCAAACTTAAGAATCATAGAAGATATGATAGATTTGGATCTAGATTTGTAACTAATTTTTAAAGCAAACTTCTTAACTACATATAGAATAATTAATAAATATTATTCTGTTGCAACAGAAACTAATCAGCTAATGCTCCCCCTCAATCTTGTGAATAAATGTCCTTCATTCTCAGCTTGTATAACTTCATGTCATTTAAACATTTACTAAACATATCTGCGATTTGTCCTTCAGAAGGAACAAACTATATCCCAATTTGTCATGTTTCACATTTCTCCTTTTTGAAGTGCTTGTCCAATTCTATATGGTTAGTTGTGTCATACTGAACAGGGTTATGTGCAATACTAATAGTAGTATTGCCACACATAATCTTCATGTTTTGATCTAACTTCTTCCTTAGGTCGTCCATAAGAATTTTCAGCCATAAGAGCTCACAAATAGCACGAGCTAAGGCTCTAAATTCTGCTTCTGCACTTGATGGAGCCACCACATTCTGCTTCTTTTTCCTCTAGGGTATTAAATTGTCTCCAAGAAACAAGCTATAACCTGTCATTGATCTCCTATCCACTTGAGAGCCTGCATAGTCAGCATCATCATTTTTTATTTTTGGACTAAAACCTCCTTTGGCTTTGAACAAAATGCCTTTCCCTCATGTTCCTTTTAGATAATGCAGAATTCTTTCCACATCAGCCATACGACTAGTTCCAGGATCATGCATAAACTGTCTTGCAATGCGCAGTGAGTAGGTTATATCTCGTCTGGTACGAGACACATATACCTTTCTTTCTCCATCAGATTTTTCGTGCAATTTGTGATTCTATTCAATTGGATTATTTGCTGCCTTTCCTCCTAACAGTCCTGTTTCTCTCTCTATGAACTCACAAAGCTTCAGAGTGTCCTTGATGCAGTCCTGCACTTTTGTCTTGAGCTCATAGATTACTGAAGCACCTCTAATCTTGGAATAAGATTTGTGTGTAGCCTCTCATACTCCTTTGGCATTTTTGAGCCACATGAAGTTCTTGCTCACATCTTGTTGCATTGAATGTCAAACATAATGACTGTATCTTCTATATCCCCTTCTTGGAAGTTTGGATCATCAAAATCATGAGGAAATCCTTCTATATGATCTAGCTCTGTGTTGCCTTTCAACAATCTGTATATGAGTTGAAACCATCAGAAATAATTTTTGTCATAAAGTCTGTAGCTTATTGCTACATTTGGAAGATCACCATTTTTATTGCTATTCTGACTGCTTGAAGGACTTTGGTCCATAGCTAAAGATTTGATTGAAAGATGGGAAAAAAAAAATTCTGATCGAAAATCCTGGACAATCAATGTCAAGGATTCAAGAAGAAAGCAGAGAATTTAGGCTATGAATGCAAAAAGAATTTTAAAGAATTTCTGAGATCTGATACCATGATAAAATTCTATGTATTTTCATATCTCCTTTAAAATACTTTACATTTGTAGATTAAGAATCATAGAAGATAAGATCTAGAAACTTCTAATAACTTCCTAAAAGATTTAGATATAGATTTGTAACTAACTCTTCTAACAAGCTTTTTAACAAACTAGTAACAAAATAATTAATACATATTATTCTGTCATAACTGAAACTAATCATCTAATTAAACATCTAACAAAATCATAGGAAGTTATTCTGTTAGTTACAAATCTATATCTAAATCATAGGATTCAAGTGGATTCGATAAAATGGAGAAGAGCATCTGGAATTCTTTGTGATCGCATGTTGCCATTACATTTGAAGGGAAAGTTCTATAAAACCACAATAAAACCGGTATTATTGTATGGCATTGAGTGTTGGGTCATTAAACAAAAACAAGAACATAAAATGGTTGTAACAGAAATGAAGATATTTAGGTGTATGCGTGGCAAAACTAGAAGAGATAGAATTAAAAACGAAGAGATACATAATAAGTTAGGAGTTAGTTCAATTGTAGATAAGATGCGGGAGTATTGTCTGAGATGATTTGGGCATGTGCAACGAAAACGCAAAAACGCACCGGTGAGGAGAACCGGAAACTTAAATATAAAAGATTTAGTAAAATGTAAAGGTAAACTATTAAAAAACTTGGATACAAGTTATCTGTGAAGATTTAATACTTAAGGGTTTAGCTGAGAAGATTGTTTTGGATAGGAATGAGTGGCGTAAAAGAATCCGCACAAATTAAACCAAAATCATTGCATTTTTTTAATTTTTATTTATTTATTTATTTATTTTTATTTTATTTTATTTATTTATTTTTTGTCAATATTTATCCTTCAAATGGCCAATCCCATAATTTGGGGCTAAGACCCAGATTGTTGTTGTTGCTGTGTGGATAAGCTTTGTGAAGCAATCTTTGGTTTTGATAAGTATAAGTCACTAGTCCTCATGGTTTTGTTGTGGCCTTTCCCTTGGAACATTTGGGATATCATCTGGGAGGATTTGTTTATGGTCTTTGATCATTTTATATTAATGTGATGGTTGGTAAGGGGATGAACTATACTTTTATAACCTTTATTCCTAAGAAACTCGCTTCTTGAAAGTGACGGAATTTAGACCTATTACCTTACCACTAGTTTTTACTGAGTTGTGGCTAAGGTATTAGCTAATAGGTGTTGAAAATATGAAACTTTAAGTCCTTCTGTCCAGATCCCTTGTAGATAGGTCAATGATGTTAATTTTGGGCCCTTCTTTGCCCATGAGAATTGTATTTTTTTCTTCTGGTTCTAGGGCCCATATTTGTCCCCCTGTAAACCCAAAAATGTAAGAATAAAGGCCCAAAAGGAAAGGCTCAAGACAGCCCATTTAAGCTATCACTTAAAATCCAACAGCTCGAGCTGTTGGAGTCCAACGGCTAGTGCACAGCACTAGCCGTTAGACAAAGAGGGCTGTCTTCCCTCTCTCTCTTTCTTCCTTTCTCTTGTCTCCTCTCCTTTATAAATAGGAGTTTCCTTTGTTGTTCTAAGTATGAAAAATTCTCTCAATAACATTCATAAATTATGACCTCCATTCTTTGAGTCTCTCTCTACTTTCCTTTAATTTAAAAATCTTAGAAAAACATTATGGTATCAGAGCAGGCCTTTATACCTTCTTCATCTGGCCTCGGTGATCCTCCTCCACAAATCAGCACATGCAGGTTCACCTGCATTCTTCTTGATGCCACTAATTACAATGCTTGGCAAGATACTATCAAAAGGTCACTCAACTTTTTCAATCTTGAAAACTATATTCCAGAAGAGCCTCCCAATGCTGCTGATGTTTCGTTCTGGAGTTGGAAAAAAATGAGATAATCAAGTGGTGGTGCTGCTCCAAATGTCTCGACAAAACCCACAAAGCTATGGTCTCATATATTCCAAATGCAAAGGCTTTGTGGGACTAAATGCATGCACTATATGGGCAAGAAACCAACACAAGCAGAATCTTTGAATTGAAAAGGAAGATCTCCAAAATTAAGAAGCAAGGAAGGACTCTCCCAGAGTACTTCGGTGAATATAGAGATTTGTGGAATGAGCTCAACTTGTCGAGACCTCCTACCACAAATCCCAAAACTCTTCTTCAAAGAAATGATGAAGATATGACGTTTGGGCTTCTCATGGGTCTCGGAGAAGAATATGCCTCTATCCGACAAGAAATTCTTAGAATAAAGGTATTTCCTTCATTCCAAGAAATTCAATTCATGATCCAAAGGATGGAAACCAGCATGAGGTTGGAAGAAACAACCAAAACCAAATCTGAGGCACAAGGATTGAAGGCTGTCCTAGATGAGCATATGGCCAGCAAGGCTCAGCAACTTGGCAAGAAGGATGTTTGCTCTCATTGCAAAAAGACTGGTCATAGAAAGGAAAAATGCGGGTTCTTCCACCCTCATTTGAGACCAAAATTCACAAAATGGAGCAAGAACAACCTGTTTACACTTAACAAGCCTCCCAAGTTGTGGCCCTTGAAAGCAAAATGGAGGAAATGCAAAAACTTCTCAAGCAAATAGCTCTACATTTTGGTAACCATCTAAACTCTTCTAATCTCGAAAATTGGCTTATAGATTCTGGTTATGATAATCATATGGTCAAGGACAAATGCTAAGTTAATAAATTCATTTCTCTTTTTGACCATAAGATTGTCAAGTTTGCTAATTTACAAAGATTAAAGGTTGATCAAATGGCAGAAGTTGAACTTTTAGGAAAGAAAACAAAAGCTTTATATGTGCCCAAGTTCAACACAAATCTATTGTCCATAAGCAAAATCACTAGGACCAAGATTGCAAAGTTGTTTTTGATTCTAATCAAGTTGTATTTCAAGATTTCAAGTTGAATCGCTTGATTGGAAAGGGGTCTAGGAAGAACAACTTGTACTACTTGGATCAAGACAACCAAGTTTTTGCTGTCCAAAATCAAGTTTTCCCTCTATGGCACGCACATCCTGGGCATCCTGGAATCCAAGCTTTGAAACGCCTATTTCCCGAAAAAGAAATAAAATATAGGAATTGCAAAGGTTATATACTTGGCAAACAAATCAAAATGTATTATCCAATTTCGAATACAATGTATAAAATTATTTTTGAATTAATTCATTCTTGCTTATAGACTTCACCCATTATGTCTCATAATGGATTCAAATTCTTTATAACGTTTATTGACTATAAGATTAGATACACTTGGGTATACTTATTGACCGCAAAATCAAAAGCATTTGAAGCACTTAGGAGTTATTATAGATATATGACCAAACAATTCAATGTTAACATCAAAATCCTTAGGTCCGACCACAGGGAGAGTACACAAGTCATTCATTTGAAAATTTCTTAGAAGATAAGGGCATCATTTACCAAAAATCATGTATTTATACCCCTCAATAAAATGAGATGACTGAAAGAAAGAATAGATACTTAGTAGAAACGGCTAGAACGATAATGTTCCATGCCAATGTCCCTTAGAATTTTTAGAGTGAGGCCATAAAAACTGCCACCCATCTCATTAAACTCATGCCCACAAATGTGCTATGCGGTAAATCTCCTTTAGAAGTCCTCAATTGGAAATCGAATATTTTCCACTTGAGAGTCTTTGGATGTATATGTTATGTGCATGTACCTAAACATTTTAGAGAGAAACTAGACAAAAAGGGAAGGAAATGTGTTTTTCTAGGGTACTCTACATTTGAAAAGGGATATAAATGTTATGATCCTTTAACTAACAAACTATACATATTTAAGGATATGATATTTGTGGAGAATGAAATTTACTTTGCAGATCCCAAGCCTCAAAGCACTCTAACAGAAACATTTACCCCAAGCAATTGGAATATTCAAATTCCTTCCATCAACATTAGTAAAGAAGTTAATCAAGAAGATGGGGCTCAAAGTCAAGACCAAATGGAAGAAAGGGAAATTGAAGAGGATCAAAATCAGAAAATTTCAAATAGTGATGAGTAAAGAGGGTCAAGGGGAGAAAATGGAACTGAAGATACTAAGGAGATCAATTAGGACAAGACGAGCTCTTTCAGAATAGAAGTTTTACTATAACTCTCACTCTACAGCTTATCCTCTTTTTTATGTTTATACCATCGCTAATGTATCATCTAGCCACCAAGCTTCTTGAGAGGCATAGATCAAATGCACTAGCCAAAGACCTTTGAAGAAGCTCAATGCCATCCTCAGTGGCTTAACGCTATGAAGGATGAATTGGACACATTAACAAAGAATGGGACATGGGAGGTTACATCACTTCCTAAAGGAAAAAGAGTAGTGGGCTACACATGAGTTTATAAGATAAAACACAAAAGTGATGGCTCTATAGAACGATACAAGGCAAGGCTAGTAGTAAAGGGATTTACTCAAGCTTATGGAACATATTATAAGGAAACATTTTCTCTGATAGCCAAGATGAACACAATCCGACTCTTGATGTCCCTTGCTGTCAATCACTCTTGGCCTATGTTTCTGATGGATGTGGCCAATGCCTTCTTACAAGGGGACTTAGAAGAAGGGGTCTACATGGAGATGCCTCCGGGACTTCCTCAACAAGAAAATATGGTGTGCAAATTGAAGAAGGCGATTTATAGGCTCAAATGGTCTCATAGAGCATGGTACACCAAACTTAGCTCAACCTTTCTTAGTAATGGTTTTAAGAAATGCAATAGTGATATATCTCTTTTCGTTAAAAAACTAAATGGAAACATCATTATTCATTGGTCTATGTTGATGATATAATCATCACCAGAAACGACTTGAGCCTAATTAACCAAGTAAGAAATTTCCTGCAATCTAAGTTTGATATTAAAGAATTGGGAAAACTAATGTATTTTCTAGGTATAAAACTTGTCTATTGTCCAAATTGGTTTGTTTTGTCAAAAAGGAAGTATGTGCTTGATCTTTTGCAGGAAGTAGGGAAGTTGGGGGCAAAATCTGCTTGTAGTCCCAGCTCATCCATTGGATTCAAAGATGATGAAAAAGCATTTGAGGATGGGCAAAGGTACCAAAGACTAGCGGGGAAGCTGATTTATCTCACGATAACCTGACCAGATATATCATTTGCCATGAGCCAAATTAGCCAACACATGCACAATCCAAAGAACAGAGAGATCATGGTGTATTGTGATACGGATTGGGCAGGCAACTCCGAGGATAGGCGATCTACAACCGGGTATTACACATTCGTAGGAGGTAACCTTGTAACTTGGAAGAGCAAAAAACATGTGGTATCAAGGTCCAGTACTGAAGCTGAGTATAGAGCTACGGCTGCCGCAACAAATGAGATAGTTTGATTAAAGGCCTTAGTTAAAGAGCTAGGTTTCATTGTTTTAAAGAGCTAGGTTTCATAGTTCCTACTCCAATCAAGCTCCATTGTGACAATCAATCCGCAATTACATAGCTTCTAATCTAGTATTCTACGAGAGAACAAAACTCATTGAGGTGGATTGCCATTTTGTAAGGAAAAAAGATTGAAGAAAAACTAATCACCACACCTTACACAACAAGTGATGATCGAGTTGTTGACATTCTCACCAAACCGTGGACTGCCAACCACATTCACAAATGCATGAGCAAGTTGGGTGCCATCAACATATATGCTATGCACCCAACATGAGAAGGAGTGTTTAAAATATGAACCTTTAAGTCTTTCTGTCCAGATCCCTTCTAGATAGGGCAATGACCTTAATTTTGGGCCCTTCTTTGCCCATGAGGATTGTATTTTTTCTTCTGGTTTTAGGGTCCATATTTTCCCCTTATAAACCCAAAAATGTAAGAAAAAAGGCCCAAAAGGAAAGGCTCAAGACAGCCCATGTAGGCTGTCATTTAAACTCCAACAACTCAAAGAGCTGTTGGTGTCCAACAGCGCACAGCACTAGCCGTTAGACAAAAAGGGTTGTCTGCCCTCTCTCTCTTTCTTCCTCTCTCTTGTCTCCTCTCCTTTATAAATAGGAGTTTCCTTTGTTGTTCTAAGTATGAAAAATTTTCTCAATAAAATTCAGAAATTATGACCTCCATACTTTGAGTTTCTCTTTAGGTGGGTGTGTCACCCTTATTTTCTTTCCCTTTTAAGATTTCATGGACGAGAAGATTGCAAAGTTGATGAGATTTTCTTCGGTAGGGAAGTGGGTTCTGCTAAGGGTCCTTGTATTTTGGTTTGATAAATATTTTTCTTGTAAGCAAATGGCTTTGGAGATTTCTCTTAAAATCTAACTCTTTAGTAAATAAGGTTATCAAGAGCAACTACGATCTGTGACAAAATGGATGAAATGTTAATGCTGGAGTGAGAGCTTTTTGTTGTCACCCTTAGAAATTTCTCTTTATTGTGTTAGGCTTTTCTTCCTCTAGTAGCTTTCAGAGTAGGTGACAGAAGAGCAGTAGAGAGAGAACAAAATAAAGGATGAAAGGAAGACAAGACATTGAGAGAGAAAAAGAGAAACAATTGAATAAATAGATAGTCCAATGGCTGAGATTTAGCATGTTTCTTGGATGGATGGCTGAAATTAGGCAAAATCCAACAACTAAGATCACTAGAGCTATTGAGGATGTACAGTGGAGATTAAAAACAATCACAATGGATGATATTAAACAGATCCTTAGGTTTCCAAAATTGGAGACAGTATCCTGACTTTATGTTCTTAAAAATAGAAATCTTGGCCCAAAAAGTAATCTAGGCCAAGAAGGGAAGCTAGACCATTGGAACACAACCCAAGGACCCGGAACACGAGCCAATGGCTGAAACCACAAAGCTCAATTAAAACAATGCCAACTGAAAGATACCAGGGGTTCTACCTATTTTCTATATTATACACCTCCCAACTTGAAAGGTACCACGCCTTACATAAAAAATTGGGTGTCAACATTCGTCAGGTGTAAAAAATGATGGTTAGAGCTGAGGTGAGATCGTGGAGCGAAACTATACTAGTATACAAATTATTTGTTTCACTCACTATTGAGGATAATATATTCTTTACTTCATTTAATAAAATTCATTTTTTATCAGAAAACAAAATTATCTGAGTCTTGGGGATTGCAGCATCTGAATTCTCTGGCTGAAAGTCCTCAAATCTGCTGAATTCTTTATGACAAGAAAGCGTGTCTTGTAATTTTGATGCTTGTTTTTTTTTCTTTCTTCCAGGGTGGGGGGAGGGGAGTAATTTCAGTCTTTGTTTCCATCAAGAGGATTGAAAAAGGATGCTAGTAGAGTTGTAAAGTTGCAATCTTCTCAAGGAGTATTCAGTTTCTATATAATTTTTTTCACATCCTAGAATGGAGTTCCTATTTCCAATTTTTGATATTTTAATTTTAAGAGTTTACCATATCTTGTTGCCTTTTATACCGTAAGAAATGCAATTTTTTAGAGTGGCTGAAATGATGTTACTTCTGTCACAACTGAAAGTTGAACTCTGCATATATTCAAATTTTGAAGATACTCTATGAAAATCCTCTGCTATTCTGGAGAGTGATTTAATATCTGAATGACTTTCTTTACACAATGTTCAGACCCTTGCTAGATGCTTCAAACTTTTGAAGCCTGTGATGCATATTTCAATTTCGCAATTTGTGTTTCCGCAGCTCATTCCTGCACAGTTTTTCCACAAGAAACCTCTAAGATGGTTACATTTAATTGTGAAGTTCTTTACATTTTCTATTAAAATTGAAGTTTGTATTTGACCTCTTTGACATGATAATGGCAGGTCATAAAATATGAGGATCTTGAAGAATCGAGAGAACTGGGGTCTGGATCATTCGGAACTGTTTATCATGGAAAATGGAGAGGAACTGATGTTGCCATAAAGAGGCTAAAGAAAAGCTGCTTCACAGGTGGTTCATCGGAGCAAGAAAGATTGGTAATTGTTGCCATTCCACTATCCTTTTTACTCATATCCCAGCAGTGCACCTGTTAACATTTTCCTGACAAGGAGCATTGACTTGCCTGAGAGTTTGTCGCAAGAGATCTGGAGATCAGATGGAAAACCTCCTGTTCTATGATACGGACTCTGTTTTCTGGAGATCAGCTGGATAACAAGCAGCATAAGTTCTAATGAACCATCGGGATACTGCTGTTTACCATTAAAAAAAAAAATGAAATCCGAATTCTTGCATCAATTGCGTTGTGAGTTGAGTGCCATCTAATTAATTCTTCCATAATAATTTCAGACAACGGAATTCTGGCAAGAAGCAGATATTCTCTCAAAACTTCACCATCCAAATGTTGTGGCGTTTTATGGTGTTGTGCAAGATGGACCTGGTGGAACATTGGCAACTGTTACAGAGTACATGGTGAATGGCTCTCTTAGGCATGTTTTACTCCGCAAGGACAAGTAAAGCTTCAACTTGTATCATTTCTTGCCTCTATTTTTTGCATGATCTTTGTTCCTTTCAATTATAGCAATTATCGAGTAACAAACCATATTATGATCATCTTACTTTCTGGGGTTTAAACTGAAAGAGAAACTGAGATTGTAGTCACATGACAAAAAGGTATTCTGCAAGTAACCTGAGCAACTGAGGTTGTAGTCACACAATAAAAATGTATCGAGCAAAAAGAGAAATTATAACCTTTCCTCGGTAAACATAGACATTTTATGTTATTACATCATGATCCCCAGTATTTTTCATGGTATTTGTTTCTGCAAGGAAGCATATTCCTTCTTTCATATGATTGGATGTAAAATATAATATGTATTCAAAACTTGCGAATCCCCTTTATTTCCATTTGATATTCCCTGTGTTTGGGAGATCTTATTATGGGCTGTATTTTGAGGGGGGATGTACCTTAAGCTAGTGGAGCAATTGGTTGTTTGTTATGGATTTTCATCTTTAGTATTTGATGGCTGTAACTGTTAGGTATCTTGACTGTCGAAAGCGTCTAATTCTTGCTATCGATGCGGCCTTTGGAATGGAATATTTGCATTCCAAGAATATAGTACATTTTGATTTAAAATGTGACAACTTGCTTGTGAATTTGAAAGATCCTTCTCGACCTATTTGTAAGGTAATAATGATGGTACCCACTTTTTCTTAAGATGCTGTTGGTAATTTGAATTGTGAAACAAGTAATTTCTCATCAGAAGATGATTTTGTTCCATGTATTAGGTTGGTGACTTTGGCTTGTCAGAGATTAAAAGAAATACTCTTGTGTCTGGTGGTGTCCGGGGAACTCTACCATGGATGGCTCCGGAGCTGCTAAATGGGAGCAGCAATAGGGTCTCAGAGAAGGTAAACCTAGACATCATAATCTTATTGCAAGTTGGTGTCAGTTTTTTGAGACCCTTGTATTATTTACTTTACTGAAGACAACCCTTTCTTTTCCTTTGGTGTTTTGACTGTCAGTATGCTAAAAAGAGTGTAATACATTAAGAGGCTCTCAAAACAATCAGATTCTTCTTACATTTGAGGAAAATGACATTTATCTTAATGCACCTTAAATTTGACTTGCTTCTTACTGTAGATGTGTCACATGCACTTTAAATCTTATGCTACCATTCTGTTTAAACTAATTGTTAAAAAAAATCTGGGGAGCCTTTGGTTTAGTCAACTTTGAAATTGGTTCTTAGTTTTCTTAACTTGATTCGCTGAGCTGTCAGGGCTCCCTGTTATATGATTTGCTGCCAGACTAATTAATTGTCCCTGATTTTGTGATCCACAGGTTGATGTATTCTCTTTTGGTATTGTCTTGTGGGAGATTCTTACAGGCGAGGAGCCTTATGCAAACATGCACTACGGTGCAATTATTGGTGTGTCTCCATACTGGTTGTACTCTGCTGAAATGTTTATCCATTTTTTGCATTGGATACTTTTAAATTACATTGGCAAATGCATTATGGGGTAGATCAAGATATAACATAAACTACTTGACAGGAGAAGGAAACAAAGGCCTTTTCTCTTTTGGCTAGAATTAACCTATCCTACAATTACTGGTGGTATGGTATGGGTGACAGTCACATTCAACAGTAGCTTAAAATACTGGCCTGGTCTCATGTTCCTCAATTTGGCCATTCCTTAATGTCTGGAGTCGCAAATATAACTCCATTTGAGCTATGAACCAGCCTCCGCCTCACCTCAACGTGGCCTTTGTTTCTGACATGCAAAATCCACCTTCTGGTTATTTGACATTTGTGAAATATTTATTTGGCATTAAACAATTGTATAATGTGGTATCAAATTCCCTGTGCTACAGGAGGCATAGTAAGCAACACTTTGAGGCCGACCATCCCAAGTTTCTGTGATCCCGAGTGGAGGAGGCTAATGGAGCGGTGTTGGGCTCCTGAACCTATGGCGAGGCCGTCTTTTACTGAAATTGCCGGTCGCTTACGCATAATGTTGGCAGCAAGCAAAAGTAAAACTCTGGGTAATCACGCATCTAAAAATTGATCTTTTATGGTCAAATTATTTCTTCTATACAATATTTCCACATTGGTTATTTGTTCAAATATACATGTCTAGGCAAAGCACGTATTTATGTGTTCGAGTAAATTGGTTTGAACTGCACCAATTAGTTGTAAAATATCATTAAATGGATATTCAATAGTCAATGCAAAAACTTGATTTTCTTGTACAATGTCCGAAAACAGATTTTTTTAATCCTGTATATCCGGTCCATTTCAATGCTGGAATAACAATTTTGACTGTTCTAACATAACTTGAACATGCCTTTTTTTGAGTTGGTCTTAATCAAATTATGAAAAAAGTTGTAGAGGGAAACTTAGTGGAACAATACTTTTGGCAACTAGGACGTTCTGTTAAGCAGTCGTTTAGAGGGATTTTTGATGGCCTCGTTTCCTTGGATCTTGCTACCTTAAAAAATTTCTTCCGTGAGGCAACCTTTGCATTGCATCATTTAGCAACCTCAAGTACATCTTGGATGCCTTAATCTTGGGGATGCATTTGACTGACAAGATCTGAGCTTCCAAATGTTCGAACTTAGATTGTTTGAATTAACCTTCTCGTGCTCCCCACAAGCTCAAGCGGCCGAGCATAAGCTTGGGTCATTGTGAGCCCGGGTTTGTCAACTTTGCAATCTCTGCTTATTAAATTTGTTTTACTGTTGGTTATTTACTTTTATTTAATTTATTCTCGTCTATTTTGATTAATCTTTTAAATAAATTCAGCTCAATACAATTACTTTGAACACCCTGAAAGAACACTCTAGTGAAGAGAACCTAATAAAATTTTTGAATATCACTTAAATGATTAACCTAGTTCACTGATAAATCATTCAAATGATTCAACTTCTTTCAGTTGCACCTCTCTTTCTCTCTCTCAATGATTCACGATCTCAAAGACATTTAGGGTCTAGGATGACGATACATTGTTCAGTTGCCATGCAGATGCCAACATTATTGGCCTTCCTTTCCAGCCAAGAAGTAGGCAACCCTTTTCAGTAGCTAGAGTATAACCATCACATCCGTAAACAGAGAGCATCATCCTGGCCTGGCTCATGCATTTCAATCCCACAACTTGGAATCCTGCTCGGCCTAACTGCCTTCGCCATTGGTCTGCTCTTTCATGCCTCTCAATCCTATCTGGGCCTTCATATGCAACAATGTTTCTAATTTCCTCTGCAAAGTGAACTCTCTCTATCTTCGTTCGCTTTGGACTGTTTCGAGGTAGACTTGCTTCAAGGGAGTCAAAAATGGCAGAATAATAGTGAAGGGATTCTAGGAACCTCCCTAGAAAGAAAGGTCCATTGTGGGTTGCATCTTGTTCCACCACTGTAAGCAAGGTTGGCCCTAGTTTTCTGATTGCTTGTAGGACTGCCTTGAGAGATCCTCTGCTCTCCTTGACATACTTGTGCAGATGCATGACGCTATTGACAAACAAAGCATCACCTTCTCTCAAGTCGAGGCTTTCTTTGGTCAAGAGTGAAGGAGACATTGGCTCTGGTATGATGTTGAAATCTAGATGAATTCGTAGTGAACTAGCATCCTCCATTAGGGTTTTCATACCGGTTTCAAGATCAATTTGGTTGTTGTTGTTGCCTCCAAGTCCTGTAATTCGGACTTTTGGCGGGCCCTCAGGCCGGGAGGCTAGGGCTCTTATCAGAGAAGGCCACTGAAGGGAATTTTCCATTCCAAGGTCAATGATGTGCAAGGACTCTTTCCCTTGGGCTGCTTGGCATATGGCTTCATTAGCAGCCATGTAACCAAAGGCAAGGTAAGGAGTTGATTGATAAAGGAATTGGAAGGCTTCCATTTTCTCCTCACCGGTGATTAAGGGAGAATCTACCCTTGTACCGCTTGCATTAACATTTTGAAGAAGAGATAATCTAGATTTTAGGGCTGACGCAAAGCAATAGGACACCCTTTGCAATGAATCACCCCAAGGATTAGCTGAAGACCAAACTTGGGATAGAATGGAGCTTGCAAGTTTGGTGTCTCTGCAGCCAACTGCCTCAGCACATGCCAATAACAAGTGCACCAATTGAAGGCCCTGGTCTACCGCTTGTTGGTTTGCCTCCTCTGCACTAGGCATTATCATCATCACCTCCTGCTGCTGCTGATCGGCACCATCTTTGAACGAGCCCTTCATCATCTTCACTTCTTTGCCTTCCATTGTCAATGAAGAAACAGCTCCTCCATAAACATCATTAATCATGGAATACATCTCACCCTTATCTTGAAAGGAATCGCATGACTGGATTTCTTTTTGCATCTCATTCTCATTCTGGTTCTCTTCTTTGTCGTAGTGATCCATGTTAATGATGCTATCCACAAACTCTTCTTCTTCACAAGTAGCTAAAGCAGAGCTACTCGTGTCAGAAGAAGACCAAAATTCAATCTCACTCATGAGCAGTGTCTCCTCCCACTCTCCACCTAATTCTTCTTGCTTCTCCACTCGCGCAGGACCAAACTTGTGGATGGGGAATGACACCCAACCATTCATACCTTCCATAATAGGAGAACTGAACGTGGGATTGCCCTTTAAATTTGGCTTCTATTGATTCCAATCTTGCTATGATTTCTGTTAATATATCTGTGATGAGTAAGAATATTCTCTTTTGGTTTGAGGTTAAGGAGAAAAGATGCACCTCATTGATAAACTAGCACTTTATAAATTCTAGGACAATGAAGAAATCTTCATGCATACAGGGCGCATCCATGGTAAAACAAAAGGCACATAATCATACATGCATCCAACCAGGCACATGTACATGTAAATCTCGCGTATTTGCTTCTGTAGTGACATGGATAAAGTTAGAAATTTATGTGTGAGGAATGAAATACAAGCATACGGGGTTATTATTTCACGGATATAGTGTTATAATTTTTAGTAAAATTTCATTAGCCCCATCTATGATTAACGAGGCTAATTAAGCTTTGTCATCTTTAGATGGAACCTTATGCTTTGAAATGTCCCACAATACTTGTCCATGCAGAAAGTAGACAATTGCTATGCATGGATATCCTTTTCACCCCTATCCTTGCTCCTTTTGCATTAGATAAATACCTCATTATAAAATCTTACCATGAAAGGGCTATTCAATCGTTTGCATACAAGGCAACTTCTTTCCTTTTTTAAAAAACATGAATACCAAAAAAAGGCAAGCTTTAAATGACCAACTAAAGCACCACAAGTTACAACAAAATGCCTTACCAAAAAAAAAAAGTTCAACAAAATGCACCTCGGGAGAAAATGCTAATAAAGAGAGGAAAGATTTTGAATATTTTCTTTGGGTATCAATATTTATGTAATTTGTAACCATTGGATTGTAACTCAATGCCATCATTTTGATGAATGGCCGTTGGATGATAATTTATTAATCGTCGTCTCATAGATATTCCTAAAGGGTTAACATACCCAAGTGACAGAGAATCCAATCAAAACCAAACATCCGTGCACCACCATCCCTTAGCTCCATATTTAGCAAGCCAGTTAGCCATATTTTGCTTTGACAGGTGGGCTACAATTTTTTAATTAAATTGTTAATCAAGAATATCTAAAAGGTCAAGATCTAGTCCTGGAAATTTGGTCATAAATCCAATGTATAAACCTCTCCTTTAGCATTGGGTTTTTTAATGCCAATCCGCTATACCTTAACTTGTACTGTCTTCTTCTCCTTAGATATCTCGATTTCGAATCTCTCTTATGTACCCAAAAAAAAAAAAAATTGAGTTTTTAATTAATTTGCACATGAACAAAAAGAAATGCCTAGAATGTCTAAATGTCTACCCTCCTGATCAGATTTTGAGGGCTACATCAACACCGAGGCATGCCATTTTAGTAACCAGCACTAAGACATCTTTTGTTCATCTGTGCAAATTAATAGCCTATGGTGGGCAAATTGGAAATATTAACCCCCCCCCTCGGGGATAAATGGAAGAAAGATAAGAGCATAGGACTCTTTGTTAATATATGACAAACAAAACAAATACAAAAGCTTTAAAAAAAAATCCTTGGTGAGTGAATATAAAGGGTTGAAATGACTCTTGAATGATTTTAAATGTGCTTTGCTATGAGGGAGAATGTGGATTTCGGAGGTGAGTGAAAGGGACATGAAGGGTGGTGACAGCAAGCATTAAGATTTGTTTTCTTCTAATCCTTTTTTTTTTTAAAAAAAAAGATCAAAATTAATATATATATATATATATGAGAAATATAGAATGGTTAGGAGTTTTACTTGAATGGGCCGGCCTTTAAAGACAAGAAAATGAGATTCTTTAGAGGGATACAAATGCACAAGTTGAACGAAGATCGGTTAACTCAACCAAGGTGGGGTCCAGTCTGTCATGGTATCTTGTGTTTGTCAAAACATGATGGATGCCCTTTCCTGGTTCCTCCTGGCTTGGGTCGGCCAACAAGCAATGAGACATAAAAAGGGTGGCCTATGTTTTCCTATGTTTATTGAATGTTTCTTATTGCAGAATAAACCTGAGGGTATGGTATGGTTCCCACATGCATGATGTCTCAAACATATGCTTCCATAAGATGCTTCTATCTGATTATTCTGCAAGTCTTAACCATATTGCCTTTGTTACGCCTTCACTGGATTCTCCAAACAGTTGGTTACCTTTTATTTACTCCTCCATTTGATTCGAAATTCACGCTACATAGTGGGAATGTTTGGTTCTTACTTGGGTATTTATGAAAACTTAGGCAATTGTATGCATGGGAATAGCCATATCAATCTCTCATCTCTTTTTCTTTCATGTTATTGAGGCCTTGTTCCCATATGTTTAGCAATTTTTCGAAAAGAGTGATCAGAAATGGCTGAGGTGATTGACTAAAGTTGTACAATTGATAAATAATCATAATGATGGGATAAATAACTCAATCTTTTGATTCCTTCTGTTCAGGTTAAAAATAAAAAATAAAAAATTGAACTCTCTCTTGATAAATAAGCTTGATCTGATCTTAATGAAAGCACGAAACAAAGAAAAACTGAAATTCTATCAATGAAAGCATGTGAACTAAGGCAAATAAATGCCGAAACTTAAAGAAGTATGAATTTAAAAGACATAAGGTAAGGTAGATAATGTGAAAATAAATTGACTAGTAATGTGTTAGGTCTAGATATCCTTAGTTCTCCTCCTTCAAGCCTATTTGTAGTCATTTTCCCTACAAATAATGCTTGTCATGTGTTCCTTGATTTTCTCCTTAATTCTCTAATTATACAGATTATGGATAACAATTCAAATCTTCCAATTTTAGACATAACATAAATCTCTTTTTCTTCTTACAAAAACATAATCTTCTCCCTCTTGGTTTCATAGCTTCTCTCCTCTTTCATTCTTCCTCCCTCCTATCCACCCTTTCTCTCTTCTTCTTTCTCCCTCCTCTCTTTGGCTCTTTGCTCCTTCTCAGGAGTGGTGTGAGTTTAGAGATTAGAAGGCACCACTTAATATAGCATCAAGCATAGCAAGTCCAATATAAGAAGGATGGAGATCAAGCCACTTGTTGAGCAAATTTGGACAAATGTTAAGCTTGTCCAATGATTCAAGATATGGTTTTGAATTAAGATTTGATGTGAGACGACATGATCAAAAGACACTTCAAAGGCCAAGATCAAAAGTTGTGTTAATTTGGTATTGGTGGATCAAATGGACGGTTAAAATTGAGGCATGAATTTTTATTCCAAATCAATAGTCGAGATTTTATATTTTCAAAATATATTAATGAAATTAAAATTTTTAAGGTTTTCAAAAATTACTTGCTAGGGTTTTTGTCAAAATATTTTAAAATAGTTTTCAAAAATTGATATTATATATATATATATAGATGTTTGTTTAAATCAACAATTTCAAAATTTTCTAAATCCCTGAGATTGATCTTTTTTAATTTTCATAAAAATATTATGGTTAGGGTTATCATATCCTCCCCTCAATTAAAGAATTTGGTCCCTTGAATTCAACAAATACTAAGCGGACATATGTTAGACGAAGTTCAAACATATTCTAAGGAGATTATCAAAGTATTGAGCAAGTATCATGCAAACAGATGTTTGGAAAAAATTCACTTTAGCAAGCAATCATGCAAATTCTAAAGGATTCTTATGCAAAATTAACAAAATTTTGGGCAAATAGACAAATAATCAAACAGTTAGCATTAAACAAACCTAGTTGGAATATTAGCGTTAAGTTCTAAAATATAACCCTAATTTGCCAACTTAAAAGATCAATCGCAGATTAGTGAATATATATGGGTATTGTCTTCATAGGAAATTAGCAAAAGACCGAAAAACACAAACTATTTAAAGACGTAAAGATAAACCAACTGGTATAAATAAAGGAAGAGGCAATGATATCAAATTCATCATAAGATTCAATCATTGAGTGCAATTAAAGCTTAATTATGTGATGAGGTCATCAAAATTGCAAAGAATTGATAAGATCCAACTCAAGTTTCAGTTGGGTCAATGATAAAAGCTTGAGTTAAAAGATTCAAAGAAATACTGAATAATTTAATTCAGAAGATTTTACAACAAGAAATTAGAGTCCAAATGAATGAAGAACAAAAAATGCTTTTAATTTTTTTTAAAAAAACAAAAATAAAAAAAAAAGAACAAAAAAAAACCAAAAAAAAAAAAAGAAAAAAAAAAAACGAAAAAAAAATAATACTTGGTCAAAATAGTTTGGTTTATTTAGTTTCCTAATTTTTCTTTGTAGTTTAGTTTCATAATTTTGATTATTTAGAGAGTTACTAAATTTTAGTTGTCAATTTAGTGTTTACTTTTAACCTATAAATAGGTCATTACATATTGTGTAAAATTCAACTTTTGAGAGAATTAATAAAATTGTGAAGTTTCTTCACACGTCTTGTTCTTTTGAGAACTTTTGAACTTATTTAAAATAGGAATCTTGTTTAGTTCTTAGACTTATCAATCTAGGTTTTGAACTACCTAAATTGTGGCGTCATTCATTCCATCTTTATACCAAAGTTCTTGTTCTAGTAAGAAACGAGTCTAAAGTCATATAGCTTAAGTTCTTCATTCTTTAGGATAAGCGTTGAGGTCTTTAATTCCACCGGTTCAAATAAATTCGTTGGGATGATTTTTGGGCTAAAATTAACTTGTTCGTGGGTTCTAGGGTTTCTACACCCAACGGGTTCATATCAATTGGTATCAGAGCTAATCTAGATTTTCTTTCCATTGAATTATTCTTATTTTATTTTCTTTCTCTTTATTCTTGTTTATGTCTTAAAATTCTAATTCCAATCTCGATTCATCATCTTGACCAAAATTCTTTATTCGTTGGTTTATTTCTTATTTTTTGTGTATTTTATTTTATTTTATTTTTTGCTGCCATAATTCAAAACCATTAAAAAAATAGGGTCAAAAAAAGAGGCCAAAAAAATAGAAGGCCCACAAAAAAAAGGAGGTCGTGAAAAAAAAAAAAAGAGGCAAAAAAAAGGCCCACAAAAAAAGAAGACCGTGTAAAAAAAAAAAGAAAAAAAAAAGGCAGGTTCCAAATTCTACAAAATTGATAATTCTTCATTTTGTGATCTTGTTCAAATTTGGCAAGTTCTAAAGTGTTATTACCAAATTTGAATTAAAATTTTCTAAATTTTTTGGTTGAGTTTGAAATATTTCCTTATTTGTGCACTTTTCTAAATTTGTGCACTTTACTAAAGTCAAAACTTTCTATAATTGTTTTTTTTTCTCGGTCTCTTTTCTTATTTGCTCTCCTTCTTATTTGTTTCATTCTTTATTTGTTTTCTCTTAAATTGGACTTTTTCCAAATTTGTAACCTTCCTTATTTCTCGTTGTTTTTTTTTTCTTGATCTTTCTTTCTTTGTGCCTATTATTAATATTTTTTTTTCATATAAGTCTTTGAATTTCACCCGACAATTATTCTTGAATTGGATTCTCGAGTTCAATAAAAAACTTGACTAAGTGAAGAAGAGTGGTAAAATGCAAGAGAAAATTCATTAAAGATAAAAGCCAAATTCAAAGAGTAAAACACGAGTGAATTTGAGTGAATCATTATTTTTTAGTGAAACACGTGAGGGAGTGTGGTGAGGTTCTTTCCTATTTTATTCTAACATTGTCTTGCAGATTTTAATCATGTCTCAAAATCAAAAAGATAACACAAGTGATGAAGTTCAACCATACGTTGGGTCGAATCTATAACAACAAACATTTATGGGGGAGATGAGACGGATGATAAAGAGGGAGTTAGATCTTATACATGAAAGGTTGGATAAGGTAGAAGAGGGATCGCAAAAGGGACAACCATCGATAGGGCCGAACCCCTCAAGAAGGAATATATTTCATCAAAAGGAAACTGAAATTGTTGATGAATTTGAAGGAGATGGGTTAGAGGAGGAGTTTGATAGGTTATCAGTGGATAGTCATAGGAGACTGGGTCGAGATAGAGCAGTTAGGAATCGGGTAGACAATAACTTAGATAGTATTAAGATAAAAATTCCGTCGTTTCAAGATAAAGTGATCCCGAAACATATTTTGAGTAGGAAAAGAAGATTGAACTGGTTTTTTATTGTTACAACTATTCCGAATTAAAGAAGGTAAAATTGGCTGTTATTGAGTTTATCGATTATGCAATTGTATGGTGGGATCAGTTGTGCATCAATAGAAGGCGGAACGGGGATCGACCTATTGAAACTTGGGATGAGATGAAGAAGGTGATGAGACGACGATTTGTGTCGAGTCATTACTATAGGGATTTATATCTCAAGTTGCAGAGTCTCCACCAAGGTAACCAAAGCGTAGACGACTATTACAAAGAGATGGAGATGACTATGATTAGAGCTAATGTGGAAGAGGATAGAGAAGCGACGATGGCTAGATTTTTGAATGGTTTAAATCGAGAGATTGCCAACACGATCGAATTTCATCATCATGTGGAGTTTGAGGATTTAGTACATATGGCAATTAAGGTTGAGAGACAGCTCAAGAGAGGCAGCATATGGCCAAGACCAGCCCCACAAATTCCGAGTGCAACATCTTGGAGAACGAGCTATCCAAAAAAAGAAGAAAATTTAGTCACCTCCAAAGTTAAATCTGAACACAAATCAACTGCCTCCACCATAACTTCTTAAGGTAAGGCAGTCTTCACTTCAACTCGTTCTAGTGAGATTAAATGCTTCAGGTGTCAAAGAAATGGATATATAGCTAGCCAATGTCCAAACAAGTGAGTTATGTTGATTCGGGAAAATGGTGCAATCGAGTCCGAAGATGAATATGATATTGATTGTTTGCCACCATTGGAAGATGCCACGATCGGAGATGAGGAGTACGGGGTTGAACACGGTGAGATGTTAGCACTAATTACGTGCCGAGCTTTAAGCTTACAAGCCAAATGAGATGAAAAATGTATACAACAGGAGAATATTTTTCACACTCGTTGCCATGTGAATAAGATATGTATTTTAATTATTGACGGTGGTAGTTTTACTAATGTTGCGAGTACGACTTTAGTGGAAAAGCTGAATTTGCCAACCACTAAACATTCTCAACCATACAAACTACAATGGTTGAATAATAGTGGAGAAGTGAGGGTTACAAAGCAAGTTGTTGTGTCATTCTGAATTGGGAAATATGGGGATGAGGTGTTATGTGATGTGGTGCCAATGCAGGCTAGACATATTTTGTTAGGAAGGCCTTGACAATTTGATCGACATGTATAACATGATGGCTTCACCAACAAGTATTCATTCATGATCAATCAACGAAAAATCACTCTGATTCCGATGACACCAACACAAGTGTATGAAGACCGAGTGAGATTGCAAAAATTGAGTGAACAAAAGAAATAGAGAGATCAAAATGAGTTGAGAGAAGAGGAAAAAGAGAGAAAAGAAGAAAGGGAGGCTAAATTTGGTGAGGAAGAAAAAAGAGAGAAAAGTTTAGCCAATGAGGTAAATTCCGAGAGAAAGTAAAGGAATTTCTATGCCAAAACAAGTGAGGTTAAACGAGCGATGCTCTCAAAACGGCCAATGATTGTACTTATGTACAAGGAATCCCTTTTAAGCACTGACCAACTTAACCCTTTTTTGCCTAGTGCTGTTGTTTCTCTTTTGCAAGAATTCGAAGATGTATTTCCCGAAGATCTATCCCAAGGATTGCCATCGATTCGAGGGATTAAACATCAAATTGATTTCGTACCTGGTGCATCAATTCCAAATCGTCCAGCATATAGAAGCAATCCAGAAGAGACGAAGGTGCTACAAAGACAAATCGAAGAGTTGATGGAAAAAGGATATGTGAGAGAAAGCATGAGTCCATGCGCAGTTCCGGTGATTTTAGTACCTAAGAAAGATGGGACATGGAGGATGTGTGTTGATTGCCGAGCTATCAACAATATAACGGTAAGATATCGATACCCTATTCCTCGATTAGATGACATGTTAGATGAATTGCATGGTGCCTGTGTGTTTTCTAAGATTGACCTTAAGAGTGGATATCATCAAATACGAATGAAAGAAGGAGATGAATGGAAAACAACATTTAAAACTAAATATGGATTGTATGAGTGGTTAGTCATGCCTTTTGGATTAACCAATGCTCCTAGTACATTCATGCGCTTAATGAATCATGTTTTACGTGCTTTCATTGGTAAATTCGTAGTTGTTTACTTTGATAATATTTTGGTTTATAGTAAAAGCTTACATGATCATATTTCACATTTACATTCGATTTTAAATGAACTTAGAAAGGAAAAGTTATATATTAACCTCAAAAAGTGTACTTTCTGCATCGATAAGCTTGTTTTTCTAGATTTTGTTGTGAGTGCTAAAGGTATTGAGGTTGATGAAGAAAAGATCAAAACCATCCAAAATTAGCCGACCCCCTCAAGTATAGGTGATGTTAGAAGTTTTCATGAGTTTGCTAGTTTTTACAGGAGGTTCGTGAAAGATTTTAGTACCATCGCTGCACCGCTTACTCAAATCATCAAGAAGAACGTTATATTCCAATGGGGTGAAGAACAAGAGAAGGCGTTTCAACTTATTAAATATAAGCTTACTCACGCTCCTTTACTTGCTCTATCTAATTTTTCTAAAACGTTCGAAATTGAATGTGATGCTTCTAGTGTAGGAATAGGCGCTGTTCTTGTGCAGGATGAAAGACCACTTGCGTATTTTAGCGAGAAGTCAAGCGGGGCTACACTTAACTATCCTACCTATGACAAAGCATTATACGCTTTGGTTCGAATTTTAGAGACATGGCAACACTATTTGTGGCCGAAAGAATTTGTGATCCGTACGGATCATGAATTCTTGAAACATTTGAAAAGTCAACATAAGCTGAATAAGAGATATGTTCGATGGATAGAATTTATCGAAACTTTTCCTTATGTCATTCGATATAAACAAGGTAAGGAGAATGTGGTCGCGGATGCACTTTCACGCAGGTATGCCTTAATCTCTACTCTTGATGCTAAATTTCTTGGTTTTGAGCATTTTAAGAAATGTTATCATGATGACCACGATTTTGGAGAAATTTATAATGCTTGTGAAAAATCTGCAAAGGGTAAGTTCTATAGACATAAAAACTTTTTGTTTAGAGAAAATATGTTATGCGTGTCAAATTATTCATTGAGAGATTTGTTAATTCGGGAATCTCATAGTGGAGGGTTAATGAGACATTTTGGAGTCACCAAAACCTTGGCTATTTTACAGGAACACTTTTATTGGCCACATATGAAGCGAGATGTTGAGAGATTTTGTGGTACATGTATTACCTGTAGGCAAGCTAAATCTAGGGGTTCAACCTAATGGCTTTACACTCCCCTACCTATTCTTAGTTCACATTGAATTGATATTTCGATGGATTTTGTTTTGGGTTTACCTAGGAGTAGATATGGACGAGATTCGATCTTTGTGGTTGTAGATCGGTTTTCTAAGATGACTCATTTAATTCCTTGTCATAAGTCTGATGATGCTTCTCATGTTGCGGATTTATTCTTTAGAGAGATTATAAGGTTACATGGGATGCCTAGAACAATCGTTTCAGATCGGGATACTAAGTTCTTGAGTTACTTTTGGAAGACATTATGGGGAAAGTTAGGAACGAAACTTTTATTTTCAACAACTTGTCATCCTCAAAATGATGGTCAAACAGAAGTAGTCAACAAGACTTTATCCACTTTATTGAGGGCTATCATTAGTAAAAATATTAAAATTTGGGAAGAATATTTACCACATGTTGAGTTTGCATATAATCGTGCAGTTCACTCTGCTACCAAGTTCTCACCATTTGAAATTGTTTATGGTTTTGATCCTTTAACTCCTTTGGATTTATTACCTTTACCTGTTTCTGAACAAGTGAATTTAGATGGTAAGAAGAAGGCAGAATTTGTGAAACAACTTCATGAGAAGGTACGGTTCAACATAGAGAAGAGAACTGAGCAATATCTCAAACAAGCTAACAATGGACGTCACAAGCTGATTTTTGAATCCGGTGATTGGGTTTGGTTACATAAGCGAAAAGAAAGATTTCCGGCACAAAGACGTTTTAAGTTGTTGTCTCGAGAAGATGGTCCTTTTCAAGTGTTAGAACGGATCGACGACAATACTTACAAACTTGATTTACCAGATGAGTATAATGTTAGTATTACTTTCAATATTACTGACTTGAGTCCTTTTGATGTAGGTGACGATTTGAGGACAAATCCTTCTCAAGAAGAGGAGAATGATGAGGTCATCAAGATTGCAAAGAATTCACAAGATCTAACTCAAGTTCTAGTTGAGCCGGTAACAAAGGCTCGAGTTAAAAGATTCAAAGAAGCACTGAATAATTTAATTCAGAAGATTTTACAACAAGAAATTGGGGTCTAAATGAATGAAGAATAAAAAATGGCCTTAATTATGTTTATATAAGCCCAATTAGAACAATAAAAGGTCTAAAACTACCCAAAACCAAGGGAGGACGAAAATAAAGAAAAATAGCAGCAATACTTAGTCAAAATAGTTTGGTTTATTTAGTTTCTTAATTTTTCTTTGTAGTTTAGTTTCCTAATTTTGATTATTTAGGGAGTTACTAAATTTTAGTTGTCAATTTAATGTTTACTTTTAACCTATAAATAGGCCATCACATATTGTGTAAAATTCAACTTTTGAGAGAATTAATAAAATTGTGAGGTTTATTCACACGTCTTATTCTTTTGAGAACTTTTGAACTTATTCAAGATATGAGTCTTGTTTAGTTCTTTGATTTATCAATTTAGACTTTGAACCACTTAGGTTGTGGTATCATTCATTCCATATTTATACAAAAGTTCTTGTTCTAGTGAGAAACGAGTCTAAGGTCATATACCTTAGATTCTTCTTCCTTTGGGCAAGCGTTGAGGTCTTTAATTCCACCGATTCAAATAAATTCGTTGGGACGATTTTTGAGCTAAAATTAACTTGTTCGTGGGTTCTAGGGTTTCTACATCCAACGGGTTCACATCATTATGTCTCATAAATATTGTAAAAGTAATAAGCCACCTTATCTCGAATGGATTATTCATCCTAAAACAAAATTCATCTAACATATCATGAAATGAATGATAAGAAAACACTTATAAGTTACGTGCTAATCATGGTAGATGGCATAAATTATTCATTTCTAGAATAAATCATGTATCTATAACTAATCAAAACTAAAGTATGATTCATTTAGGCATATTGCATTCAGACCACATAGTTAATAATCCGAGAATAGCATTACAAAATCCTCATACTTGAGACTACAAGAATCAAGCATGGATATCTATATTAAACACCTCAACTATAAATTCTTTACAAGATGAGCAAGATAGAAAAAGCATTTGAGTAGTCATAAAGCTCAACATAACAATGGATTTATATAATCTTCATCTCAATCAACTCAAAAGGTCATACATCCAAAAATTATCATAATTTATACAAAAATATGAAGCACATAATCTTAGCATATTAAAATTTATGAGAAGTATTCATATAATGGTCTAGGTTAGACAATCCCTAAATCTATACTTTCATCACCATGATTAACCCTCAAAATCATAAATTAAGGATTCGATTGATAAATCAAAAAAAAAAGTGACAAAAATCAAAAATAATATGACAATCAAGAAAAAGATTTACAAGAATTACTCTCTTTGAAGCCCCGGGCGCCCAACTTAATAGACAATGAATGGCTAAGAGGTTATGTATTCAATGAGGTTAGGTCACAATTATCAATATTCAAACTTCAACAAATTACTATTATTTCAAACATATAACAAAATAAAAAAAAAAATCAAATTGTTCATATTGCAAAGAAAAGCATATCACTTAATATTTACAAAGACAAATAAACATAAGCAAAGAGATGATTTTTAACACTTACAAAGAAAGAAAAAAACAAGCAAAGAGGTGTCACATAACACTTACAAATAAAAGAGTGTTATTCAATACTTAGTTTTTGAATGATTTGTCACTTTTCAAAAAATTGAAAAAATCTTTGATTTCTTAATCCATTTGAACTTTCTACCTAATTTGAGTCTAGTTTTTTAAAATATATAATGTTATTCACAGTATTTTTAAATAAAATAATATATTTTGAGTTTAGTGTTTGGTCCCATAATTTTTTAAAAATTACACTTTTCCCCAAAGAACTCCGAAATAATTTGCAAGGATGCCATTACGGAACATTTCCGGAAAGAGAATGAATATATCAAAATTTTGATGAAAAAGAATTATATTCAAAAATATGTTCCGAAAGAGATAGTTTTGTTGAAATAATTTCAATAAGAGATTGTGTGACCTAATCTTGAAGAGAGGGATTTTTTTTTTTTCTTTTTTCTTTACTCTTTTTTCCCTCAAAACCTTACCTTCTCTCTCTTCTATTTCTTTTTTTTTTTTTCCTCCCTCTCTTTTTCTACAAGAATGTAATCTTTCCCCTTTTTTTTTTTACTAACCCCTCATCATTCTTTCTTCCTCAGCTGTCAAGCATAGCAAGTCCAATTTAAAAGTAGAGATTAAACCACTTCTTGGGCAAATTTGGACAAAGTGTTAAGATTGTCCAATGATTCAAAAAAAAAAAAAAAAAAAAACAAGGTTTTGTTTAAGGATTCAAGCAAAGGTTTCATGTTATATAATTTAAGATAAAAATTGTATTGATTTATGATTAATGGATCCAACAATGACTAAGATCAAAATAAGAATTTTCATTCCAAATTAACGGTTAAAATCATTTTATATTTTCAAAATTATTCATTTTCAAAATATATTGTATAAATTAAAATTTTTAGGGTTTTAAAAATTACGGCTAGGGTTCTGTCAAAAGTATTTTCAAAATCATCACATACAAATATGTTTATATATATGTGTGTGTGTGTGTGTTAAAAACCAACAATTTCAAATTTTTCTAAACTTTTAAATTAACTTATTTTATCTTTCAAAATCAAAGAGTGAGGGTTATGACACAAATTGTGTCCTTTTCGACAAAAGTACTACCATTTATATTTATGAAAAAATCTGTCATTGTTTTTCTCTTTTCCCAAGCAGTTTCTAATTTTGAAATTATCTTTTCATTGTTTTCATCAAATTTCAGTATAAATGCAGAGCATGTCTTTCACATTATGGATCATTTATTCATCATTTTGATGTAAGATTTCAGAATTAATTTATGCAAATAGAAGATAGTTATATCTTAGATGGCAATTCATGGAATACACCTCATCATTACAAATTAATTCTCAAACATAGGATAGCTTGGCATTATCCAAAGTTTCCTTGATTATATATAACAAGACAACATTCAATTCATTGAAAAAGACAAAGTACAACAAAACACCTTGTTGGTTTAATAATAAGAGTATTATTGAATTCTCTGTATTAAGTTTTTAAATTCAAATTTTAAAAATGAAAAAAAAAATATAGAAAAAATAGTCGCAACCAATAAATTGATTAAGAGACACCATTTGATCAAGCATAAAAAAAGACACAAGTATTTAAAAAAAAAAATGATAATGATAAAATTAAATCAACTGCCAAACTAAAATTTTCAATAAATATGATAATCATAAAACATTTCAAATAACAATTACAGTCATCTTGGGAATGATAACAAAATAAGTTCTTACTTTTATAATCTACCTAACACTAATAAACAAGAAGGAAATGTCAAAATCTACCTAATAAAGCTTTCTCGACGAGCTCTGATCCTGAGAACATTCCCTTTGGAATAACATGGAAATCAATAATCATGTCAAATAAATAATTTTAATAATATAAAAATTATAAACTCTCTTTTTTATATTTAATTTCCTTTACATGAATTTTTAATTAGCCTCATGGTCCAACCAGAAGCAGGTGCATCGCCGTTGTGACCCGATCCACTTGCCGGGTTGATTTGCAGTCCGGTTTTAACATCACATTGCCAGGTTGATCCCCAGTCCGGTTTTAACATCACAAAGATTTATCGAGTCTTTGTCTTTTTCTTTTTCTATTTTTCTTCAATAGCCCTTTCTCAGCTAAGGTCTTTCGTTTTTGTGCTCTACGCTCTTTTTCTTTCTCTTCAAACCCATCATCCATCATGTTCATATGTGCCACACGCCTGGCCTTGTATACCTGACAAATGCAATTACACATCAACTTGTCAAATTTTGAGATCAAGAAAATCATGAAAACAGAACACAGCCACTGCCAGCACTCCTTGCTATAGACATTTTTAATGGACACCCACTAGATATGGATGCAAGAGCACAGTAAATCCCACAACATGCACATCCAAGGGCCACGCAGTTGCAGGAGAAGATTGTCCACTGCCTCAAAAATAAATAAATAAATAAATAAATAAATAAAGAGGAAAAACCCCTTGAGGGCAAGGCCTCCCAAGTGGTCCTCCAAGGTGTCCCAGTGCACCATTTCTATACGAATTTTAAGAAGCCACCACACCTCTATTACAAAGAGGTCAATCCTGAAACTCAGGAATTAGCCTATATAGTAGTACATCATAATGATAGGTTTTTCTGTAATAAAAGCAATGTGTTTGGCAACTTTCCTTTCTTGCTACGTCTTATTTTAAGCAATTTCTAGAGGGGCAGGAACATCTGATAAAAATCCAGAGAAAATGGCATGGTGTTGCCAACGATTGTACCAAGAAAAATCTCTAGCTCTCCCAAAATATGATTACTCAAATATTTCAAAATCTCTTTCCATTAGGTGTCAAAATGCTTATAAAGTTCCATATGGGGACAAGGATATGTTATCCAGAACCCAAACCTCTCCTTGGCCTAACTCTAAAAGATCCTTTTTTTTTTTGGGTGGGGTGTTCAAAATGCTTATAAAGCTCTAGAGGGGAACAAGGATACGTGGTACAAAACTCGAACCTGTTCTCAACCCTTGATTTAGCCTACCAAGGGCCCTGTTGATGCAGCTATGGCTCATTCTAGAGAGACCGAAGAGTAGGTTGAGCAGGGAGCCCATGTTGTGAGAAAACACCCTCAAAATGTCCAGGTCCCTGAACACCTCTGACAATCTTTCAGTCTGTATAAAAAGGATAGAGCAAGACTTCTATGTTCCCCCAGCTGAGGACTTCTATGTTCCCCCAGCTGAGGCAGGGAGGAGAGGAACTTTATTCTAAAAAGAAAATGAAATCTCTCATTATGGAGAGAAGACGTAAAAAGCCTTGAGGATCTCAATAAGCTCATCGACAGGGAAATATTAAAGTTCCTACTCATTTCCCAAAATCTGTAAAGAAGCTGATCAAAAAGTCTGAGTGCAAGCTTAAGCAATTCCGTTCCCAATGATGCTTCTTTCATAGACCGTGGTATCCACCTCAGAGAAAGGGGTAGTTTTTCCTAGGATGGCGTGCCTCTCATACAAAACAAAACAAAAACAAAAACAAAAACAAAAACAAAAAAATACAAAAAAAAAAAAAAAAAAAAAAAAAGAAGACAACTCCCAAGCAGCCCTGAAAGCCATTTATCATGGTACCCATGAGAAGCTTGACCCTTTTGGACATATACCCACACCCATCCACCACATATTTTGCTTCAATCACTTAGCTCCAAAGGAAATCCCTCTCAACCATTAAGCTCCACACCCACTTATCTTACAGAGTATTATCGAAGAACCCCAAATATCTGCTCCCTAGTCTCTGCTCACATTGATAAGACCTTTGACCCCCACCTGCCTAACTAAAAAGAATTTTTTCTACTACTTATCCTCTAAGAAACCATATAAAAATCTTCTTTGAATTTTCTTATTGTCTTCTTAGACACCAAGTCTGGAATGCTGAATAGAGACATGGAATATACTTGTAGATTGGATAACATTCTCTTTATTTAGGTTAGCCTACCTGCATAATTTCTAAACGTAAAAGCTTAACATGGATTGTTTAAAAAATTGTGAAGCTTAACAGTCTCAAAGCATTGAGGTGGAAAATTTTAGATAGAAAGTTGCTGAAACGATACAAGGTAAACAAATATTAAATCATGAAAAGAAAAACTAATCTTCCAAAGAAATTGGCATAGTTTTGAAAATTAATATTGTTAAATTTGTTGAAACTTCAAGAGGAATTTGTAGTTTAAGAAGTAATATTACTAAATTGTTTTATATCATATATCACAAGTAATATACATTTTAAAATAGTATTTCTTATATCCAAAGCATCAATCAACATATTACTCAACACCTCCATCGCCAAATAAATATGATAGGAGACCAAGGACTTCCATAGACAAGAAAAACTATCTTATAGAGGGGCCATTAATGAAGAATGAAGAATAGAGCAAATGCATTTGCAGATCCAACATCTCATTCTCCACATTTCAGCAAAGACACTAATATCAAAGAAATGCACAAGACAACTGTAAAACAAGTAATAATAGGCTTTTTCCATGTCTAAATTGCAAATTATCACCTGCCCCCTCCCTAAACTTGGAATCCCCAACTTCGTTGGCAATAAATGCTGCACCAAGAACCTGATGGCTAATGCATGAACTTCCCTACAAGGTTTCCAAAACCTTCCCTCAAGGTTTAACCTACAAACCACTGTTGTAAAAAGTTTTAGGTGCTACGAATGCCTGAGGGAGTGGGCGAGGCACTCGCCTGAGTAAAGCACAAGTCACTAAAAAGACTTATTTCATAGAAAAATGCATTGTGGTTAAACATGATGTCATGATATATTTCTACTGAAATAAACACAATTTGATGATATATGTCTAAAGACTTCTAATGTCGCTTTTGCTGGGTATTCTGCCTTTAGTTGTCTTATGTTCAAAAGAGAAGTCATCACATTCGGACACTTGAGATCTTTCAAATAACTATACTTCCAAACAGGTCCCTGGGTCAGAAGAAGAAGAAAAGAAGAACCAACAGAAGATGCAAAAAGGAGTAGGGGGGAAAAGTGTCAAACATTAGAGACAGGGATGGACAAACAGGGAAGGAAAACAAATGGACATTCAACACAAGATACAATGAAAAGAAGATACTAACAAGGAAAAGATTTAGAGAACAGAAGAGCAGAGAAGCAAATTTGAGAAGAAGAAAAGATGCAGGGAAGGGGGAAAAAAGATGAGCAGAGAAGTAGAAACAGCGAAAGAGGCAGAAATAGAGACATGAAAAAGGATGAGAAGCAAAGAAAACAGAAAAGAAAAAAAAGGGGAAAAAAAACTGATTAGAAGCAGAGAGAAAAGAAAAGAAAAAGCCTGACCAGAAACACGAGAAAAGAGTAACAATAAGTACCTAGCCGAAATAAAGCAGTACCAGAACTTCACTCAAATCAATTGCAAGAACTGCTCTTTTCATCTTAAAAAGTTTCATGTAGTCATGTTTCTAAAGACTCTCAGTCATGTACATATACATCTGATTGTACAAAGCTGATAAATGACATAACTACCCCTTCTAAACAGGTGATTTTGAGTAAGGCACTCTCCTGGACACCTTGCCTCAGACACCTCAAGATGCTATGGTAGTGCCTCCCCTCCCTTGCCTAAGTGCCTAGGTGAGCCAGGAGAGTGCCTTGAACCATGGTGCCACAACCTTGGACATGAGCTTATAGAGATGCCTCCTAAAAAACATTTTCTTCTAACAGATTCTTCTCAAGAACTACTCAGACACTCCTTAGGTATGTCATAGTACTCCTTACATACTTGACAGAATTGCCATTCGTACAATTGGAATGCTTCTATTGTTTTCAATATTTTTAAATCTTGTTTAAAAATAAAATTTAATAATACCCACATCTGAACAACACACATTGCTTATTTACCAAATTTTGGATATTTAAATGCAAAAAAAAAAAAAAAAAAAAAAAAATAGTAATATAACATAACTGAACTAAACATTAAAGCCCAGATTGATTAAGATCAGCTACAAATATATTTATATAATGTGCGCTTCTATGGTATCTATTTTGAGCAGGCTGCTGGTCATGATGCTTTTTTTATAGTCTGCTTCTCCGTCAGAAAGGCTAAGGTTTAGATGGTTATTATTTTATCAATTTGAATCAGTAGGCGTTGGTGATAATTCTCCTCATAGCTTCTGCTGTTGTTCTAATGTGGAACTCTCCTATCATTTTGATCTTTGTGGTTTATCCAGTTTCTGTTTTTTTCCTGATAAGCTCTTTGCTGGGCATGCTTCTTCATGGTGCAAGCATAGTTATGCATCTTCTTATTTCTCTTTTATAACAAGCCCTTTGTATTTGAATAAAGTATTTTTTCAAAAAACTAAAAAAATATAATCATTATCATCAAACATTATCATCAAATGAAGCTGTGTCCTTGAAAATTTTGCAGCATTGCCATCTTCATGTCATGTATGAATGTGTGCTTCATAACAAGAAACTCACGATGATAAATAGTAGGTTAAGAGCAATGCACTTAGAAAGTAGTAACTGAATCTAGAGATGAGAAGGAACCTACAACAGATCATGTATGTGAGTGTGCTTCATGATAAGAACTCATGATGATAAATAATAAGTTAAGAGCGATGCCTTAAAAAGTAGTAATTGATTCTGGAGTCGAGATGGAACCTACAACATATCATTAAGTAACAGCTCACTAATTTTAACACACTAAGGCAATAATCATAATTGGTCAAACAATAAAAGACAGATCACCTTTGTGATTCCATCAAGAACTTCATTCTCTTTGCACTCAAACTTGTCCAACTGTTTACCGACAACAGCCTCAATCTCATGAATTAGATCAACATCCCTCTGTAAAACCATGGTCGCATTTAGCAAACAACAAAATATACCAATCAGGGGACAAAGTCAATGGCAAAAAATAAAAAAATATAAAAAAATAAAAAAATAAAAAAAAATAAATCAGGAGGCAAGTCAGCAAGTAAGAGAATAAGCAAAGGTATTGATAGTTTACAATTGGTTCATGAATTTGTCAAACAGATGGATGTTGAGAGCTGGTAAAAATCAAATTATGCAACTACATAAATAGAATTAACCTTTTTTTGCTTTTTTAATAGCTTTATTAGTAGACAATATTCTGTAAAACCATGCAGCATGCCATATATGGACTGGAGCCAAAAAAGAAATAGTAATATTACTACAAGTAGTATGGTGAGATGACTTTCTGCCGGGAAAAGAAGTTTATATATATATATATATATGATCTTTACCTTCCCTGGTTGACCTAGCTTATACACAAATCAAGTATGAAGTACCCCCTCCAAAAAAAAGGAAAAATTAAAAATCGAAAAGATTAATCTTAGCTGATGTTAAAATATTGTGCAATATCTCCTTCCAAATCATCCCTTAACCCCAAAAGCTTTTAGATGGTCTTTAGGGGTAGTCTTTGGTGAGAAATGAGGGTTCAAAGTTGATATTGTCGATTTGAATCTTCAGTGTCATACCAAGTGCAACTTTGTCATACTTGTTGTTACAGAGATGCCCAGGCATTATAAGTAAGTAGTTTTGTAGAAATCATTTAAATGGAAAGAAAATTTACCCAATAAAAAATATATAAAAGAAAAATCTGGTAAACTACCCATTAACGGCTCTATTTGCCCACTTCCCACTTTTTTCTCTTGAATTCATCTTTTCTAACACTGTATTCCTCCACTTTTATTCAGTTGATTGTGGGAGGTTTTCAGGTTGAAGACATAAGATGCCTAGGGAATTGGGTTAAAAAAATAATGCAAAACTGGCCTCACAGAACATTGAAATCCTCGCACACCAAGTGAAGTAAAGAATATATAGATGAGAAATACTCCAAGGAAAGAAAAAATAAAACATAAACTAATAAAGAAGTGTTCTCTGATCTTTATAAATCCTTGAAAAAGAAATTGCATTAAGTGAAGTAAAGAATATATAAAACTCTAAGGATGAGAAATCCTTCAAGGAAAGGAAAAGAATAAAACATAAACTAATAAAGAAGTGTTCTCCAATCTTTATAAATCCTTGAAATGTGAGCCAACAGAGAAACATAAAATACAATTTTAAATTGTAAAAGAGAATAGTCAATGGTCTGATCTTATTTCACCAAAAATCATTTTCTTCTCAGACTACTCTAAATCAAGTTGTTTCATTTACTTTTATGGGTTAAATAGTAGTCATTTGTTTATTATGTTGATCAGGTAAACATTGACACAGAAAAAAGTGAGGAAAAAAAAAATGGCACTTAAAAAGGAGTAAAAAGAGAGCATCAGAACATAATTAGAAGATAAACTTATGATCAAAGAATGATCCTTGATGTAGAACAAATACCTGAGTGACAAAGCTAATGGATAGGCCCCCTCTGCCCGCTCTTGCAGTACGCCCTACACGATGAACATAATCCCTTGGAAATCTGCGGAACATCAGCAGTTAATTGCTGCAAAATATACATTATTGACCACAAAATTGACAGTCATCTACATGAATTTAACCTTGGAATGTCATAATTTATAACCAGGTCAACTGTAGGTATATCTAGACCACGACTGGCCACATCCGTTGCTAGCAGTATAGGAACTTTTCCAGATTTAAAGCTAAGCAGTGCAGCAAGTCTTAGAGACTGGGATTTGTATGAATGCAGTGCAGCTGCCTCCACTTCAAGAACTTCTAGCAATAAGCTTAAAAGGTGGCAATTCCTGTGCAGATATCATAAGAACCAACCATCAGAAACCACTATCAATATGGAGATTGTAAGTAATAAATTCTGCTTGCCTTTAAATAAACTCAAGAAGGCTGAATCAATCATGAAAAACATGCAAGTAGAAGTTACTTTTGTTCCTAAAGCATCACTACAGTCTGCAATTTTAGGTACACAGTCATCTCCAGCAGATTAGTAAACCAGAAGGAAGTAATATGATATGGAGATTGTAAATAATACGATATGGTAGCTGCTAGCTGTTTAAAATTTTAGTGTAATAATTTAGCATAAAAACTGGATGTAGCCAGCATAATTAAACCAGAAGGAAGTAATTTAACAACCACACAGGACAGGACATATAGTAAATTGTTTGCTTACAGAATGAGTAGAGTCAATGAAAGCCACTCGCATGCACAAGCACAAGGTGCAGGCATGCAAACTCATCACAATAAAGATTGTAAAATGCTGCTCTTGAAGGGAGTTAAATTCATCACAACTGATAATAAAAGATTAAATCTGTCCCAAAACTGGAACAACCCTCAAAGTGAGGAGAGTGAGGAGAAGCCCCAAAATGATGCAAGAAGGTCAAAATATCCAACCCAACGCACAGTAAAAAAATAACAACAACAACCTAGACCTTCTGTCTCAAGATTTTGGGGTCGGCTATATGAGAGACAAATAATGAAATCGTTAAAAAATGAAATCGTAAAAAAAAAAAAAAAAAGAGAAGAAAATTTAGTTTGTGCGGATTCTCCTACGCCACTCATTCCTATCTAAAACCATCTCCTCAACTAAATCCAGCACTATCATACCCTTACGAATGCATTGCATCCACGTTTTCAATGGTCTATCTCTATGTTTTATTAATTCTCCTATATTTAAGTTATCTACCTTCCTAACAGGTGCGTCCATAGGCCTTCGTTGTACATGATCAAACAATCTCAGACGGTATTTTCGCATCTTGTCTACAATTGGACTGACTCCTAGGTTATTACGTATCACGTTGTTTTTACTTCTATCCTTTCTAGTTTTGCCACACATCCACCTAAATATTCTCATCTCAGCTATAGCCATTTTTTGCTCTTGTTGCTGTTTAATGGCCCAACGTTCAGTGTCATATAATAGAACATATCTTACTGCGCTCCTATAGAATTTTCCCTTTAACTGTAATGGCATCGTGCGATCACAGAGCACTCCGGATGCCCTCTCCATTTCATACAATCTGCTTGAATTCTATTATTTATATCTCTATCTATATTGCCATCATTTTGGATGATGGAACCAAAATATCTAAATCTTTCACTCTTTGAGACTTCTCTTCCTTCCAAACTAATCGTTTCATCATTATCCTGATGGTTGTCACTAAACTTACACCTCATATACTCAGTTTTAGATCTACTAAATCTAAATCATTTAGATTCTAACGTATCCCTCCATAACTCTAATTTAGTACTGATACCTTCTCTAGTTTCATCAACCAAAATTATATCATCTGCGAATAGCATACACCATGGTATTTCATCTTGAATATTTTTTGTTATTTCATCTATCACTATTGCAAATAGTAAGGGACTCAATGCCGAACCTTGATGTAATCCAATGTTAATAGGAAAGCTATCACTCAGCCCCCGCAAGTCCTTACATTAGTCACAACTCCTTCATACATATCCCTAATAATATTAATATATTTCAAAAAAATCCCTTTCCTCATGAGCGCCCACCACAATACGTCTCTAGGAACTCTATCATAAGCTTTCTCAAGGTCAATGAATACCATATGTAGATCTCTTTTTTGCGTTTTAAATATCTCCATCAACTGTCTTAGCAAGTGAATCGCTTCAGTGATAGATCGTCCGAACATAAATCCGAATTGATTCTGAGATACATTATCTCCTGTCTCAATCTATACTCCATCACTCTCTCCCATAATTTTATCGTATGACTCATGAGTTTAATTTTTCTATAATTGGAACAATCTTGAATGTCCCATTTATTCTTATAAAGTGGGACAATTGTGCTCTCTCCATAGGTAGGGCATTTTCTTTGTTTGCCAAATTTTGTTAAAAAGAGTCGTTAACATTATTACTCCAAATTCTCCCAAACATTTCCACACCTCGATAGGAATGCCATCAGGTCCTATGGCTATGTTATTTTCCATTCTCTTTATAGCCTCCTTTACTTCATGGGGGCGGATCTTACGTTTAAAATCTCTATTAATCTCTTCTATAGATATCTCTAAATTTTCTTTATTTGTTGTACTCTCAACATTAAATAAATTATTAAAATATTCCATCCACCTCATTCTTATATCCTCGTTTCTTACAAGTATACTATTTGTTGCACTCTTGATACAACTAATCTCATTTAGATCTTGTCCCTTCCTCTCCCTTAGTTTGGCAATTCTATAGATCTCTCTGTCCCCATCTCGAGTCTCTAGTCTTCTGTACAATTCGTTATACACTTTACTCTTTGATTCATATATAATCTTTTTTACGTCTTTTTTTGCCTTTTTGTATTTTTCATAAGTCTCGCTACTACTATCATTTTTAAGATTCCATAAGAAGAAACATAATCACCTCAATGTCCTGCCAGTATCCAATATTTCAGAAGTAAAAAATTAGATATGCCAACTCGCATACAAGACATGTTTTCTGAGTGTTTAACAGATATTGGTATGAAACCAAAAAAGGGGGGAGCTTTCTCTTTTATGTGTTCACAGTTCATATTTGAACTAGCTAGGTAGCAGCTGAAAGTACATATAGAAACAGATCAGCTTTGAGCTTTGGCTCAAGTGTGATAACTATCTCTAACAGCGCAAAGCTGCTTAAGTAAATTTATATGATCAAACAGCTCAAATATTTGAATATTGTTCACAATGTTTCCAAATATGGTGGAGCAGTCCAAAACTTATTCAAATGATAACAAAAACCAGCTAAACACTTCATTAATCAGTAGCATGGATTGTACATCGCATGTCATTTTAGGAAAATCCAAATGTCTCAGAAAATAAGTACGAAAATTAAAAGAGAGAAGCTGCAAATCAGATGCATCAAAGTTTGACACATTATGCTAATGAAGCACTTTAGCAACCAATTCCCACGTATGCAATTTTCTGAGTCTAACGTGAAAAGGAGATGACGTGAATTTCAAGCCCAAAAAAAAAGGAACAGAAAGTATTTTGATGCAAACCTGCAAGTTGAAACAAATATGATGGCTGAGCGAACACCCATGCCATCCATATTGGATAAAATATGCAGAAGATATACGTCTTTCACATTTTCAGGAACAAAAATGTATTGCTGTCGGAGAGATTCAACTGTTTTGAAGCCCTCATATGCCTCAAAAAAGTATGCCTCATTGGCAGAAACCTCGAGTAATGTTTGTAGGTCACTTGTCATTGTGGCAGAGAAAAGTAAAGTTTGTCGGTCTTTAGGTAAGCACTCAAATACCACCTTTAATTCCTCTTCAAAGCCAACATCCAAAACTCTATCTGCTTCATCCAAAACTAGAAACTGACAGAAGGGAAAAAAAAAATAATAATTAACAAAGGATAGGGCAATCAGACTCAATACCAATGAAAGTTTCATCAAATGCATCATCTAGAGCACCTAAAATCAATCTCAATTGACAAAATGCCTGAAAACCATTGCATGAGGACCTTAAAAGAATGTGCTACTTCATCAAAGAATCCCTATGCCATAAACAAAAATAAGAGATGAAATCTGGGTCATCAAAATTAATCTACTTTCACCAAAGAATCATAGCATTATAAGCAGAACTGTTTCTATGCCTACAATTTTGCCTCGCCGAATGATTGCTCAAAATCACAGTGCTCTGCAGTCCAGAACATGTACCAAATCCATTACCGTTGAAGCAAATAATTCCATTCAGACAAAGATAACAAATCCAAATTCAGAAACGAGCTTACCTTGGCTCTGGAAAAGACAGCAGGCATATCAGGATTCTGCTCTAGAAGAACCTTAAGGCGACCGGGAGTGGCAATGACCACATGAGGCCTCTGCATAAGCGCCTTCGCCTGCGTTATCATGTCCATTCCACCAACAACAACTGCACACCTCAAATGCAGTGGCGAACCCAGAGCTCGAAACTGTTCAGCCAACTGGTATGCAAGCTCGCGAGTTGGCGTAATCACCAAGGAGAAAATACCGTAGGGATTCTCGGCGAGCCGACTCAGTATTGGTAGAGCAAATGCGGCGGTCTTGCCGCTACCGGTCTGCGCGATGCCAAGAACGTCGTCGCCGGCGAGGATTCTGGGGATGCAGTGTTGCTGCACCGGGGTTGGGCGAGTAATGCCGAGCGCTTTGCAGATGTGAATAGCCCATTCTGGGAGGCCCAGATCGGAGAACTCGGCGGTGGCTCTGGCGGTGGAATCCGCGGTGTCTTTGGTAAGTTTAGGGTACAAGGAATTGGCAGTGGTGGCGGTGGTAATGGAGGAGGGTTTTTGAGAGGCTTTGGTGGATTTGGAAGAGAACAGAGGGAAGGGTTTGTCGGCTAGGGTTTCGTTTTCCGCCATATTTTCTTTTTTGGTTTTGCCTCCGGGGGAATTCGTGCAGAGCAAAGGGCCGATTCACAGGTTAACGTGGAGAGAGGTGGCTTCTTGGTCGGCTAGCCTTTTTCTTTCTTTTCTTTTTTTTTTTTAAGAAAAAATTTTTATGAAAGTTTGGTCTTAGGAGCTCACAATTGAATGTACTCACAATAGAAATCCAAAATCTAATTCAATACATAAATACAATGTAAATAACAAAAATAAAATAAATAGAACAGTATTTTATTTTATTTTATTTTCTTAAGCATGCAAATAAGATAACAAAAATGCCTATCTATTTATAAACATTTAGAGAAAAAAAAATATATCTATTAATACGATAACCCAAAACTCAATAATCTCTAATAATCCCAAAAACTAAAAATTATCATATCATTAAATAGTTATCCAAAAGTCAATAATCATTCTTGAATATGATTATCCGGATATCTTTATTAACGATGAACATGGACATCCATACAAATTTCATAGGATTTATAATACTCCCTGCATATCTATTGTATAAGAAATATATTTCGTTAAAATCTTATTAAGAAAAAATCCAGTAGGATAAAACTCTAGTGAAGGAAAAAGAGTACATCATTCCTTATACATGCATTTTGATATTACACTCCCCCTGTTAAAGTCATCACTTAATATCTTTAGGATACTACATTTCAATTTCATGAATCAACTTCTCAAATACTATAGTGGGTAATACTTTATGAATAAATCTGTAGAATTCTCACTTGATTGAATTTTCTGTATGTCAATATCTCCATTTTATAGTAGATCGTATGTGAAAAATAATTTTAGAGAAATATGTTTCATCCTATCACCTTTCATGTATCCACCATTTAACTGGGATATGCAAGTTGCATTATCTTCATAAAGTATCGTTGGAGTCTTCTTGTTTATAATATGATAAGTCATTGACCTTAACCACACACATTCACGACTTGCCTCATGAATTGCAATTATTTTAACATGATTTAATAAGATAGCAGTTATAGTCTATTTCATAGATCTCCAAGATATCGTCGTGCCACCATATGTGAATATATAACCTGATTGAGATCTAGTTTTGTGTGGATCAAACAAATATCTTGCATCTGCATACCTAATTAATTTTGCATTTGACTCGTAAAAATAAAATAGACTCATATCAATCGTTCATCGGGGATATCGAAAAATATATTTAATTGTCTTCCAATGTCTTCTGGTTGGAGTAGAACCATATTTTACTAATAAATTTCTAACAAAAACAATATCAGGTCGGGTATTATTAGCAAGATACAGTAAAACAACAATTGCACTTAAATATGGTACTTCAGGATCAAAAATCTTCTCATTATCATCCTGATAACGGAAAGGATCATTTTGTATATCAAGTGACCGAACAACCATTGGACTGGCTATTGGACATGAGTTGCCATATTAAATCGTTTTAAAACTTTCTCGGTATAAATTGATTAATAGACAAAAATCTCGTTCTTTAAATATTCAAACTGTAGGCCGAGACAAAATTTTGTTTTTCCAAAATCTTTCATTTCGAATTCTTTCTTTAAATAATTTATTGCATTTGAGATCTCTTCAGAAGTGTCAATAATATTTAAGTATCAACATATACTGCAATTATCACAAAACCATATCCAGATTTTTTTTATAAAAACGCATGGGCAAATATGGTTATTTGTATAACTCTCTTTCAACAAATATTCACTAAAGCGATTATACCACATGTGCCTAGATTGTTTTAAACCATACAAAGATCTTTGTAATCCAATAGAAAATAATTCTCGAGAATTTCATGCCTTTGGCATCTTTAGTCTTTCTAGGACTTTCATGTATATGTCATTATCTAATGCACCATATAGATATGCTGTAACAACATCCATCATTTGCATATGAAGTCTTTTCTGTGCTACTAATCCAATAAGATAGTGAAAGGTATTAGCATGCTATAATAACATCCATCATCTGCATATGAAATCTTTTCTGTGCTACTAATCCAATAAGATAGCGAAAGATAATAGCATCAATTATGGGAGAATATGTCTCTTTATAGTTAATACCAAGTCTTTGCGAAAACCCTTGTGTTACTAGTCGAGCTTTATATCACACAGTCTCATTTTTTTCATTTCCTTTTCGCACAAATACTCATTTGTATCCATTGGTTTAACACCATTAGGTGTTTTGACTATGGGTCCAAAAACCTCACATTTTGAGAGAGATGTTAATTCTACCTAAATTGCTTCCTTCCATTTAGGTCGATCATTTCTTGATTAACATTCCTTTAAAGTCATGAGTTCAAAGTCTTCATTCTCACTCAGAATATGAACTGCCACATTGTATACAAATATATCACCAACATTTGTATTTGTTCAATCCCATGTTCTCATTGCGGAAATGTAATTTATTGATATTTCTTGATTATCTATTTCAACTTCTTTTGAAAATTTTTCTTCTTGAATCGAATTATTTCCCCTTTTTTTATACGGTCAATTTGTCAATTTGTTTCTCTTTTCTTTCGAGAGTTTTTATCCTTAGAATCCATTGGTCTTCCACGCTTCAGGCATGGTTAGGAGGGGTCCTTCACAGACATCAATTCTGAGAGGAGCATTTTCTGCTAGAACATGTGATTTTGTTATTCGTTTTGGATCAGAGAAATTATCTGATAGTTGATTTGCAATCTATTACAATTGAATGATTCGTTGAATTTCTAGTTCACAATATTTTGTACGAAGATCAAGATGATATAAGGATATATTATTTCATATAATTTCTTTTTTCAACTTTCTTTTCTTAGTATTATCTCCCCCTAAAGTTGAAAAAAATGTCTCATCAAACTAACAATCAAGAAATCTAGTAGTAAAGACATCTCCTGTCATGGGTTTAAGATATTTAATAATGGAAGAAAAATCATAACCAATATAGATGCCTAATTTTCTTTGAGGGCCCATTTTTGTTTTATGAGGGGAAGCAATAGGGACAAACTGCAAATCCAAAAATGCATAAATGAGAGATATTAGATTTTCTTCTAAACACCAATTGGAAATAGGAAAAAGCTTGAGAACTAACGGGTCAAATGCGAACTAGTGTTGCTGCATGTAAAATTGCATGTCTCCAAGCATGATCGGGAAGCTTGGATTTCATAAGTAATGATCTCGCTATCAATTGAAGACGTTTAATAAATGACTCTGCTAGACCATTTTCGATATGAACACAAGTTACATGATGTTCAATCTTTATATCAATAGATATACAATAGTCATTAAATACTTGAGAAGTAAATTTGTAACATTATCAAGGTGAATTGTTTTGATAGGATAGTCAGGAAATTATACTCGTAATTGAATTATCTGAGCAAGTAATCATGAAAACGCTAGGTTCCGAGTAAATAGTAAACACACATATGACCATCTTGTAGATGCATCTATTAAAACCATAAAATATCTGAATAATCCACAAGGTGGGTGAATTGGCCCACATATATTGTTATGTATCCGATTCAAAATTTCAGGTGATTTAATTCTAATTTTACTTAGCAATGGTTTTATTATCAATTTGTCTTGATAACATGTAGTACATTTGAATTCATTAGATTGAAGAATCTTCAGATTCTTTAATGGATGTACGAAAGAATGTTCCATAATTTATCTTATCATTACGGATCTAGAATAACTCAATCTATCATGCCATAAAAGGAATTCATTTTAATTAGTAAACTTCTAGTTTACTATGCTATTTATTTCAATCGATTTAATATATGTATAATAAAGACATGAAAAGAATACAAATAGTTTTTCCAAAACTTGTTTATATCCCATTTTAACATTAATAATGCACAAATACTCATTATTTTCCATATTGGTTGTTTTTATATGATAGCTATTGAGGTGAATATCTTTAAAACTTAATAAATTTCGGTAAGATTTGGGTGAAAATAATGCATTACTGATTAAAAAATTTATCCTTCCTGGTAGTAAACGTTTACTCTTCCGGAGCCTTTGATCAAGCTTACACTACTAGATATAGTAGTCACATTTTGCTTTTTCATACTAAGATTAGCGAAATATCTTTTGTTTTTGAGAATTATATGTATAGCCGCACTGTCTACGAGATATATATCCTCATCTTCGATCTTTGATCCAATTTTAGATGTTATAATAGCCATAGGTCTTCAAAAATAAATAAATAAATAAATAAATAATTAAATAAACGAACAAACAATGAACTTGAATTTATTATAGATATTGAGAAATAAAAATAATTACATTAATTAAAATCATCAAATTCAGCGTTGTTAAGAAAATCACAAACTTCTAATTGGGGCAAATTTTCAAGACCCTCAAAAATATTATTAGGGTTATTATTTTGATATAAGACGTTTGTCTCCACATTATTATTCTTTTCCTTCAACGGGGCTTGATAAACCTCGACAAGATGTTTTGGAATACGATAAATACGCGACCAATGTCCAATCACCCCACATAGGTAGCATTTATTCTTAGCATTCTGACTAGATCCACCTTTTTCTTGTTTTGTCTCATTACTTTTCCACTTCTGGTGATTTGCATGTCCACCACGATCATTATGGTAAACATTCCAACCATGACCACAGCCATGACCACGACCACGACCACGACCACGACCATTGTCACGGCCACTTCCACGTCCTCGACCATGACCATTTCCACGCCCTCGTCCACGTCCAGAATTGTTGTGAATTATTTCTTTCACTTCAGGGAATGGAGTAGAGCCAGTTAGACGAGATTCATGATTTTTCATTAATAACTCGTTATTTTGTTCAGTCATAAACAAACAAGAAATCGGTTCTGAATACTTTTTAAATCTTTTTTTTTAATATTGTTGCTACAATAGCATATTCGAGGCATGACAATTGGAGAGTGTTTTTACTAACATATCGTAATCAGTAATATTCTCTCTACATAATTTTAATTTTAAAAACAGATAAATTGTATTCACTTATTGATTTAAAATCTTGGAATCTCAAATTGATCCAATCATAACAAGTTTTAGGAAATATTACCATTTTTTTGTGATTAAACATTTCCTCCAAACTTTTCCACAATTCAACTGGATCTTTCATAGTCAAATACTCAGTTTTCAAATCTTCACGAAGGTGATGATGGAGAAAAATCATTGTCTTGGCTTGATTTTGCAAAGTCTATGTACTATTTTTTTTAATTGTTTCTCCAAGTTCATTTGCATTCAAATGGATTTCAGTGTCAAGGATTCAAGACAAGTAATTTTTTCCCAAAATGTCAAGCTCCACAAAGTCAAGTTTGGTGAGATTTGCTATAAAGTACTATCAAATAAGCATAAAAAAATAAATTAGAGCATAATCTATACAAAAGTTACTATGAGATATTATTTGTGACAATATGCTAAGAAAGTATTAGGCAATAAATATACTAAGAAATTTCAAAAAAATTATACGTGAGATTCCCAAAAAGGACAAATATGGACAAGTGTAATTAATTTTCTTGTTATTTTCATGATGTTTAAAGTTGTGGACCACATGTGAACAAATGGTTAGTAGATATCCTCCATTTGGATTATGGATAAGTTGTCCCAACACCTCTTTCCATAATCAAACTCTTATCTTACTATACTAAAACCTTAGGGATAAAACACATTCTTCTTGGAATTTTGACATACAAAAAACTATCATAGCCCGAGTTCCAATCAACTGCTACACATGCTCAATACAATCTCCAGGCATATAGAAATTTATACCATGTGACTGTGATTTCAAATAACACCTCTAACCCTTTTTTTATTTGATACACAGATTTCAAGAAAGTCATATTTCGAAGTTTCATTTCAATTGGCCTTTCCAAATTCTACAACACCTAATATGACAATGATAACATTGTAGAATAGAATGTTAAGCTTGTAGAGTCTGGTGAGAATATGTTTCAAGTAAAATGAAGCATACTTAAAGAATAACTCCTATAATTTTAACAATAGTAGTGCATTATATGGACCTCTCATGTTAGAAGTTTAATCTAATGATAAGATAACCATCAACACATATTAGATGATAATCCTGTATATGATTAATAAACATTTGGACCAACAAAGAACTTACAAGTTGTGATTATTGAAGATGACCTTGACATGAAGCTTGTATAAAATTCACGCAAAACTCGTGCTGATAACGTTGTATGAAAGTTTGGCTTGGAGCTCACAATTGGATACACTCATAATAGAAATCGAAAATCTAATTTAAAATATAAATACAATGTAAACAATAAGAGATGAAGTAGATAGAACAATATTTTATTTCATTTTCTTAAGCATACAAATGAGATTACAAGAATGTCATTTATAGGCATTTGGAGAAAGAATAAAAAGACATCTCTATTAATATGGTAACCCAAAATTCAATAATCACTAATGATTTCAAAGGCCAAAAGTTATCATATCATTAAATAGTTACCCAAAAGCTAATAATTATTCTTAAATATGGTCATCCATTCAAAATGTCATCTTTATTAATGATGACATGGACATCCATACAAATCCCATAGGATTTATAACAAAAATGATAATTTTCAGTAAAATTAAGGAATTTTAATCGATGTTATGTCTTGGCTATGCACTATGAATCAAAACTCACAAATTGCTTATATTATAACTAAATAAATATATAAATTTTATTTTTAATAAACCTATCGTGTATAACCTATGAATTACATAAATTGAACATGAATAAACATATAATTTTTATTTAATACAAATTGTTTATATAAATTTTTTTGTTACTCAAAAATAATCTATCAATTAGTTTTTGAGTTTTAAATGAAATATTTATTTAATACACTTAAATTTGAAAGAAAATTATTTTATAACAGTATAGATTATTCAATTACATATGTAAAATTATACGGTAAAAACGCATATTGTACATTAATAGATTAATAACAATGATATCGTTAAGAATACATTTATTTTAATTTAATCCCACAAACAGAAAATGTTTGTGGAAGGTTATCTTTGATAACTTTGTTCTAATATGAGATTCATTCGATGCACTATGATGTCCACAAATACAAAAAACAATTTAAAAGGAACACCAAAAGCTAAAATATTTAGGGCATGAAAATAAGGGAAATAAAAACAAGTAGCAAGTGTCAAAATAATACTTATTGGATGTGGGTTTTGCTCCATAAATGACTGCTTTACAGACCCAAACGGGGGAATTAGTGTTGATGAATCTTATGGGCCTGTGTAAATGATGAGACCTGCAAATATCATCAAAGGTGGATTGGTGTAGGAAACTCCGATACTCAAGTAAAAAAAAGTGGTGATGAAAGAAAGAGAAACAGATTGAATAAAGCCATCGAATAGCCTTGTGTAGTCTCTGTGTGATAAATATAGGGTTAAGTATATTGCATACCTTTCATAGGTTGGCTCTGTCCAGTATATATAGCATGTACATGTATGGAGAGATCACTGGAGATTTTTCAAGATTATAGAGATTGTAGTTAAAAATCTTTAAGAGATTTAGAATCCTATTGATTAAGAGAAATTCAAATTTTAGGTGATAGTGATCTTGATTCACTTGACAAATGTTTTCCGTCGAAGGGCTTATTTGGTGATAGCTGAAAGAGTTAGACTGAGAGATGAATGAGCAGTTTATCCGAGAGGGTTTAGCTGAGACGACCGATGTAACACCGATACTTCGGTGTGTTCACTAATGTATTCTCTTTTTGTTCTATGAATGAGATTACTCATGTTTTATATAGAAAAACTCACTAAGAAATTTTTTTGTTAAAACCGTTTTCGAAAATTTTGGCTAAATTGTCAGAAATTAAAAATTTTCAAAATGACCACCGATAGTCCAGGAGTAATGAAAATGATTCTAGAGTGTATAAGAATCTTAAATTAGGGTAAATCTTGTTTCGTAGAGCTATGAAACTGCCTGAAAAACCCTAATCGGACGGTAATGAGGTTCGGCAGGTCTAAACGACCACGTTTTGACGTGGGATAAATTAAATTAAACCTAACACGAGGTTTTGGGACTAATGTGAAATTATAAAAATTTTAGGGTTCAAAATATAATTTTTATAAGTCAAGGGACTTATTTGGAATTCATAAAAAAAATGTGTAACAAATGTTCTCTTTCTCTCCCAAAACGTGAACAAATAAAGGAATGTAGTGAGTGGAAAGTGAGGTGGCAACCATGAAGGAAAGAGAGAAGAAAATTTTGTTTATTTTATTTTATTTTATTTACCTTTAAGAAGTTGATCCAAGGGTGGAGTATTAGTGGTGCTTTGATGAATTAATTTGGGCCTTTGGATTGAGTTAGTGGAACACAAGACTCTATTCATTGCAAAAAAGGGTGTGCATTATTGGAAATCAATCAAAGGTGGTGATTGATTTGAAAATGAGATCAAAATTGTAAAGCCTTGAATCTTGGTTAGTGGGGGGAAACATGAAATTAATGAGGACATGTGCTTTAGTGTGGGAGAGGAGAGAGAACCATGAGTCATGTAGAGAGAGGAGAGTTAACCCTAGCTTGAACCTATGACTTAGATTTAATCTTGAATATATTCAAGGGCTAGGATTGAAGAGAACCACTTAACAAGCCAAACCCTAGCCTCCTCCTCTTCTAAAAGCCGTGAGTGTTGTTTGAAGCAAAAGAAGAAGAACTCCCTCATTTTCTCTCCATAGCTGTGAACTCTAGGAAGGGAAAACTCAAAAATTCCTACAACAATACCCCAATTTTATTTCATAAATTCTTTCCTTACAAACCCAATCACAACATACCCAAAAATTAGAGCAAAGGAAGAACCCTAGCTAGGTGAACAAGGATTGGCTGAAGGCTTCAAGGGAGGGGGAAAAATTCCGATTTCTTCAAGGCTTCAACCTAACACTCTAGGTAAGAAAGTTTCCTCTCACTCTATGATATAATATATCTTGCTTTGAAACCAAAAGGAGAGAGTTTACTTAGTGAAACCAAAATGGCCGAAAATTTAGGAAAAGAAGAGGAGAGAATTCTACACATGTTAAAAACTTGAGGACCTTGTGTTAGTGTTTAAAATGTGTTGATTTTAACCTAAATTAGGGGTGGAAATCAAGTGGCCGAGACCTAGATGTGTGCAGAAAATTTCTAGTTGTTGGAAGCTTAGTCCAAGCTTGAAAAAGTCACATTTGGAACAAGGAAAACCGAGATTTTGAAGGAGGTATGTATACTGAACTTTGCTGGAAATTTTCTGCAATCATGTATACTGAAAATTTGTTTTGTGCTAGCCGAAAATTTAATGAGAATCATGAGGATTGTGTGTGCAGAAAATTTAACTTGTTTGTCCGAAAATATAAAGGAAAGTAATATATTTCGATATACTGAAAATTTAGTTCCAAATACCAAACATGTGTGCTGAAGTTTAATGCAAAAATGATGAATTTGTGTGTATGTTGTGGAGTGAAATGAGGTGAAGAATATGTGCAAAAAGTTGGACTTTTTGTTGGACAAAAATGTGAATGATTTCAATATTTGTGGTGGACTGAAATTTAGTGTTCAAAGTACAAAGTTTGTGTAAAGAATTCTTGTGAAAAAGGGATGAAAGTATGTGCATGATTGTTGGTAGAAATGATGGGAAGAAAATGTGTTAGTGAGTTATGAAACTGTCCTTCATTTTGTGAAGTTTGAGCACTGAAATTTTGGAAAATTCACATTGTAATATGTGCAGAATTTTTGGTGAATTAGTATTGTGTGTGTGTGTGTGCGCGCTAAATTTTGAGTAGAAATTGATGGACATGTATGAGCTTGAATGTGCATGTGCCTGACCGAGAATATAAAAGGGAATAGAGAGTTTGCATTCTGTCCGGGGATAATTGGAGATGAGTATGACATGAAATTTGGAAACATGTGTATGTATGTGATGAGTTAGGTATAGGAGTTCTAGTGAGAACCCTAAATTGACAATATAAAGTTGTGTTTGCCAATGTTTGAGGTGATGAATGGGGGTTAGCATGCTAAAATTTTGTGGAAATGTGTAATGCAAATGTGAACTATCTTGAGCATATTCAATCCTAAAAAAATTGTGGATTGTTTTGGAGTATACAAGAGATGGAATGAGGGAATGATGGTTTTAGTAGCCTAAAATGGCTTTGTGGTATTATAAAGGTTTGGAAATGAGCAATTGAAGTTTATTGATTTGGTGGTAAGAAAAGGGACAACATATATACACATTTAGAGCCTAATATGGAGCCCTACACATTGATCATAGATGAGGAACTAATTGAAATATAATTTAACATAGTAGTTTTCAATTTGTGACACAAAATTATATATATTATGTATTGCCATTGTAGTGATACACTTGGTGATCGAACGAGGGGACCACGCTTCCTACATTGTGGTGCATTTTAGGGAGTGACAGACCCTTCCATGTATAGTGAGTGAGACTAAGACACTGTGTTATTGATTGATAAAAACTTCATGTTTTATCGCTTTTCAATTGGCATACCTTATAATATGTGTGAAAATGTGATATTTGAACTATGTTTTATAAATGTTTTCTTTGTGATCATTGGAGTGTCCTAAATGTTTGATTTATCTGATATGCATCCATGATTTATGTGAAATGATATTGTGTCATTCTTTGAAAACATGATGTGATTTATATGCTTCTATTATATTGGCACGTGATTTGACATGGATTGATGAAATATGTATGCCGGATGGTTAATTGTGATATTGATGATATGATGATGTCCTTAATGGACCACTGTAGCTACGAAAGGCTTTAGCAGAGGCATCCATTGTGTCCGGATATGCTTCTGCAGGAGGTATCCCCCAAATGCAATGTGTATAGTTGCGGCCGGATGAACCATATCGAGAAGGACGTGTGTTACGCCACTGTCTAGCTCCGGACAGATTCTATACACAATTGATTATATACATGCATGTGGACATGGATTAGCTATTCTGTACCCTTAAGGGGAGGTAGTGTGCTTCGCTATTATCCAGCACTTGGTGAAATCCATGGTCAACATTGAGGTAGAGAGCTATATATTTTTACATATACTTGCATACGAAAACCCAAAATGCACCTGCCATTAGTCACGGTAGACCATTGCTGGGGATGTTTTATTGGCAAGCTCTAATTGATTTCGAAATATTAATGGATGCATATTGATATTATGATTGCATGATATACGATCACATGTTTCAAGGAAATGCCATGCTTGATTTGTAATGATATTAAATTTTAAACTGTGCTTTGACACTCTGTGTTCACCCTTGCTATTGATAACATAATGTCGATCCCCTCACTTACTGAGTATTTTTTCCATAAATACTCACCCATCACTTTTCCATGATTATAGAGATAGATTGACTGTGAAACGTATCGAGAGACATTCAACACCACTTGGCATTTATTTGGAGGTATCGGACTTAGATATGGTACTAACCACTCTTCCGTGATGAAGTTGGATGAATGTGTATGTTTGAGGTTTATGGAATGACCATTGTACATTTATGGGATGACTGTAATAATGTATGTAATAATGTAATTTGAAACTCTCGGATATGTTGTATATTATGCATTGAGGCAAATCATTTCATTTTTATAATCATTTACTTGGGAAATTATATTTATGAGAGAAATAGGTTTTAAACAGGTTTGCACAGGTGATGATGATAGCCTTGCAGTTATTGCGTGTTCGATTCGAGGGTCGGAGCGTGACAACTGAGAGACATAAGCGAGAGTGTTTGGCCGAAAGGGCATTCAACTGAGAGTGTGTTCGGTCGCTTATGGACCTTATGACTATGGCCTAATGGGCTTGATAGCTTTTGGGCTTTATTATAATTGGCTGTTAGATCATGTACCATTATTTGCCCCCACTCCTCATATCGTTTTGAAGAGGTGGAATTAAAAGTAGAGTTAAAGTGATAGGAATTAAGAAATTTGAAAAGACATGAAGATGGAGTGTTTTTGAGTAAGTGGAAAAGACATGATGGTGGCACTTTAAATGTGAAAGGTGCCGCTTGAACTGCGAAGCATGCCTCTTCAGTTGTAAAGCGTGCCGTTTTGATCGTTGAAAATCATATTCAACATGCTTCCTATCATTATAAATATCAAAGGGTATTTGGTGGAGTTTTATCACATTGTTTAGTGAGATGAGATTCTAGTGTTTAGAATTTAGTTTCGAGTGGTGAGGTTTGTGATAGGAATTAGGAGTAGAGTTAAAGTGATACGAATTGAGAAATTTGAAATGATGTGAAGGTGGAACATTTTTGGATAAGTGGAAAAGACATGATAGTGGAACATTAAATGTAAAAGGTACTGCTTGAACTATGAAGCATGCCTCTTCGATTGCGAAGCATGCCATTTTAATCATTGAGAATTATATTCAACACACTTCCTGTCGTTATAAATATCAAAGGGTATTTGGTGGAGTTTCATCACATTGTTTAGTAAGATGAGATTCTGGCGTTTAGATTTTAGTTTCAAGTGGTAAGGTTTGTGAAAGACACGAATGTTGGGGGAATGCAAGAGTAGAGATGATTTTAAAAGATTGTGGTATAACTATCGATACAAGGGTCCATTAATAAGGTAACTATTGATACAAGGTTTCATCATGACATTCGGAAACCCAATGTTGTGATAGTTCAATATTAGAGTTTTAAGGGTCATGCATTGGGGGGAGGCATCCCCACTCTTCTTGGGCCGAGCAACTGGAGATAAGAGCGGGAAAAAGAAATATATGAGAATGGGATTTGGAGGACAAACTTGGTTAACAAGGGAAAGAGTTCAAGCTCAGAGTTATTTGCCGACTATGGAGCTGTCTTTCATTTTCCCTGTAATCTCCCTATTTATGTACTTTATTTCCTTTGTATTTCCTTTTTTCCAATGATGCACTCTCGATATGTAAAGATCACATTATGTTGAAATTAAATCCCTTCGTTGATACTGTTCTTCTACTTTCGGTTGTACTGATTTTCATGAATAAATAGAGTTTACTTTCTTTGTCATTATGGTGTTCTCGTTGTCTTATTAAGTGTATGCTGGAAGACTTAAATATTGAGTTCTCTGAATTTCTTTTTCACGAACTTTACCTCTCACATGTATGAAAACTTGGACGAATAAATGAGTAGAGAAATTTCTTCTTTGTCTAGGTCATGTTCTTGATGCCTCGTTGATCGTGTGTTGGAGTACAAAAACTTGAGCTCTAAGTTGTTTCCAATTGCATCATAACTAAGAGAAAGAAAGAATCAGAACCCTTGAAGTTAGGAGACTGGGAGCCAGACTTAGTTTGCATGCTAGGATCTGTACAGTTGAGAAGCGATAGATAATATCCTACTAAGGCCTATGTGACGCATTGACTCAAGAGAGTAAGGGCTTGGAACCCTTTGGAAGCGCTGAGTTGAGAGAGTGGTTTGCATCTACCCAATTGGGTGTAGGACCCATATTGACAATGCGTTTCGAGGCGTAGAACCGAGAGAGTGTGTCGTGTCTATCCGATCAAGTGCTAAAATCCATATTGATGATGCGTTTTGAGGCGTAGAGCCAAGAAAGTGGGTCATGTCTACTTGATCAGGTGCTAGGACCTATATTGACGATACGTTTCGAGATGTAGAGCATAAAGAGTGGGCAATATCTACCCGATTGGGTGTTAGGACCCGTATTAACGATGCGTCTGAAGCGTAAAGCCAAGAAAGTGGGCCACATCTACCTAGTCGGGTGCTAAGACCTGTATTGATGACACGTTTGAGGTGTAGAGTCGAGAAAGTGAGTCTACAAAAAAGAGAATGATAGACAAGGGACCTATAAGCACAAGGCTCTAAGCCACTTGTAATCCATTAGAGAGATGATAACATGCAAAAGGGAATAATATTATTACTAACAAGTTAAGCAATGACAAATATCAAGACTAGTGAGAATGATAAAGATTAGTGGTAGTAGATACACAAGTTCTCTGAGTTCCATGCTCTAGGTACAACAAAACCGTCTAAGTGATTGAGTCAGTTTGTTCCTGGATGAACTAGTGAGCACACCTAATAGGGGCCTTTCCAGTTCGTGTCATCTTGGCAAGATCGTTGATTTATGGATAGGCGACAGAGGTAAAACGGGGCTAAATTTCAAGCTTGCTGTAGAATTCCCAGAAATTTTTGTTGTCGAATTGCCTACAGTTGTCAGTAATAAGGATATAAGGTAGGTTGAACCTAGTAATGATAGACAACCACACGAAAGTTTGTATCTTGCCGTTGTAATTTGGGCTAGCGGTTCAGTTTCCAACCATTTGGTAAAGTAATCTATGACCACAATGAGGAACTTTTGTTGCCTAGTAGCTTATGGGAATGGTCCTAGAATGTCCATCCCTATTTGTGCGAACGACCATCGGCTTGCAATTGGACAGAGCTCAAAGGAAGGTTGGTGTGACACTAAAGAAAAGCGTTGACACTTATCACACTTTTTTACATAAGCTTCTATATCGGCCTTCATGGTGGGCCAGAAGAATCCTAGACATAAGGCCTTGTTGGCTAGATTCAGAGCACCCAAATGGTTGCATATACCCCTTCGTGAATTTACCTAGGGGTGTAATTTCCCTCCTTGGATGTTAAGCATTTGAGGTAGGGTGAGTGAAGTACCTCTTGTAGAGGGCTCCATTGATAATGGTGTAATGTGCGGCTTGACATTTGACCTTCCCTGCCTCTTGCGATGAGTTTAGCAGTTGATCGTTCCTTAGGTAGGCCTATATGGGGTTTTTCCAGCTCAGTGAGTCATCAGCTATTAGGATCTGCTCTAGTTCATTAATGCTCGAATCTAAAAGACTCTCAATATAGACTATTTGACTGATAGCAATCGAGTTTGAATTGACAAGTTTAGAGAGTGTGTCGGATGTAGAATTTTCAGATCTAAGAATTTGTTATATGTCGACCTTGTCGAACTTGCTCATTTCTTCCCTGAGTTTAGAGAGGTACTTCACTATCATTGGCTCTTTAGCTTAATGTGTCCCCTCGATTTACTTGGACACAAGTTGGCTTTTGGTGAAGACCTGGATGTTTTTAGCTCCTAACGATGCTGCAATCTGAAGTCCCATTAAGAATGCTTCGTATTCGGTCTGGTTGTTGGTGGCTTGAAAATCGAAACAAAGTTTGTATTCTGTTTTGAAATCATCGAGACCTATCTGGATGAGTCCAACACCATTTCCTAATAAATTGGAGGACTTATCTACCTGCAAGGTCCATGTTGGTGGTAGGCACTCTTCCGAATGGTCATTGGCGACTTGTTCAACAAGGCTTGGGAAAGTGCATTCAAGAATGAAGTTGGCTAGTACCTGGCCCTTGATAATGGGTCTTGGTTGATATTAAATAGCAAATTCGTCAAGTTCGATACTCCATTTGATGAGCCGGCCTAAGATGTCCCTTTTTTGCAAAATTTGCTTCAAAGGCTGATCAATTAGTATAATGATGGTATACGCTGGAAAGTATGGGCGACGGCACTAAGCGGTTATGATGAGAGCGAATGTCACCTTCTTGATAGGCCTATAGTTAATTTTTGATTCTTAAAGCACCCGGCTAACAGAGTATACTAGCTTTTGTATGGCGACACCCTTTCTTACAAGTGCAAAGTAGAGGGCTCGGTTAGAGATAGATAAGTAGAGATAGAGTTTCTTACGAGAGATAGACCGAGAGAGTAGAGGAGGAGATGAGAGGTACTTTTTGAACTTGTCGAAGACCGTCTAGCACTCCAATGTCCACACAAATTTCTAAGACTTCTTCAAGGCAGCGAAGAAGGGCTTATATTATTTCTCTACTTTTGGCATAAATCGACTCAAGGCTACAATCTATCCCGTGAGGCGTTGCATCTCCTTCAATGTTCTAGGCGGTGCCATGTCTAAGCTGACTTGAATTTTCTTTGCGTTGGCCTCGATTCCTCATTTTATAATCAAGAAGCCTAGAAATTTACTTGATGTAATCTCAAAAGTACACTAAGTCAAGTTCAGTTTCATGTTATAACATTCCAATATCTGGAATATTTCTTTGAGATCTACTACGTGGCCATCCAAGCTGGTACTCTTGACAAGCATATCGTTCACATAGGCCTTCACGTTTCTATCGAGCTGTTCACTGTAGACCTTAATGATTAGTCATTGGAAGATCGCTCCCACATTCTTTAAACCGAATGACATGACCTTGTAACAGTACATAACAAATTTCATGATGAAGTTTCTTTTTTTCTTGTCCTCTGGGGCTATGTGTACCTGGTCATAAACAGAGTATGCATCCATAAATCTTAGAAGCTAGTGGCCAGATGAGTTGTCCACAAATTTATCAATGTTGGGCAGCAGATAGCTGTCCTTTGGGCACGTCATGTTGAGATCGGTGAAATCAATGCACATTCTCCACTTGTCATTCGCCTTTTTCACCATGATCACATTTGCCGACCATTTGGGGTATTTCACTTCTCTGATGAAATCCACTGCTAATAGTTTTTGTACCTCTTCTTGTTTCGCTCACGGCGTTCCAGTGCAAATATCATTTTCTTCTATTTCATGAGCTTATAACCTGGGTCTACCGTTAATTTGTGGATGATCACTGATGGATGGATTCCTAGCATATTTTTGGGCGACCATGCAAAGACTTGAGAGTGTCGTTATAGACATTTAGTGATGGCATCCCGAAGAGGTGCCAGCAGGTGGGCTTCGATTTGAATAGTTTGGTAGGGTATATTCATAATCGGGACATCGATCACCTCTTCACCATGCTTGGGTTTAGCAACTTGTTCTATATCGTCTTTGAATTCCATGACTTCTATCGAGAGGCTCTTCCTTTTCTCCTTCAGTATAGAGGCGGTTTCAGGGTTGGGATCACAATTGAGTGTTACGATATCGAAAGAAGTTCTAAATTTGACCTTCATATGCTTGGTTCTGGGAAAGACTTCTAAACTATCCAAACTAGGGCAACCTAGAATGGAGTTATAGAAGGACGCGAGTTAAAACACATTGAAGGTGGTTAGGGTGGTAGCATGGTTAGGGGGTTCCCAAGGTTACTGGGAGCGAGATCGTACTTTTAGGGTACAACCATTCATTGGAGAGACCCTTCAAGGGTCCAGAGGAGAGTTAAAAATACGATTGGAAGAAACCAATCTGTTGGAAGGCATCCCAATAGAAGAAATTACAGCTTGCTCTTTGGTTAACGAAAAGCCTATTTATAATGTATTTGCCTATCTTGGTAGTGATAACTAGAGGGTTGTGTCGGTTTGGATCGATCCCCACTACATCTTCGTCATCGAAACCAATTATTGGCCATTTTCTTTTTGACAACATGATGATAGGAGAAGTAATAAAATAGAGTGTGAAGTGTTTTGATTGGAAAACCAGTTTATTCCCACAAACGGCGCCAATTTGTTGTACGCGGGTTTTACTCCACAGATAACTGCATTGCTGACCGAAGCTGGGAACCGGTGTTGATAAGTCCTCTGAGCCATTGTAAATGATGAGATCTACAAATACTGCTGAATGTGGTTTCGACAGAGAAAACTCCGATGCTTAAGTCAGAAAGAACGGTGATGATAGAAACAGAAACAAACTGAGTACAGCCATTGAATAGCCCTGTGTAATTTCTGTGTGATAAGTGTAGGGTTGAGTATATTACGTACCTTTCATAGGTTGGCTCTATCCAGTATATATAGCATATACATGCATGGTAAATCTCTATTGAACGGTGTAAAAACTCTAATTTCCTTATATAGAGATCACTAGGGATTTTTTAAGTTTATAGAGATTGTAGTTAAAAATTTTTAAGAAATTTAGAATCCTATTGATTAAAAGAAGTTCAAATTGTTACCAAAGTTTCCTATCTTATAGGAAGTGATTATAGAGATTTCGTTCTTTATCGGGAAAGATTACCCTCGAAATTAGGGGAGGTTCAAATTTTAAATGATCGTGATCTTGACTCACTTGACAAGTGTTATCCACCCGAAGGCTTATTTGGTGAGAGTCGAAAGAGATAGATCGAGAGGTGAATGAGTAGTTTATCCAAGAGGGTTTAGCTGAGATAGTTGAGAGACATAAGTGAGCATACTTGGCCAAGATAGCGATCAACCAAGAGTGTGTTCAGTCATTTATGAACCTTGTGGTTATGGCTTAATGGGTTTGGTAGTTTCTGACTTTTATTGTAGTGGGTTGTTGGACCATGTATTATTAATACCTTTGAAGAGAATAAGAATATTGTCGTATTAATTGTTGTAATGGCTTTTTATGTACTATAGTGTTTACAATAACTACCTCTAAATTAGCATTTGTTCATTTGGTAATGGTAGGGGTCTCTAAGGTGTGTGGTTATGTTATACATTATAACTCAAATACAAATATATATATTTATATATATACATACATATATATATACACATACATACATATACATATATAATGTAAACATATGACAACTTAAACATGTCCCTGAATAAGGACAAGAAGTTAAACATGATAGTATGAAATGTCTCAAAAATTCTCCTTATAAAAGTTGAAGGTTTTAAAACAAACCAACAAACATATTTTTCTCATGCAAAAATTTCAAGATCTTTGATGGATTAGAATCACTTACCTCTTTCCAACAACTGGATATTCTAGATCTAGAAGATGCCACATAAATCAGATAACCTTTTGTTGTTTACAATTCAAATGTCTTCGTGGAGAATGATAAATCTTTCTTCAAACCCTTTTTCTTTCTCCCTTTGAATGTGAGAAATTCTCTTATCTTTCTCTCAAATGGGTTCATTCTATAGAAATACCTCTCCCCTTTTTTGTATGTCCATCTTTTCCTCTTTTCTTATGTACATGTATATTTCAAAGAATGAGAGTGAGTTATCCAAAACAGAGAGAGAGAGATTAGGGAGAGAGGGAGTTGTGGGTGGTTTCTAGAAAACCACTCCCTCCCCATTTTTTCATTTTCAAATTCAAATAAAAGGGTTTGGGTCTACTCACATAGACGAACCCGCCCCATTTTTCAACATCTTCTACTTGTACATGAGGACTAGACTCGTACATAGCGTGATCATCACAATCGAATATTACTAATTTCATACAAGCAAGTGGATTATGTGATCTGCGAGAATACCAAGAGCTCTAGAACTATACATCGATTAAAGATATATAGCAACTCACTTTAATATAGTGATGAGGATGTCATATCTCGCTATACCCCAAACTTCGTTTACTTGACACAGTCAACGTATTTCTCATCTCTCAAAATAATATAAGAGTATACTTGACTCAAATCCAATTATGTATCCACAATTATGTCTCTAAACACTAAGTCATAGATATAATTGTCTGGTCTATGAATACAGAGCAATGTGTCGATCAAAGACAGTCTTCCTTTCATACTACTAACTTTTAACTTTATCTTAACTATTTTCTTAGACATGTACCGCCAAACTAAGTCAACCATAATTTCTTGTAACATACTAAATTAGCAATACTAAAATAAAATTTTAAGAGATACACGAAAAGTTCTAAAGGTATAAATTGAGATTAAATATAAACTTTTGGGTCTCACACAACGAGATGAAGAGAGATGCACCATCTCATTACCCATATTGTCACATAAGCATACGTAGTATGAAACACGTGCTACGATACTCTTTCTTCCCATTTGGTAGCGTATGTCTTCTTTTATGAAAATAATACATCATACAGATCTTAGTCCAAGTGTACACAACACTTGAGCTGAGTTTTTCTTCATACAAGTCCTCCAAAATTTCACAATATCAAGAAAAACTCACACCCGATTTTTAAAGAAGTTCAATGAATTGTGGGGAATCCATTTCGATTATCATATATGTAGTATATGCAATTGGTAAGCTCATCTTAGTACTCCACTAAGGCGACATGTATGTTAATCCACCACAAATTAATATTGTTTCATCTTTACATATCATGCAGACATTAGAGGCGATTGTTTGTATGAGAGAGTCAATCTCAAAACTTGTCCGATATACTTTTAAGCATAGACACAAAAATTTTAGACACAAAAAATTCAAATGTCAATAAATATAAGCATTACATTATATATACTCTGTATATGATTACAACCACAATCAAAGTCACAAATACTATCACAACCTACGCAATCTAAGTAATCTAACATGTTTCACAAACATATTTTTAGGTACTGGTTTCGTACATTAAATGTGTAGACACATACTTTAGTGTCACTTTCCTCTTTTCAATCATGTTTCTATGATCTTTGTATCTATATGTTTGGTTTTATCATGATATTTAGAGTATCTTGCATAAATAATAGTTAACTGATTATCATAATAAATAGTCATAACTCCCACTGAATTGCTTATTACTCCAAAATATTGTACAATCTATTCAACCAAACTCTTTCTTGAACTGCAAAAGTACTGACCACAAATTCTACTTTCATCATAGAAAGTGATATATTTGTTTGTTTCTTACTTCTCCATGAGATAGAGCTATCATTCAGTAAGAAAATATAACCAGAGGTAGATTTTCTCTTATATAAATCACTTTTCCAATCACTATCCACATATCCTTTCAATACTAGATCCTTTCCTTGATAACAAAGGAAATAATCTGCAATTTCGTTCATATATCTCAATATTTTTTTCACAACAATCTAATCATTTTTTCTTGAATTGGATTGATACTTGCTAAGCAAACCCATAGCATAACAAATGTCAGGACGAATACATATCATAGCATACTTCAAGCTCCCAATTATACTAGAAAATGGTACTTTGGACATTTCATCTATTCATTAAGAGTTTTTAGGGCATATCTGTTCGCTTGAACTATCGCCTATTAACACAGGAGTATCAATGGATTTACAGTTTTTAACTTTATATCGTTCCAAAACTTTTATAATATGAGACTCTTGAAATAATCCCAATAATCTCTGGATCAATCTCTATGAATTTTGATTCCCAATCTGCCTCACCTTTATGCTTCATCTCAAAACTGGAAGACAACCATTCCAAAATCCAAGGGACATACTTTTTATCATTTGTGGTCAACAACACGTTCTCAACATATCAGAATAGAATTACAAAATTGTCATCAGATTTCTTCACATAAATACAATGTTTTTCGTCTATTGTGATGAAATCGTAAGAGATCACACCTATGTAAAATTTCAAATATCATTGTCTTGAAGACTACTTAAGGCCATAAATTGATCTATTCAATTTACATATTTTGTCTTCTTGACCTTTAATGACAAAACCCTCTGGTTATACCATATAAATTTCTTCCTCAAGTTCTCTATTAAGGAATGCAGTCTTTATGTCCATCTAAAGTAATTTTAAATCCAAATTGACTACTATTACCAACAATAGGCGAATGGAGGTAAATCTCACTAACGGAAAAAAGTTTTCTTCATAATCAGCACCCTTTTACTAAATGTAACATTTTGCCAACGGTTAAGTTTTATACCTTTCAATAGTTCTATCTGCCCTACGCTTGGTTTGGAGAACCCACTTGTTCTCAATAACTTGACGCCCCAACAGAAGTTTAACCGATTCCTAAAGTATGGTTGGACCTCATTGATTCCAATTCTTCTTTCATTATATTTATTTATTCATCCTTGATAGGACAAGATAGAGTCTCATCTATATTCTTAGACTTTTCTTCATCTTCTAGAGAAATAATAAATACGTGCCCTTCATTCTCAAAATAAGATTGGACACCGCTCTCCTAAACTTTTCCGAGTTGAAAATTCAATTGGATCGCTAGAGTTTGGATCCCTCTTACTGGGATCAACATCATTTTCTCGTGATTCCAACGATCTTCTGTAGATAGAGACATCCTGTGAATTACCAAATTCAAACAAAAACTCTACATCCTTCACATCGCCTCTATTAGCAAATGTATTCTTATAAAATATGACATTTCATGATTCAATCTCTAGTACAGTACCATCATCTCGTTTACCAATGAACACTTAACTTTAGATTAATCAGAATATCAAATAACGATACTTTTACTTCTATAGAGACCCAATTTTCTAAAGTTATTGGAAAAATCTTAAATTTAGATGGTTGATCTCCAAAATCTAAGATCACTCAAATACGGTTTTCTACCAGTCCAAAATTCATATAACGTCGTTGGTACTAATTTTGAAGACATTCTATTCAAAATATAAGCCGTAATCAACAAAATATCTCCCCAAAAGGAAAGAGACAAGTTAGCCCATGCCATCACGGATCCTATCATATCCAACAATGTTATATTCCTTCTCATTATAACACCATTCTGCTAAGCTATATGATAAATGGTCAAATGTCGGATCATGTTTTTTTATTACACAAATTCTTAATTGATCTTATAGATATTCACACACTCTATCTGTTTTAAAGATCTTTTATCGTTCTATCCATTTGATTCTGTATCTCATTTATATAATGTTTAAAGCACTCAAGTGCTTTAGACCTATGAGAAAACAAATAGATATGGTCAAATCGCGTGAAATCATCTATGAATGTAATGAAACACAAAACTCCACATTTACCCTTTACATCCATTGGACCACAAATGATCGAATGAACCAACAGCAATGGAAATTCAGCCCGTATAACCTTTTCAAATGGTTTTCTTGTCATTTTGTCGGCAAGTCAATGTTCAACTTAATGATTAAACATTTGTCTATCGCATTGCAATACCATGAAACCATTTACAAGTTGTTCAAAACTAATATACATGTCATTCAAATACAAACTAATCATATCTCTCTAAAAGTTTCAAAACATAGTCAAATTTCAAAAGAACAATAATAGATATTAAATTCTATCAAATTTCTAAGATGTAGTGAATATTATGCAAAATGAGAGTTCGATCACTTTGTAACTGTAGTTTACAAGTGTCAAATCCTTTAACCTCCACTTTTGCATTGTTCTCCATATAGATCAATCTCCTACTAAATGACATTCGACAAAAATCCACAAATACCTCTCAGTCTATTCTTATATTCGTAGTTGTTCTTTTGTGATCCGTCTACAATCTCCTTTCCTTTCTTACTTTCATTTTAGTCCCTCTCACGCTTGGAGTCTGAAACTCTCTTGGAACTAGATTTTACAAAAAAAAAAAAAAAAAAAATCAGCTATGGATCTTATAGCACAAAGCCATTCATCCTTAAGTTTAATGTGATGAGCAACATTCGAGAAAGTCTTTACACTCCACTATGAGTCAAATAGATTTTCAAGTGCTCCAACTTGACAAGAAGAGATTAGATCAAAATTTAAACTTTCTTTTCATCGGAGAGGACATGACCAGCTGACTTCACCTCTCTTATAATATTTGATATGACTCCTAAATGTTGTTTGATATTATGACCATTTGGCCTTTTGTAGATATCAAACTTTACGGTCAACTATCTAAGACGAGTCACAGTGGTACCTGCAAATTTCTTTTTGAGATATATCCAAATGACATGAGTAATTGAATATTTCTCACACTCAGGAATCATACCATCAATCACAAAGCTAAACAGGATCACTTGAACAGTGGAATCTGTTCTTTTCCACGCTAGTATCTTGTTCTCTCCTCTGCGAGGTAACATTACCCATACCAGAGTTCTACCTGACATACTAAATAACTTCTAACTTATCTTGTTCTTTCAGCACATATCATATTTTGTGGCGACATATCTCATGATTGTCACTATTCAATTTGTTACCTCTTTTTAAGTCTACAATAATGAACTTCGATACTATGGTTTGTGTTTCAAGAGGGTGGATACAAATACTAATGCTCATATCATACACATAATTTTGTGTTTCAAAATTAACATTTATAATAGATCAACATTATGTATAGAATTAAAAATTCACTAGATTTCCAATCATCATCTATGTTTCTAATGTATCATCATTACAAATTTAATTTAAAACTACAAAATCCTATAGGTTTTAGGTGGAAATTACTCAAATTCTTCCAAACAAAAAATCTCTCACTTAAATACAGAATGTATTTAAATAATATTGTAATTTTGGATAAAAATTACTCCAATTCTATTAATTCAAAATTTTTATTTAAATACACAAGATATTTAAAGAATATTTTAATTTTGGATAAAAATCATTTAAATTTTTCCAATCCAAAATTTTTATTTAATAAACCCTAGTTTTCTTTTGCATATATGATCATGTGAAAAGTAACGAGTATGTTCAATCATATTCTCAATTGAAACTTTATATTAAAAACTTAAAAGTTTCACTAATACACGATCATGGTTCCAACAAACAATCATAGTGCACAAAAAAAAAAAAAAACATGCAAATTCATTATTTTAATTCAAGATATGTCTATTCAAGTAATCATATTCATCATTCCCTTAGATAGTCTATCCCTAGGAGAAAATCTCCTTATAGCATGTAGGTTGGAGCAATTTATACGTTGGGATAGCTTTTCTTCATTTGGATTTCTAAATCCTTGACTCTCCACATTTCTATTAATATGGGTCTCACATCGTCAAGAATCATATTTCATCTCTTGGTAATCATCTCATCAACTATGTTAATCCAATAAGGTGTTAGAGAGTTTATCAAAATGCATACACCAACCCCAAAAGGAATGACCTAGTTCAACAAGTTCCAAACGTTTTTATTCCATAATCTTCAAATAATCTGATAAAGTGTGAGTTATATCTATCTTATAAGTCAATATTTGACCTAACTTTACTAAACCCTCTGAATTTCTCAATACTCTAACTCTTCCCTGGAAAGCTCCAACATTGCATCTGGATATCACCATTACTCTAGAAAATTGAAACAATATTAGACCAAACACAAAACCAACCATAATATTATAATAAATCTCAGAGTATTTATTTTAAAAATATTTGCTCAAATTTAAAATAATTTTATATTACAAAAACTAATTTTTAAACATAAATAATGAACAAAAATACAAATAAATAATGGGTACAAAAAATAAATTTTCATCCATATAGCCAAAATTAAGAAAATAATTTTCTAGACTCTTATAAAAATTTTCAGATTTTTTTTTTGTACCGGAAATAATTATTTTATAATTTTAAACAATTTTTAAGTTTAAAAATCAATAAAAATTATTTTTCGACTTTAAAAAATAAATTAAAAATTATAGAAAATTCCAGAGAGAATAAAAAATTATTTTGATAAAAACTCTGACCAAAATGGGTGCCGCACGTGCCCCCAGGTGTTGCCAGTAGGCATACGCTCACTCTCTCTTGGCGATGCATATATGTCATTCATCGCCTTCCCGACGGTTTCTAACAACCAAATTTTAGCTATTCTCCATTTTTTATATTTCTGAATTCAATGGTGATCTCAGTTTTTAGATTGAACATCCCTAACATGGTGTTTTGGATTCACACGTCCCTGTCGAGGTTGGGGAAGTGCAGACGGTTACTGTTCATCTATTTCCTATCTTTTGGAAAATTTCTACAATCTAACCTTAACTTTAAATGGTCATATCTCTCTCAATTTTTAACCATATTTCGCATTCTTTATAAGGTTAGAAATCATTTTCAAAAGAAATCTAACCATATAAATTTCAAATCATGAATCATAGTATTTTAATAGATATGAGTATATAAAGTTTCGGTTAGGGTTTGAAATATCTCATAATATACTCATCGGATGCATGCCAAATTTTACAGATTTAATCTTCATATAATAAGCATGCTAATGTGTGAAATTAAGAGCATTTTGTCAAGCATATTTCAAGATGCCATTGACTAGCCATAAACATTTTTATGGCATTTTTTATTTTTTTTAATACCCAAAAGAGGCAGAAAACAATCCAGGATTATTCTAATTTCAATGAAGATTTTAAAACAAACCAATAAACATATTTTTCTCATGCAAAAATTTCAAAATCTTTAACGATTTAGAATCATTTAACTCTTTTCGACGATTGAATATTCCAGATTTAGAAGATATCACGTAAATTAGATCAAGTTCTGTTGTTCACAATCTAAATGCTTTCGATGGTGAATGATCAATCCTTCTTCAAACCCTTCTTCTTTCCCCCTTGAATCTGAGAAATCCTCTTATCTTTCTCTCTCTAAAAAAATGGGTTCATTCTATGGGAATACCTCTCCCCTTTTTTGTACGTCTATCTTTTTCTTTATTCTTACGTACATGTATATTTCAAAGAAGGAGAGTGAGCTATCCAAAACTGGAGAGAAAGAGTTTAGGTAGAGAGGGAGTTGTGGGTGGTTTCCAGAAAACCATTCCAAACCACTCCCTCTCCATTTTTTAATTTTCAAATTTAAATAAAAGAGTTCGGGTCTACCTACATGGGCGGACCTCTCCCATTTTCCATTAAAAAGTAAATTACAATACTCAAAAATTCTCATTATAACTCAATAAAGTGCATACAACTAAAACAAAAAACTCTCTAAGCTTAAAGAGGTCTAGAGGTAGATTTGGCATCACTACATGTCCCTTAAAAAGCTTGACGAGTGTCAAGGATAAAGCTACAATCCATTGGTTCTTTACCTCTTGTGTTTCAACAGATTTAGGAGGGGGGGAAAAAGTTAACTAGCGAAGTTGACCAAGAGATAGAAAACATGGCATTGCACATTAATGTAATCGATTGAAAGTAGGTTTATTGTAACATAAAGACATATATGAGCACAGGGTCCACTATACCAAAACATCCTAATATAGCAAATAAACCATCTATGAGTCTCCATTGATGGAAAAGTAAATAGTATTGCAGCCAAAATTCACTCAATTTCATCAAGAGAGAGCTTTAACAACAGATACAGAACATGTGATTGATGGACAACACAACAAGTGTGAATATTGATCATACAATATGTGTTATTTGCAGGATATATATAAGCACTGAACTAAATAGGGAGTATATAAAACAAATCCTATGTTGTTGATGAAAGTGGCCCCGTGTAAGTCCATTCTTTACCCCGTAGCAAAGGAAGCACAACGACAATAAATACAAAACATTAAGTTCAATACTATGAATATATAATACGTATAATTAGCAAACAGAAAATGCATAAATTCAATAATGGGCTTTTGCCCATGTAGGCCCCTGCCCAACCCCAAAGAAAAACATGTCAAAATGGCCTAAACTTAACAAATTGGATTAAACTAGGTCAAACCAAATAAAAAAGAGTTGTTGCCCAATTATTAGATTATGATTTAAAAATTAACTACAATTCAAAATGGACTTGACTAATTCTAAATGATAAATAAATTTAACATAAAAACATGAGATTTCAAAGTTTTAAACTATTAGGCCTAAAAGGTCTAAGATACATAGGTCCGACAACAAAGTGGGTCCCAAAAAAGGGGTCCAGACTATTAGGCTATAACCATGTAGCCCACGACTACAATCCAAGGTCGCACCCAATGGATTACAAGATACAGCCGACCTGTCAATCAAGAGAGAGAAAGAGAAAAATAAAAACAGATAGGAGAGAGAAAACCTTAATTTAACAAAGAGAAAATGAGAAGACTCCTAAATCTAAAAAATATCTATAATACAATTACCAGATCCAAATCAAGAAAACAACAAAACAAAAACAAAAAATATAAAACTAAGATTAACAGGACACTAAAAAATACATACATACATACGTACGTACGTACATGCATAAACAACAACAATCTGAACTTTAATTTCAAAATTTGGGATCGGTTGTTTGAGAGACAAATATAAGATGATTAAAAAAAACACAAACACACACACATATATATAATACGAAAAGTGATGATTTAACTTTTTCTAATTCTCCTACGCCATTCGTTCCTGTCCGAAATCATCTTTTTAGTTAACTCCTTAACTGTCATATCTTTGTGAATACATTGTATCTAGGTTTTTAATGGTCTACCTCATTGTTTTACTAGATTTCCTACATTTAAATTCTCAATTCTCCTAACTGGTGCATTTTTTGGTCTTCGTTGCATATGACCAAACCATCTCAAACGATACTATTGTATTTTATCCACAATTGAGCGCATTCCTAATTTACTGTGTATCTTTTCATTTCTAATCATATCATTCCTAGTTTTACCACACATCAATCTTAATATTCTTATCTCAATTACAGCCATTTTCTGCTATTGTTTTTGTTGAATGGCCCAACATTCGGTACCATATAGTAATGCAGGTTTTATTGTCGTTCTATAAAACTATCATTTCAGAGAGAGTGGTATCATGTGATCGCAAAAAACTCCAGATGCTCTTCTCTATTTCATCCAACCCGCTTGAATCCTATAATTTACATCCCCATTTATATTGTTGTTATTTTGGATAATGGACCCGAGATATTTAAACTGTTCACTTTTTGTTACATAATGTCCTCCTAACCTAATTGTTTCTTCATCGTTCTGATGGCTATCACTGAATGTACATTTTATGTACTCTATTTTAGATTTGTCCAATCTAAATCCTCTGAACTCTAGTGTGTCCCTCCACAACTCCAATTCAGTACTAATACCCTCTCTAGTTTCATATATCAACACTATATCATTTGCAAAGAGCATATACTATGGTATTTCATCCTGGATACTCTTTGTAATTTCATCTATCACTATTGCAAACAGAATTTGACTTAATACCTATCTCTGGTGGAATCCAATATTTATCAGAAAGTTATCACTTACCACCCACAAGTTCTTATATTGGTGACAACTTCATCATACATATCTTTAATAAGATTGATGTATTTGATGGAAATCTCATTTTTCATCAACGCCCACCACAATATATCTCTTGGCACCCTATCATACTCTTTTTCTAAGTCAATGAATACCATATGTAAATTTTTCTTCTGTGACCTAACTATCTCCATTAGATTTTTTAATAAGTGGATTGTTTCGGTAGTGGATCTTCCTAGCATAAATTCAAATTGATTCTGAGACACACTTATCTCCAATCTCAATCTATGCTCAATCACTCTTTCCCACAATTTCATAATATGACTTATAAATTTAATTCCCCTATAATTAGAGCAGTTTTGTATATTCTCTTTATTCTTATATAATGGTACAGTATATTCTCCCTCCATACTTTGGGCATCTTCTTGGTTTACCAAATTTTATTAAAAATGTCTGTTAATATTGGTATCCCTACCTCCCCTAAACATTTCCACACCTCAATGGATATACCATTGGATCCCAAGGATTTATTACTCTTCATTCTCTTTAAAACTTCCTCCACTTCATGAGAATAAATTTTATGTTTGAAGTCGCTATTGATCTCCTCAACAGCTATCGTGATATCGCCAATATTTTTTGTACCCTCTACGTTGTACAAATTATCAAAATAATCCTTCCAACGCTTTCTTATGTCCTGATCCCTCACAAGTATACTATTAGTCTCACTCTTCATACACCTAACACTATTTAAATCTTTTCTCTTTTTCTCCCTTAATTTGGCGATTCTATAAATCTCTTTCTCTCCATCCTTGATTTCTAACTTCTTATACAATTCATTATACACCTTATTTTTTTATTCTTGGATAATTTTTTTCACTTTATTCTTTGCATTTTTGTATAATTCAAATGTTTCATTATTTTTCCTATTTTAAAGATTTTTATAACACTCTTGTTTTATTCTTATAGCAGTTTAGACTTTCTCATTCCACCACCATGACTCCTTGCCTATTGGAGTCCGTCCTCTAGATATATCAAGAACCTCCCTGCCTATATTTTTAATATTATTAGACATTTTGACCCACATAATTTCTAAATCATCATTAACCGACAAAATTGATTTCTGCATTAATTTTTCTCTAAAGATTATTACTTTTTCGTCCTTCAATTTTCACCACTTAATTCTTGACTCTACTAACGAACGATATTCCTTTTGCACTTTAGACACACGTACATCTACAACTAAAAATCTATGATGAGTTGTTATACTCTCTCCCGGTATAACCTTGCAATTCTTACAAATCATTTTGTCACTCCTCCTAGTGAGAAAAAAATTTATTTGGTTAGCATTCAACCCACTTCTATATGTAACTACGTGCGATTCTCTTTTTTTTAAAAAAAAGTGTTTATAAGTATCAGATCAAATGCTATAGCAAATTTTAAAATAGTTTCTCCCGCTTCATTCCTACTACCAAAACCAAAGTTTCCATGTACAGTTTCAAATCCTTCGTTATTCTTCCCTACATGTCCATTAAGATCTCTACCAATAAATACTTTCTCTGTACTAGGTATAGTCTGCATAAATTTATCCAAATCTTTTCAAAATTATTTTTTACTAATTGTATCTATACCTACTTGGGGTGGATATACGCTAATTATGTTAATTATGTTTTTTCCATTAACCATCTTAACAAGTAACATTCTATCTCTCTTTCTTTTTATCTCCATTATATTCTCATGTAGGTCTTTATGCACAATTATTCCTACACCATTTTTAGTTCAATCCCGACCTGTGTACCACAATTTATACCCATAAAATTCAATTATTCTAGCATTCTCTCATACCCACTTAGTTTCTTGTAGACACATAATTTTAATCTTTTTTCTATTCATTATTTCCCCTATCTCCCCTAATTTACCGGTTAATGATTCTATATTCCAAGTAACTAGACGAATCCTATTTTCGTTGTCTCTCATTTTTGTATTTTGATAAGGGATTATTATATTGACTGACAATTGTGATAAACTAAAATCCACCAAAATTTTAATTAAAGAAAAATAAAGAATATCAAAAACAATAATGTCAAAAATAATAATATCAAAATTTTTAATAAAAAATATCAAAATACAATAATGTCAAAAACAATAATGTTAAAATTAAAAGTAAAATAATTCTTATTTGTTTCTATTGTATTTTGATAAATGACCGATTGAAACAAATTACTGATAGCAATTTTCTGATTAATAACATAAATTATTGACAGAAACTACTAATAGCAACTCAAATTTCAGAAATAAGATTAGAACAGAAAGAAGAGCAATGTTTAAGAAATCAGAACAAGAGTTGACAACTTTCAGAACTCAGATTTCAACAATGTTTAAGAAATAAGATTGTAAAAAGAACACAGACAAGAACTCAGAAAGAACAATCAGAATAACACAGAGAATTCGGAAAGAAAAGTCCAATTCAGAAAGAACTCACTAATTTATCAGATTACGGACAGAAGACAAGAAAACTCACCAACGACAATTGAACAAACCTGATCTAGCCATGACAATTGGAACTCAAGCAATTCGATGAACCCCTGCAGCAGAAACCCAAGGAAACAGAGCACAAACCAACCTCTAATGTTGGCGACTGATTCTTTTTGAACAATTGCAGTAGCCCAGAAATCAGGAACCTTGGAACCGACAAGTAAAAATTGCATAGTAGTGTCTGTCTGAGTGCAGAACAGTAACTTGTATGTGTGATGAAATTGTAGATCAAGATTGATGAAATTGCAAAAATTAATCTCTTAGATGTCAGAACAAAGTGGGTTGCAATGTTAAAAGGATTTGTTAAAGAACAAACTAGGTTACATATATATATACACTTTTACTGACATTTTTTTACCATTGTCCACATTTTACAAAGGTTGTTAAAGAACATAACGACCAACGAATAAATGTCGGACGAGACAATGGAAAAAAATTGGTCAGAAAATTTTCCAACATTTATATATAAATATCGGGATATTGTGACATCTATTTTCAAATAAATGTCGGCAAATACTAATTATTTGTTAACGTTTCCACTCCAAAATGTCGACAAATACTAAATCATTTGCTGACATTTTGGGACTGAAAGATTTACAAATTCATATATACTTGTCGACATTTGTCTTTAGAAACGTAGAGAAGACTATCTTTTTCTTTTTTTTGAAAAAAAAAAGTATGGTTAGATTACTTTTGTTGTCAAAATCTGCTCACAAATCCAAATCTAACCCAAATATATTTATCACATTGTCATCAACCACAATATCAAATAACAACTACAAAAATTTCAAATTTTATATTTCATCTATATTTCATACTCCAGATAAATAAACATCCAACCATAAAAAAGACTATCCATCCAACAATACCAAACAACTTGTTATTCCTAACAAAAAAGATGAAGTCATCACCTTTGAACTGCCAATACCACAAATAACTCGTTACTCCAAGGATAATGTACATTTTAAAGAAATAAACAACCTTCCACACATAAGTCTGAACCGTAAGAACATAGTTTTCATTAACAAAACTCAAATAAGTTTACAAGAAAAACTTAATGAACCAACATCCCATTGCTACCAAATGTGCTTCACCTCTCAAGTAGGACCACCCTCTTATACGGAATGAGAGTTATCACCTTCACTAAACGAATAATCATCATACTATAGAGAACAAAAATTAGTGTGTTATCCAAAATGTTACGTAAAATAGTTCCTCTTATGTAAAAAACAAAAATTAGTATATTATCTTTTCTAATATCTTAGGAGATACTTTCATATATGAAAATCTTGAGATAATCATATGAAATAATATTTGAAATTTATCTTTTATTTTCTTCAATTCATAGTGCACTTTGATTAACTCTTTGATAGAGATAGTTTTTGTATGAGAAGATGATTACATTCTATAGTAGCTGGTAGGTGTTGCCCCAACCCTTTTCCTCTAATTCTACTTGGACGTTTCTTGCCAGTAACTTCCAGGAACACTCTGTCCTCAATTTGATTGGTGAATTCATGTGTTGAGGTGGTTTGTGAGTTGTCATCATTTCATCAGCTTGTTTTTATGTATAGAAAATCCACGTAAGAATATCATCACAAATATTTTAAAAAATAAGTGATATCTAGAGTTCATATGACTTACCATCATACCGGCAAACTTTGTGTTCACATATGAACTGTCCTTCTTCTTTTGGGTAGTTTTATACTGTTCAATTCTATCAGAGGGTGTCATATTTCTAATTTCTGAAACAAAATTATTAGTAACTAAAAAAAAATACTACTAAATACATCATTAGTATATAAAATAATTACCAATTCTTTTGTTGGCCTCACAAATGACTTTGAATCGCAAGTGTGCATATATGTCTACTACAATCAGTTGTCCTTCCCTACTTCAGATTTCTCCTACAAAATATTTTGAGTTATTATGGTAAGAACATAAAAATAAACAAAATGTTATTAAATAAAACATATTATTATCTTTCTACGACTTGAATACCAGTGTGCAACAATGGCCTTCCATTCACCAGGGTTGTTACCCTCTGGGACATTTATTGAAACCATTTTGGTGGTCTTGTCCTTATCATAATATTTCTTTTTAAAAGTATACCTATACTCTTTAAATTTTGTAGAAATTGATCTGAGGATGAATACATCAGTACTGTCCTCATTTTTTGTTTCAAATATAATTTTTTGTTGCAAAAAAGAAAAAAAGTTGAATTAGAACATGTTGCAACAACCATAAAAGAAAGCAAATCATTAGAGCATGTTGTAACAACCATGAAAGAAAGCAAATCTATAAAGTACAATAATGAAATATTTCATTTGTTTTTTTCGATGTCGTACGGATACTATGCCAGTCTCTGTGAGTAAGATGACAAAATCACAAACTCCTAGCCATAAGACAATAGAAACTAGCTAGTATTTGTGACTCTTGTCGAACGGGCTATAGGTCAACATTGAATCTCCCTCTTCTCTGAGTACTTTGAATATCATCAACTGTCAAATATGATATAATAAATTAATAAACAACAAAATTCAATATGTTTTTAATTAATAATGAGTTTTGATATTATCGAATGTAGTGTCCTGCAAAGTAGTGTTTCCTTCTTCATTTGGACACTCGTCAATAGTTAGCTACATTGCTTCTTCAGATGATTCAATGATCCTAATTCCCTTAACTTTTTCCTCTTCCGTGAGATATGAACACAAGAATTTAATGTAGCATGTAAGTTTGAAATAAGCAAACATGTAAGACTAATAATAAATGAAATGAATTTTGAGTAGTTAGAGAATAACTAATTAACCAATAATGAATTTATAGTCAACATTCATCTTTTTTTATACATATATATGTTAATCAAAAAAGAAAAACAAAGGTATATAATGAATGAGCAATATAGCAAAGAAAACATTAAACTGATATACAAATATATAATGAATAACCAATAAATCACTTTTCTAACTTACTATCAAATTCATATCAATGTCCACCATTGAAACCAATAAACATATTCATATTTTAATAAAACATGCAAACTTTTGATATATATTGATAAACTAATTGCTAACTTCTAAATTATAAACAAATTATACATAAATACATATATACTTATATATACATATATATATATATATAAAAGAAAATTAGTCAAAATAAACATTTTAAAATTTTGTTTTGCATATCTTTAATCCCTAAACGCTAAAATACATATATAACATATATTTATTATTCATAAAAATATATATGAGATTTATTTTTATATATAGCATATTTATATAATTTATTAACAATAATTATTAATAATTTATATGCGTCACATATAAAAAGTAATATATATTAATAAAACAATTATTAACTAAAAATAATACATATATTGCATATATATATATATATATTATTAATAAAAGCATATGTGGGAATTGATGGTACATGATCCAATAGCCTATCACCGTAAATATTAAAGACTACCAAATCCATTGCGGTCATAATCATAAAACCCATAGAACACCAAGAGGATCTCTCGATAAACACCCAAAATGACTGAGCACACTCTCGATCTAGCACTTTCTTGACCACCTCAGTTATATCCTCTCGGGTAAACCACTTGCTCACCTTTCGATGGAACGTTATTACTATTCTTCTGGTGAATAACACTTTTGCTTGGCAAATCAAGATCATAATCACCTAAGATTTGGACCTCTATTAATCTCGGGAGTAATCTTTCCCACTAAGGAAGGAAATCTTTGTAGTCTCTCCTGATAAAGTAAGAATTTTCTGTGATAACTTGAATTTTTCTAAATCGATAGAATTCTAAATCTTTTAAAAGTCTTTTGGCTATAGTTCTTGTAATCTCAAAAGATCTGAAACGATCTCTTAACTAGAAAACTAGGGTTTCTACACCCTAAAGCTAGAGACTTATCATGTAAGGACATGCTATATATACTAAACACAGGCAACCCGCTAGACTGTTCATTAACTCTACACTCATCACACAGAAACTACACAGCGTTATTCTAAGTTTCTACTCAATCTGTTCTCTTTATCTATCACTTCTCTTTCTGACTTAAGTATCGAAATGTCCTCCACTAGAGCCACCTTTGGTGGTATTACAGGTCTTATCATCTACGAAGGCTTAGAAGGTTCACCAGCATCCATTTCTCGTTCGGGTCAGCAGATCAATTATATGTGGAGCAAAATCCACCTTTAATAGATGGGCGTCGTTCGTGGGAACAGACTGAGTTTTCAGGCAAACATACTTCACACCCCACCTCCTTATCTTTCCAGTCGCTATGGTGCCCAAGAGGAAGGACAAAAACACCTTGAAAGCAATATCTATAGTGCGAGGATAAACATCTAACCCCGTGGCCCCTTTTCCTCCAATAGCTCCTACTAATCAACCGGAAACTTCCACTATCCGTTCATAGTACTAGATGGAACTGCCTTCTCAAAGAGAACCCTAGCTACTTGCCGCCAACTTTAAAGCTTACCAACTCCACCTCCTGGTCTGGCCTCTCCAAACAGAGTGGAGAGACTAAAGTCAAAAATGCAAGGCATGAGCAAGCAATTAGCAGAACTCGGTCGTGGCCTCAAACAAGAAGTTTCGTCCCCCTCCCGAAGATCTGAACACTTACGTGTCCACAGACTTTAACCTTGAAAGCATAAAGAGCCCTTGGTGACCTCTCAATATGACCCAGATAATTTGAAGAAGCAAGTTGAAAAACGCCACTAGTCTCTCACCTTTTGATCCAAAAATTCCACTGAGTCAATGACTCGAGATGTAGTCCTTCCCCTTATGGAAAGGTGTAATGGTATTATCGACCCTCGAGACCACGCAGCCCACTTTGTGATAGTCATGATCTCGAGGGACATGTCGGATACAGTCATGTCTAAACATTTTCTCACAACCTTAAAGGACAATGTACTGACATGGTTTAACTCACTTCCCCTGCTTAGCATTAGGAGCTTCTCATAATTCCTGCACCAGTTTAAAACCTACTTCGTGATTAGCCAGGGGGCTAAAAGGAAATCTATCTCCCTTCTATCACCGCGACAAAGGGAAGATGAGCCCTTAAAAGACTTTCTCAACAAGTTTAAAACCAAGATGATGAAAGTCTCATGCTTGGCGCGCTAGCAGCGTTACTTATAGATTGCGGCCTTCAAGAATGAAGACTTTTATAACAAAGAATCCTTTGGCCACCATTCAAGAATTCTAGGCCAGAGTAGAAAAATATATCATCGCAGAAGAAGTTGAGGTGTTTGACAAGTGCTAAAGCAAAATAGGAGGAAACAAGCGTAGTCGCTCATCTTGGCGACTCTTGCCCAAGAGGAGTTGACTAGGACTTCCGCCTCACTGAAGTTTAATAACTACATGCCTCTGGATGACATACCCAGCTAGATCCTAATGCACATTAGGATCAAAACTTATGTCAGATGGCCCCCGCATCCTATGGGGGATGATTCTAAGAAGGATAAGACTCAATACTATCACTTTCATATGGACTATAGCCACCTAATAAACGAGTGTCGAAAGCTGAAGCACAAACTCGAGATCTTGGTTCAAGATGGTAGGCTCTAGACATTTATCAACATAGAGCAGGAAGACCACCTTCTCGAGGACCACATGTCGTAGAACAAACAAACAAACCAAATGAGCTACTGGTTGGGGGAGACACCTACAACCAAGCAAACAGAGTAATCCTTCATATACACGGAGGACACCCCCTCTTTGACACCCCTCTCTATCAGTGATACTCCCCTAACTCAGAATCCAACAGACTGAGTGGTCACATAGCGACGCCAAACACAACAGATTGTTGCTCCAATTTTTCAAATGATCAAGGCATCCACCTCCAAGGAAGTTCACATTGCTCACGTTGAGAAGAGGCAGAAAAGGAAGAGACTAATGATTGGTTTTGACGATGATGATCTGGTAGGTTTCGATCCAAGCTACCACGATCCATTGGTAATCACTGCCAAAATAGGACAGTACATGGTAAAGAGAATCTTTGTCAACCAAGGGGCAAGCTGCGATCTTCTCTATTGGGACGCCTTCTAGTAGATACGTTTCAACTGTGCACATTCTCAACCTCATGTCGGACCTTTGAAGGGACTCTCAAGCGAGTGGCTGTACCCCAAGGGCACCATTTCACTCCCGGTAATTGTGGAGATACCACCCAATCACACAACTACCACAACCACCTTCAACATAGTCAAACTACCATCACCTTACAATGCTATCTTAGGTATGCCTAGTTTGGATGCTTTATAAGCACTTCCTAGTACCAAGCATATAAAAGCCAAGTTCAGGATACCTTTTGGTATTGGAGTGCTCAACTGTGACCCAGGTCCATCGAATATCCCAGCCTGGTGATCTTTGTCTACTGCTTGCTACTACTCTATCAGTGTTCTAATATTGTTAATCAGGTTTCTTGATTTAAAATTCTGCATTATAATTATCACTGAAATAATATTTCCATTTACATACTTTACTACTTCTTCATAACATTATGACCATGCCAATGGCACAACAATCAAAAGCAATTTACAATTGGTAGCTACACCTCAAAATGCATTATCATGAGGTTCTAGCACCTGACTCGGTAGACACGGCCCTCTCTTTTGGATCCACACCTCCAAAGGGGTCTGCACCCTCTCTCGACACTACGTCCCAAACGTGTTGTCATACGGGGCTTAGAACCTGATCAGGTAGACGCCACCCACTCTCTTGATTACATACCTTATAAGGCTTCCGCACCCTCTCTCTCAGTTCTATGCCTCAAAATGCATCATCATATGGGTCCTAACACCTGATCGGGTAAACGTAACCACTCTGTTCGCTCTATGCCTCACAACGGTTTTGCACCCTCTCTCTCTCGGTTTCACGCCTCAAAAGGGTTCCATACCTGCTCTCTTGTCTCTGTGCTACGTAAGGGTTTCACACCTACACTCTCAGCTTTATACCTTATACAGGTCCTACCAAGATATAATGCTTATTCTCTTGACTATATACCTCACTCGGATCTTAGTATACAAGTGTGATCTAGCTTATGTTTTTTTGGTTTTGACACCTAAAAGGATTCTAACACCCTCTCTCGGTTATAATGCACTCGAAGATAACTAACATTCAAGTCCTTCTGTTTCAACACACATGACAAGGCAACGTGAATGTAGTTGAGGTAACCAGAAATTGAGAAACTAAAAATCTTCATAAATTTGTTCAAATATCATATATTCAAAAGAAACGAGACTTATACAAACTAAGGAGAAGTACATTGAAACGGAATACAACAAAGGAAGGGGAAAAGAGCAAAACATAAAAAGGCTATGACGAAGGAGGCCGAGAAGGAGGAGAGACCTTTGCTGCAAAGATTCAAGGTTAGCTCGAAGAGTGGCGCCGTGAGAACCTGTATCAGCATGTCTCTGCACCTCGGGGCCAACACCGCTGACAAATTTTGCCAAACTCTCCTCCGGCCCTGATCAACAAAGAGCAGCCTCGGCCTGCTGTAGCTTCTTAACAACTCTCTTATATTCATCTTCAAGCTTAATTATCTTCTGCTCTCGCTCTTTTGCTAACTTCTCGGTAGCTTGCAGCTTAGCCTTGAGATCTCTCTCTGTGGCTTCCAGCCTCCCAATCTCTATGATGGTCGTACCACACTGCTAGAATGCAGACTCTAGATCAACCTTTAGATGCTTTACTTTTTCATTTTTGTTATTTAAGGCAGCACTAGCTTCCCTCTCCTCTTCAGTTTTCCTCTCATTTTGATCCAAAATAACACGTAGCCGAGAGATCTCTTTATCCCTCTGGCTAACCAGGTGCTCCAAATGCCTAATCACCCAGTCTCTCTCGGCTAACACCATATCTTTACAAAAGACATTAAATTAGTCCAATATAACTACAAACTTAGATAAAACATACCATCGAAGTAAAGTGATACCTAAATCCCAATAGATATAAGGGATTCATCGCCCTTCTCCATAGATAAGCCATTCAACTCCAACTCAGAGCAATGGTAATCCAGTCGATCGGTGACCCTTCTCGCCTCGGTGATATCTATACAATTGTAGCGATGGTTGTTGACGCTAATCGTTACAGTACCCTTTTCCTTCAGATCATTCCTACCGCCATAGGACCTGATCAAAATAGAAGGGAGAGGAGTAGTACTCTTGGACACTCTCCTTTTGCCTCTCCGCACATATAAGCTCTCGGGAAAAGTGGAAGATGGCCCAGCTACGAACTCCCGAGCCATATGCTCTGGAGGTGCATGCCCAGATATACCAGGAGTTCTTTTCTCGATGTCCTCTCCCTCTACACCTCCCTCAATGTCTTCTCTTACAGAACCTCTCCCGGCATCTTTCTTACTAGTTCCTCTTTAAGATCCAATACTAGTGACTGAGGAAGGGCCACCTCCAGCTCAAACCCATCAACCCCTACTTGTTTGGTCGCCTCTAGCTGAGAAACCTTAGACGCGCCTATTGAGCCCTGTTCTCTATTCTCCCCTACTTCCTCACTCCCCGGGCTCAACATCCGCACTCTTTTTCTTTTCCTCTTCAGCATCGTAAAAGGGAATAGAGCACCTTGCTCCAATGCACTCTCTCCCTCCTTGACACTTCTTCTAGACTTGGCCCTTATTAGCCTGTCAATGGTCATATTCATTAAATCATCCTCCTCAATAGAAGGAACAACATCCAGAAGCCTTACGACCTTCTTTTTCACCAAAAGAGACCTCTCGATTTTCATTTTCTCCCCCACCAATAAGCCTACCGACATTAACACTTGGTTATTCAGGAGAGTTCCACGAAAATGGCCCTACTCCTCATTGAACAAAACCCCCCATCGAACGCACGAACCTTAAGTGCCAAGAAGGCTCTAGGGACTTCAACTCCACAAATGGCTTTGTCTTAACCTCTGACAAAAATGGCATCAATTTGCTTATTCGCAAACTCAATAAGAAAGAACTTCTCCATCCAAGCCTTATCAATAGTCTTCTTATAGAAAAACCTCCACCCTGAATTCGGCCTGGTCTGGAGGAAAAATCAAACCTCTATGGAGCTCCCTGTGGGATATTCGCTCAAAGAAAAAATCGAAGTCAATATCTCAAAATCAAAATTTAAATGGCAGTAGCTTAACAGGCTTTCTATTGCCACAACCAAACGTCAGGTACTAAGGAACAATAAAACCGAAAAGATGTTCCAACTTTTCAAAACTCCGGCAAGAGGACCCGAATATGGCACTCGAAGGCTGTATCTCATATACTCCTTATATATCGATACACATCTCTCCGGCGGCCTATTTGCCCTCTCTTTCTCGATAGGTAACAACAAATTATTATCGTCGTCTAATGCCATCTCTTTCATCATCCCCCACAATTCTTCCCCTGATATCATGCTGCGAGTGTCACTGATGGTATTGTGAACGCGAGATCCAGAACCTTTCACCATTTCAGTTTCCTTACAAATCCCACAAACCCTAAGTTATCCAATCTTTTCTCTCTCAAGAAAGTAAACTGAGGAAAGTGCAAGTGCCACAATAGCTATAACTTATCGCTAACCACACAAAAAGAAGCATGTCAAAGAAGATTCGCTAAAATTGAAGCAGCATGTCTCGCATTTAATGCTTCACTTTTGCTCCCATTCCACTTCCCCAATTTCTAACCTTGCAAAAATACTTCTAATGCCACTTTTTCGAACTAACATTAGGAGTTGGGACAAATGATGATATATGGTCTAACAGCCTATTACCATAAAGACCAATGACTATTAAACTCATTGCGGCCATAATCATGAACCCATAGACCACCAAGGGGATCTCTCGATAAACACCCAAAATGACTGAGCACAGTCTTGGTCTAATGCTCTCTCGACCACCTTGGTTAAACCCTCTTGGGTATGTCGCTTGCTCACCTCTCGATCGAGCGTTCTCTTGGCTATTACTAGCCTCCCAGAAAATAATGCTTCCTCTTGGAAAATTAAAATCATGATTATCTAGGATTCAAATCTCCCCTAATCTTGAGAGTACATTTTTTCAATAAAGAAGGAAATCTTCGTAGTCTCTTCCAATAAAGTAGGGAATCTCTATGATAACTTGAATTTCTCTTAATCAATATGATTCTAAATCTCCTAAAAGTTTTTTACTACAGTTCTTATAATTTCGAAAGATCCCTAACGATCTCTCCGTAAGGAAACTGGGGTTTTTACACACTCGAGTAAGAGACTAAACATGCAATCATATGCTATATATAATAAACACAAGTAACCCGTTAGATATGTTTAATAACTCTACACTCATTACACAAAGACTACACATGCTATTTTAAGACTCTACTTAGTTTTTTTTTTTTTTTTTTTATCTATTACTTCTTTTTCTAACTTGAGTATTGGAGCTTCGTCCATCAGAACCACTTCCAGTGGTATTTTCAGGTCTCATCATCTACAAAGACCCAGAAGATTCAGCAATATTGTTTCCCTACTCGGCTCTGTAGAGCAATTATTTGTGAAGTAAAACCCATCTCCAATGGAATTTATTTATGTATATAGCAGATTTATATAATTTATTAATAATAATTGTTAATATTATCTTTTCTATATAATACTTTTAAAAATTATTAATAATTGTTAATAATTTTTAGTTGATATATATGAGATTTATTTTTATTAATAACGGTAAAGAAACCCTAAATCTTAAATCATAAATATTAAACTCTAAACCCTAATTTTACCTTAATTTTGCTCTTATTTCACCCTAATTATGGCATAATAATATGAATAGTTCCTAATTTAATCTTAATTTGAGCTAATTCTGTTATAATTTTACTCTAATTTTATACTAATTTCACTCTAATTTTAATCTAATTATATCGTAAAAAAATGAACAGTCCCTAATTTAACCTTAAGTTAATCTAATTTTGCCCTAATCTTTCCTTGCCTATACTCTAATCATGTATGGGTATTCAAAACCAATAATAAATCCATCAATTGTTGCTAAAAATGGAGAAACTTATCTATGATAGAAGATAGTGTTTGCAATGAGGAGAGAGAGCAAAATTTATCTCTGGTAGAAGATGGTGTTCACGACAAAACATATCTTCGGTAGCTTCCTTTGATAGCAGGGCAGAATGGTGGAGTCCAGTTGGACAAGGATCTTTAGTTTCGACAAGATTCAACGACGATAGTGAATGGAGAGAGTGGTAGAGGAAAAATAAAAACGAGAAAGAAGAGCATAGAAGTGAGATATAGGGTTTTAAAACATCCTCTCAACATTTCTCTCGAAAATGTTGGGAATTTCCCTTTATATGTCGATATTTTTAACTTTGACCTGCCAATACTATTTTTTCCCGGTTGCTACTTTTCCTAATATTCTTTTGCTTGAACGTCCTGAAAAATTGTTTTTTATGATATTTTTGTTTATAAATGTTAGAAAAAGAAAAATATTAACAACGAAAATATTTTAATGAGAGTAAAGAGACAAAACTTATGTCAAACAATCATAAATAAGTTCTATGTTTTACTTCTATTTGGATAGAGGAGTGCCAACAAACATCAGAGAATAAGTTTTATGTTTTGTGCAAATAACAAACAAGTTATTTCCAAGAAAAGACTTTTCTTGAAACTATTTTCCTAATAATGCATATCCCTTATCAAACACACAAAGCCCATATAATATTATTTTGACCCAAAAGTGAAAGGTTGGTTGAAAATTGGACAATGTGAAATAAAGTTAGGACCAAATCAGTAAAATTACTATAGAAGGTGAATGATTAAACATCAGACTTGGAGAAGCAGAGATCCTTTCTCTTCTTCTAATCTCTGGTCTCTATTTCTTCGTCTATTTAAGTGGCATTCAAAAAATTTCATCCGGATTTAGTTCATTTCAATTTACATCATATTCTCATATTTTACATATAATATTTTTTAACTAAATTAATTTTTTTTTAAAAAAATTAAGTATAAAATTTTACAAACAAACCATCCTATCAAAATTATTTATATTAGAAATCTCAACTATTTAATCTCAACCTTTTTAAAAGAGGTTTGGGATTGAACCTTAACTCCCTCCTGAATTTTAATTTATTTTATGTTATTAGCACCTCTTCCCATTTTAAATATCAAAACTTGTAAGAAGCGGCTTTGTCTTTGATCCATCATATAGCCTTATCCTACTTTTCTTTTGCTTTTCTTGGCTTTGATCCTATGCATCTGCGCATCCCCAGGGAACTAAGGTTGCCTTGGCATCCGAGTTACTTTACAAAACTAGATTTTAAAAAACTAATCAAAATCAAAGTTAGGCTGAGAATTGGATTAAACCGACTAACCCAAAAAAAAATACTCGATCAAAATCAAGGTTAGATGAGAAACTAGATTAAATCGACAAACTCGAGTTTTTTTTCTTTTTCTTTTTGCTGAGAAAATCAAAAAAAATATATAAATTCATCTAAACTCGAATTCAAAATCAATTATCAATTATGTGCTTAAATGATCACAACCAACAAACCATTATGCCATGCTGCGTTGTTTCCTTTACCTTTTTTTTGTTAAGGAAATAGAAGAACCATGCTTTTTTTTCTCTCATTTCTTTATTTTATAATAAATTTTATTAATATTATATATTTTAAATATAATTTGATAAAAATTTATAAATAAATATATAATTTTTTAAAATTATTAATATATTATAAATTAAATTTATTTATAACATCATGATGACGTTATCTGATTTTTTCATTCGGTCAAACCGATTTGATCTAATGATCCATTGACTCCTTGGCATGATCAGTTCGTAATATGGTCTAAATTTCAAAACACTGCTTGACAATACCTCACCAACTATCGATATCTAGTTTAGTCCTGATATCTTTTAAATAAAATTTCACATTTAAATTTTATATAAGATAAAAATACATATAAAAAATGATTTTATCATTTAAAAATTCAATTCAATTCAAAATAAATTTAATCGAATTCAAAATAATTATCAAATATTAATAATTTATGAAAAAAAAATTCTCACCCTACCGAATCCTAAACCTCCCTTTTGTTATACGAAAAAGAAAAATTAGCAGATTTGGTTATCGGATTGATAGTTTAAATGACGTAAAAATGGATTTATTTCCTCTTTTTCACAATCTGCAGAACCATGAAAATGCAAAATGGGAGGCAAAAAAGGACCATGAGAGCAGCTAGTTTCGGGTCGGGTCTACGCCGACCGGGACCAATGAATGCCCGTATCTCCCCCCCAGAAGGCGACAGCCGGGCAAAACCAGAAAACGGAATATTTGGTAGGGAAAGAGACAACAAACGACACGCACGCACTCCTCGTCTCTTTTGGGTTCTGTGCTGTCAACTCTCAACAAGAACCCAAACTTAGAGAAAGAGAGAGCGAGAGAGAGAGAGAGAGGGAGGGACGGAGAGAGATGGAGTCTCCATTCAAGTCAGACATACTGAAAGGGAAGGTGGTTCTGCTGACGGGAGGTGGATCAGGAATTGGGTTTGGGTTATCCACGCAATTTGGGAAGCATGGAGCGTCTATTGCCATCATGGGTCGCCGCAAAAGCGTCCTCGATTCTGCTGTCTCTGCTCTTCAATCCCTCGGCATTCCTGTCTGTATATGTTTCCACCCTTTACTTACTACATAATATTTGTTCCCTCTGTCATTAGTATTTTTGGCTAATTCTTAGTTTAACCCACCATTTCTGGAGTAATCAATCATTTGGGTTTTTCATATTTTAAGGTTTTTATCTTATTTTATTTTAAACATTTTGGGTTCTTCATGTTTTAAGGTTTTTCTTTTCTTATATTTTATTTTACGCTTTGGTTGTGGATAAGACTAATAATTTTGACTTTCCCATTACATTTCAATGCAAAATTGATCAGATTGCCGAGATTTGTACAGAATTAACCCTTAAAAAAAAAAAAAATTCGTAAAACAAACTTCACTCAAAAAAAAAATCGGTTTGTGACCTATGATGGTCACGTTTGGGGAACTCGACCAACAATGGTCGAGTTTTCAAGACTCGACCATTATTGGTCTAGTTCTCACAAGTCGACCAACGCCCTAATCCCCCCTACCCGTCCTAGTTGTGTGATAACTCAAAAAACCTGCATAACTCAAAAAAAAAACAAACAATCGAAACCAAACTCTCTGCAAACATCAAATCTCAACAGTCCCACTGCAAACCCTAACATCAAAATCCAATATAGAAACCAAATTCAACCTCCATAATCCAAACATATCAGAAACCAAATTCAACTTCCACAATCCAAACACAACTACAAACAAAATTCACATTCAAACTAATCTCAATTCACAGATATTGTTTCAAAACAAATTCATACCCTCACGAACAAAACAGTAAAACATGAGTTTCATTAATATAATGAAAAATACGATATACAAAGTCTAATAAATCAACGTCGTCGTCTTCTCCTACTATAATGTGTAACATCTGATCTACCTACACTAGAATCGGGATGTATAAGTCCCTGATCATCTATCTGTGTAATCTGAGAAGGACCCTCATCGTCCTGGGGGGCAAAAGGAACTGTTGGTGCATGGAAGAATGTTGAGCCACCTCCTAACTGAATGTGTGTCACCCCCTCACCTATGTGAACATTCGGACGAACTCCCCTATATGGAGCACCCGGAGTCGAAGTATCGGGCAAGTCACCAACCTCAGGTGTGAAGAAAGGTGAGGAGTATACATACCCGCTCGAAAGTCCTGCGTCGTCAAGCGGATGCTGAGAAGAGGAGGGCTGAGAAGGTGGTGAATCGTAGGTATGCGAAGGCCCTGTGACATCAGGTCCTGGTCTCGAACGACGTACTCTCCCTCCTCCTCGTCAATGCTGTCTGTCATCATGCTCACCCTCATGATCGCCCTCATGAAGTACGTCTGGTCCTGTTCTCATAGTTATGATCTCGTCTATATCGTCAACCAAGGCAGAAATAGCCGAATCCGCCATGTGATGTATATCCTCGACATCGTCAGAGTCTCGAATGTCGTGCAACCTCTCCCACTACAAAAACATATACATGAATAAGTTAAAAAGAAAAATATGATATAGATAAAAAATTAATAAAATTAAAACTTACCACGTGACTCAAGTAAGCTCCCCGACGGCCTATGCAATGGCGTGTAATCGTGCGAAACCACGTCGGATAGGAAGGGTCAACCGTCAGTCTGAAGGACGTGTCGAACTCAACTAAGTGGTCCTGTCGCGCAGTCCAAATCTCTATATACTGTGCGTGCTCCAGCGACCAATCAACATCCTATGAGGACATTTCAAATCTCATCTACATCATTATCCATTTCTGCCAATACAAAATCCACTCGAGATTCGATTTGTGAATAATCATCCATATAATCACATCCTTCATGCAATAGTAGTTCACCTGCAACTTGATATGAGGACATTCCACCATCGACTTGATGCAAAGACATTCCACCATCGACTTAATGCAAAGATATTCCACCATCGACAGTTTTTACGTATAATTCATGTGTAGAACCCGATCCCATTGTTCCCGCAAATTTCATCAAATTAACAACATCATCATCATCACTAATCGGTATCAATTCATACCATGCATTCCCAGTTTGAGTGTTTGACATTGCACACCAATGATAAATCTCCAAATGTTGTGTCGTAGAATTTATCCTAAAACCCTTACATATCGCGTACACAAACTCATTAAATGAGACATTGTTTTTTACCCGAATCAACTTAGAAGCCCGATGGTTATAACAAACTCCATTCACACTTATGATAATATCACCATTAATATAACATAGCAATCTCATCATTTTCGCCATTTTGTTCTAAACAACAAAATCAAACATATCATTAACATACTAAATAATCGTAAATTCAACAACTATTATAACAATTTCATATTTAATAGAACAATCCTAATTTCAGAAACCCTAATTTCACAAACTCTAATTTCAAACGAATATCATTCAGAATACTAATAATTTCAGGAACTCTAATTTCAAAACCTTAATTTCAAAATTCCTAATTTCAAAACCCGGAAATTCCTAATTTCAAAACCCTAATTTCAAAATTCCTAATTTCAAATTCCTAATTTCAAAAACCCTAATTTCAAAACCCTAATTTCAAAATTTTTAATTTCAAAACCCTAATTTCAAACAAATATCATTCATATGCAACAAGAATCATAGTTAGCCCAAATTTCTCAATTATCATATCTAATTAATCAAATGAACATCAATGAGGTGAGGACGAGCAAGAGAAACTACCTTATAATCACGGAGCTGTTGTTAGTGCGAAGCAGACAAGGCGCACTACTGCTATGAAGGACCGAAGGAGAGAAGGAGAAGGCGCTACTATGAAGGACCGAAGGAGAAGAAAGGAGTGAGCAAGGAGGAAGAGAGAATAACAGCCGAAGGAGAGCGCAGGCAAGCGAACCAGAGAGAGCGGAGGAAGAAGAGAGTGCAGACGGAGAGAAGAAGAAGAAGAACAAAGAAGAAGAAGAAAGAAGGTTGTTTATGGTGTGCGAAATCGTCGCGTTCTGGCAACTCGTCCAACAGTGTTGGTTGAGTTCCCAAAACTCGACCATCATATGTTACAAACCGAATTTTTTTTGGACGAAGGTTGTTTTACGAATTTTTTTTATAAAAAGGGTTAATTCCGTACAAATCTCCAGATTGCCTCCCTGAATTGTACTTAGAAAGAGTCTTTGATGCTATAGATTGGGGGGGTGGGAAGCTTTGCAGATAGATGCCATGAGACATGTTTGGATTTTACGTCAAAAAAATAAAAATTTTAAAAAAACACTGCACTTGAAATAATTGGAAAAATGACCCACGTTTGTCGTGTCTTCAAGACGCGACATGGTATTTCGCGTCTTGAAGACGCAACATAGGTATGTCGGACTTTAAGATGCGATATACCTACCAAAGACTGCTTTGGGGGTTTGGGACTTGAAGACTGCTTTGGGACTGAGCAAACAGCAAAAAGCAAACTCACCTGGGGCTGATTTGAGAGTTTTTGGAATCAAAGGCTGCTTTGGGAGACATCAGGGGCTCTACGGTTGTTGTGGTGATGAAGAAAATGAAACCCACAGTTGCTGTGGTGATGAAGAAAATGAAACCCTAATCCCAAAATGAAACCTAGGGTAGTGCGCCAATGTAGAAAATGAAGACCCACATGTCCACCCCCCAGGTTTGGTCCTGGCTTTGGTGCTGGTGATGGCTCCTCCCTGTCTCCTCCTGAAATTCAAACATGGAAGCCTGGCTAGCAGTCACGTCTTCAAGACGCGACAAATGTGGGTCACTTTTCAAATTATTTCAGGTGCAGTGTTCTTTTATTTTATTTTATTTTATTTTATTTTTTATGTTAAATGCGAACATGTCTCTAGATGCCAGTCAACTCGATTGCAGTTTGATTGTTCTGGCCATATAGAAGTGATTGGCATAAACTGAACCCTTTGTTTTCTAACAAGTTAAAAGTGCGGAGGGGGCAACCCTTCTGGACGGTACCCTTCTTTTGGGGGCAGGGGGGTCCATGCCTTTATGGAATGTTTGGTTTCAATTATAGTTACTACCCTAGGGTGTGTCCCTCATCATAGCCCACCAAACTGCCAACATACTATAGGTTCTGTGCATGCTTTCGCAGATAATCGAATTTAAGCTGAGGGCCTCAACGTTATGAAGTATTTGCTGTGTTCACTGAGGCAACCACCTTGGTGGTGGCATTAACTGATAATTATAATCATTCTTTTACTTTTATAGCTTGTGCTGTTTTGCATGAATTAGATTGATTTGTATATGCAGCATAAATTCCTAATAAATATGTAGAAATCCTAATGAGTAAGGCCTTTGCTTGCATATGTAACATTGATTTGGGGTTATCATCATCCTCGATATGGTATCACATCTTAATTAGAAATTTTGTTGTTCCTATTGATGTTTTGAATTGGTTCACCTCACCAAACTCACTAGCATGCATCCTTGGACAAGATGTATAGTTTGGTTTTTACCTACAATACACAGTTGGCTCTTCCTGTTATGAAGACTTAGTAAAACAAAAATTTTCGTCGCGTTGGCCATGTTAGAAATAGGTTGAGTGAAATTACTATTCAGAACTGCTGTTTTCCCTTGATCATCTCACTTTGACATCTCTTCTTGTAATCTCTCTCACATGAATGGGAATTAAAGCAAGGAGCTTTTCTCTAGTCCAACAAGTTCTTTTTCTGAGACTACTGATGATTCTTATTCTTGTGTCTTCCACTGCATTCTTTGTGGTATACTAATGGAAAAATAAAGAAACTCATCAAGATATATAGAAGCGTGTCTTCAAAGGATAAACCTCATAAACTTCAGATGCCAGAGTTCATCAGGGATGTAAGGAAGAAAATTTTGAACAAATAATGACTTGGATGCAAATTGCTCTGTAAAATTCTGAATATTTGGTCTCAGCCTACTGCACCATATTAATGCAATTCTTGCATAGCATTAGTTGTTTTGCCTCCTTTATCCTACAAGAGCCCTTGATATGGTGATGGAAAGTTGTACATATTTCCAGTGAAACTCATTATTTCTTAGACTAATAAAAAGCCAAAAACTGATTTCCAAATAAGTTTTTAAGTGAAAGAAGAAATATTGTGGAGACTTACTACTTCTATGCATTTCTTTCGGGTGGAAAGAGAAGGTCAGTTAAAGCTCAAAGAGAGAAAGAGAATGCACAGTGGGGGAAGGGTATTTATCCTAGTCACGCAAGACCAATTTAAACTAAAACCGAAGGGCCTTGGAATCTCTTAGCATACCCTCTTTAGAACAACTTGAAACAGTGAAGATCAAACACCAGAAGGAGGGATAAAAAGACCATCCTGCCCCATAATAAAGGAAAGGGAGGTTACAGTTCCTCACAGATATTGGATTTTTTCACCATCCATGAGCACCACAAGATTGCAAATTTTGTACATTCCTATGAAATTTTTGTTCCCCAAACCACAAAATCAATGATGAAAACATTTTACACATTCTTGCTCCCTTACCGAATTGCTGAGATAGATAATTAAATAATAGTTGAGAGCAAACAGGTAATGGTTGACTTTATTTTGAACCAGTTGGTCAGATTTGGTGTGTTCCCACTGGTCTAATAGTTTTCCTTGGGTTTGGATTATGACTTGGCATAGAGGAACTACACCAGTCCATCCTGAACTTAGTGGTTAAACTCCACTTCATACAACTACATCCATGTCACATCACCAATGTGCTTAATGTTCAATACCAACTTGCGACAGTTACAATTCATGATGTTGCTTTGGCCTTGGGATTAAGTCACTTGATTTCAATTGATGAATTAGAGAATAATTGTTCTATTAATTTTGGCTTTCTTGACTTGACCTATTTGGAGCTCCTTAAGGTACATTCTTTCAAAACACCTTGGTGTTGGGCCTCTGAACGGGTCCTTGCACTATCTCCAACTGCTTACTAAATCTGGAATTAACTTGATTTTTCCAAAATACTTTGAATCATGTAACCTATAAATCTATCCATACTTTCAGTAGTGCATGCATCTTAAGTGCAAATTGTGATTAAATTGTCGCATTGTGCCTTACGGTTCATTGTCTGCTGATTGGAATTTTCATTTAGATGCACCATCCTTGGGAGCTTATTCAACAATATCAGGTTACTTCTGTGAAGCAAAAGCAAGATCATCTCTCAAGTCTCTATTATCCTTCGAGACTCCATACTTTCACATGGTGCTTGGAAGAAGGAGATTGGATAGAGGGGAGGGAACATAATTTTCTGTTTGTATTTGAGAGACAGTGTGTGTGTGTGTGCTTTTTTATTATTATTATTTTTAATGAGGAGGAGGGAGGAAACCACAGGGTTTTGGATAACCTTCAATCCCTCCTACTCTTCAAAGTTTGTTCCCTCTGATCTGAGAAGGTTTTGGAGGGGAATGGTTTAGATTTTAATGAAAAATTAAAATTATACGATACTTAACTTCTCTCCCCCTTTATTAATTTTTTAACATCCAAACAAGAGTAGGGCTTGTTTCATCCTGCCTCTTCCTTTCCCTTATGAACCCTCCCCTTCCCTTCCCTTTAAAACTCCCAAATGCATTAAAATATAAATTATAAATCAATGAGGAAAAAAACTCAATTCCAATTCATTTTCTCCTATTGAGTGAAATTCTGTTGAGTGTTACTCGTGTGGGGAGACATTTTGCCGGTCGTTGGCTTGTTCTGGTTGTGGGAACAAATTGAGGGCCTTTTTTTTTTTTTTTTTTTTTTTTGAGGGAAAGGGAAATGTGCATTTACATTTTGCACTAATTACCCAGTTTTTGGCCTCTTCTTCTTTGTGCTTTTGTGGCATCTGGACTAGTGCTCATTTAGTACTTATCTTTCTGCTTATAAAAAATAATTTTTCTCTACTCGTTTTAGTCCAAGAAAAGGCACACACATTGTGTGTGTGTGTGTGTCTCTCTCTCTCTCTCTCTCTATATATATATATATCTATATATATATATATAATGGAGGGGAAAACAAATGGAAAGTTTGGCAGGTGGTGCTGGTGTTCTCTCTCCGACGATCTAAGTTAGAGGTGGTATGAGAAATGGAAAGCAGGGGAAAAACTAGAGAAAGAAGATGGGCGATGATCTTGTTCATGGCCTGAGGCTTTTGTGTGTGTGTGTGTGTGTCTGCACGCGCATCAGATAGGTGAAAGAGAGTTTTGATTCCAGAGTCCAAGATCATCCTTACTCTACTTTGATGTTGCCCCTTTCTGCAGAGCTGCCCTTCATTTTTTTTCTTTTGTTGTGGCATTCTTCTTCTTTTCCTTTTTGTGTGTTCATTCCTTGAGAAAGAATAGGAGAGAGATATTTGCCTCCAGGGGAAAGGAGCACCCATGAGCCTAGAATTATTGGGTCATGTTAGGCCTAAATTGTGTAGGTCTGGGTCATAGGCTGAGCACTTGGGCCTTGAACAGCCCAACCTGACCCTGATACAACATAAATACATTTTCATTTTCAACGCATCATGATTTGGGCATGTTGATTTCTGATTGCCCATCATTTGCTGTGACTGTTTTAACATGTAGTTCTAGCAGCATTTAAGTGTTCTTCTTTCTGGTTTATTTTGCAGGCTGTTGGCTTTCAGGGGGATGTTCGTAAACAGGAGGATGCCAAAAGGGTTGTGGAATCAACTATTCAGCATTTTGGCAAGCTCGACATTCTTGTGAATGCTGCAGCTGGAAATTTTCTTGTATCACCTGAGGATTTGTCTCCCAATGGCTTTCGTACTGGTTAGTTTTTTTTTTTTTGTTTTTTTTTTTTTTTGGATATTAAAGTTATTTGACGTTACTCTTTAGCATAAAAGTTTTTGCAATCAATTTACAGAAAATATTGAATATGCTTCCGGTTTATTTAAAAAAATAATCATCCTCAGCTTGCCATAATCTATAATGTGCTTTCCAATTAAAAATCTGCAGAAGTTATATCTGATACTTTAGCTGATAACTGAATGTCTCTTAGTGCATGGACTTGAGATTATCTCATGTTCTTGATGATGTTTATTATGTTTGGATTGGAAGTTCTATGTTTTTATAGAAATGCTGATGATGCACATCATGAAGATTCTCTGATAAAAAAACAGATGCATATCGGATAGATTCTTTTACCTTCATTTTATGTGGAACAATGCCATATGCACCAAAAAGTTGGAACAAAAATATTGAATCTGATTTATGCTTTTAGTGGTTGAGAAGTTGTACCATCTACTACTGCCAATTTGAACATGAAAAAATTTGATTCATTATTTTTGTCTTTGATTTTTTTGGTACTTTTTTTTTGGCCATATACGCAAATAATAGTTCCCATCATTCTCCCACATCGTTGAAGGATATGGACATATTTCCATTGCTTTCAGCCTCCTTTCTTTAAGGTTTGATACACTGCTGAAAATTTTGAAGCTAAGTGAATTTATTTTGATTATTCTCTGCAGTTCTGGATATTGATTCCGTTGGCACTTTTACGATGTGCCACGAAGCGCTAAAATATCTTAAGAAAGGAGGACCTGGTAGGGATTCATCTACTGGTGGATTAATACTGAATATTAGTGCTACTTTGCATTATACAGCTTATTGGTATCAAATCCATGTATCTGCAGCAAAGGTTTGTCACCTATTTGCTACTTAGAGCTCAACTAGTTCTGGAACTTTTTCTCAAATACTTTCTTTAAGCCAGGCAGCAGTGGATGCTGTTACAAGAAACTTGGCACTGGAGTGGGGATCAGATTATGACATCAGGGTCAATGGTATTGCCCCTGGCCCCATAGGGGATACTACTGGCATGAGTAAACTCTCACCTGACGAGATAAGTGGCAACTCTGAAGAACGCGAGCCTTTGTATAAAATTGGGGAAAAATGGGACATTGCTATGGCTGCTCTCTACCTTGCTTCTGATGCAGGTTGGTAACCTTTTTGGCCAAGTTATTGAATTTCAAAATTTTACGATTTGTTTTGATGGTATTTATTACCAGGTATTTTGTTGATTGAAATTGTCATACTAATCTTCTTACTAACGCCTAGTTGGTCTAGTGGCTGCACACTAGTACCACTTAAGTAAGGTTTCGGGTTTGAGTTTTGTGTATGAAGAAAACAACTGCAGTGAGAGTTTTGTCCCTTAAGGGCCCAATTTGATTTGAATCGGATTTAATCAGACTCAATGTGGTTACCGGATACCGGTGGTTTATCCCAAAAAAAAAAAAAAAATCTTAAATCCACAACCAATTAAAGGACATTTCATGAAATGGGATTGTTGCATGCAATGATATTCTGCACACTACTAATCTTTACATATCTTCGCGAAATGGGATTCAATAGAATTAGATGATATTAAATTGGCCTTATTGTCTTTAGAAATTCATACGAAATTCATACTTCTAAATTCTTTATCCTCTGTATCTATGATTAGATTTAATCAAATGTACTGGTTGGTGCTTTTGGTAAAATTGTTAGTTTGGGCTAATTAATACTTTTAAGTACTAACATGGTGCCTAAGAAGCATGGATACATAAAGCCGTATCACAATGCGATATATTTCCAAAATTTAGGATACTTTGTGGCTCCGCTCCATATATATATATATATATCAATTATACCAGCAATAAATGTTTATATGTTTAGATAATTTATTTGTAAATAAATCTACTTCAACAAATTAGTAATTTAAATTTAAAAAATAATATTGATTAGATATGACAAGTGGGTATGTGAAATTATAGTTTTTAAAATAGGGAATATAATCATCACAAAAAAGTCCACATGAGAGAAAGTATCCAAGAATTATCTGGTATTTATACAAATAATGAAAAATATATACGCCACATGGAGTATCCAATACATAGAAGGACACAACTATTATTTTGAAGTATATTTGTTTCTGAATGTGGTGCCGCCCTTCCTTAAGGTTACCTGTTGTATCATACACTTCTTGCATTGTTTCCCACGCTTCATACCCAAATCTTTCTTCTTAAAGTAAGGTAAAGGGCCAGGCATGGTGGGTAGGAGCATCCAGTAGGAGCATTCATGACATATTTGAGGAATACTTGCTGTACAGGAAGTCACCTTTTTTTCAGGCACATGAAAACATGTACAAAATAGTAAATGTAGAAGATAACCATTATGTATGCTCTAAACCAGCCCAGGCAAATAATTTAGAGAACTCAAATAAACAGTACGTATTAATCACTAGTTGGGATGCATGACAAAATCTTTTTGTTCGATTTAACATTCATTGAGTAACATTTTTCTTTTTCGATTATGAAGAAAAAGGAAAAGATTTAACACTTATTTTGGGCCTCCATTTATTCAGAGTCACTTTGTGTTTAGAATAGTGGCTGATCTACAAACTTTCACCTTGGTCCTATTACTAGTTTTAAACTATGCCCAAAAGTATTATGCCCACTCTCCTGTACCTAGTGCACATACTATAAAATGATACTAAATAAACTCCACCAGCGAAACAATTCACTTGTTAAGACAGTTGATTGAGGCATTTAGGGTACAGAAGAGAGAGCTACATATAGTATTCATTAATTTAGAAAAAGCATATGATAGGGTCCCTAGAAACGTGTTATGGTGGGTGCTGATGAAGAAAGGGATCTCACTAAAATATATTAACCTGATTAGGGATATGTACGAAGGAGCTGTGACTGATGGAAGAACTTGTGGGTCTGAGTGATAACTTCCCTATTAACATTTGGCTCCATCAAGATTCGGCACTGAGTCCCATATTATTTGCGATAGTGATAGATAAAATCACAAAAAATATCCAAAATGAAATACAATGGTGTATATTGTTCGCAGATGATATAGTTTTAGTTGATAAAATTAGGGAATGTATTAATACTAAATTAGAGTAATGGAGAGTCACGTTGTAACGTAAAGGATTTAGATTAAGTAGGTCCAAAATTGAGAATATGAAATGTAAATTTAGCGGCAACTATCAGGATAATGAAAAAACGATTAGATTAGAAGGAAGAGAAATTCTAAAAAGTGAACGATTTAGATATCTTGATTCCATCATTTAAAATGATGGCAGTATCGATGGAGATGTGAATGATAGAATTCAAACGGGTTAGATGAAATGGTGAACGGCATCCGGAATCCTCTATGATCGCACGATACAATTACATCTAAAGGGAAAAATCTATAGAACCGCAGTAAGACCTACGTTATTGTATGTCATTGAGTGTTGGACTATTAAACAGCAATACGAGTAAAAAATGCTTATCGTTGAAATGAGAATGTTTAGATGGATGTGTGACAAAATTAGAAAAGAAAGAGTTAGAAACGATGAGATACGTAATAAATTGAGAGTTAGTTCAATTGTAGATAAGATAAGAGAGTACCGTATAAGGTGATTTGGACATGTGCGACGAAAATCTAAGGACGCACCTGTTAGGAACACCGAAAACTTAAAAATAGAAAATTTAATAAAACGTAAAGGTAAACCGTTGAAAATTTGGATGCAATGTATTCGTAAAAATATAATAGATATGAATTTAGTTGAGGAGATAGCCTTAGATAGAAATGAGTGGTATAGAAAAATCCGTATAAATTAAATCTTTTTTTTTTTTAGTATTTGTTTCTTATATGGCTGATCCCAAAATTTTGGCCTAGAAGATCTAGATTGTTGTTGTTGTTGTAATGGCATTGTATAAAATAAATTTTTTGTTTTATTGCATGTGTTAAAAAATTTTATTTGGTTATTTATGTAAACGAGATTAATTTTTTGTTTATTTTTCAAATGTCATCACTCACAGTCCATGTGGACTTTTGCTCCTTCCATTCTGTGTAATTTACTCGGGAGAAATAAAGATACACACCATGCATATGCATCCGACATTAGATAGTTCCTGGCACCAATCTGTGCTATAAGTGCCATGGATGACCCTTCGAACAATTGGCTGGAAGTTGATGTTTCGTGGTTCCTGCCTGTAATCTCTCCTCAAACGCAATTGCTTTTCCTCCATGTGAACTTCCCTCCCTACACTACCTAACAAACTTGGGGAAAAACGAAAAATGCAGTCAAAAATTTAGTCACAGAAGAGATTCAAAGGAATGAAAAAATTTTTGAGTGGGTCAATTGACCCTAAAAGCCCGTCTTTTGTGAATCCGTCATTAATTTGGAATAATGTTCTCTTCTTTAACCAGCACCAGCACCAGCGACAGAGGGTGGGGGTGTAAAGATTTCATATTTATATTGATTTATTGCATATCTTTTCCCCTTTTCAAATAAAGAGGCCGTAAATGTAAAGGGTTATATAGGATAAAGAAAGGCTGTGTTATCAAATAATGAATCTGTTTGAAGTTGTATGGAAGATTTTAAAGTTTTTCTTTGACTATCACCTTTGGGATACTATCAATGATCAATGTTCTTTCCCTCTCTTGTCATCTCCTCTTCTGAATGAGTTACAGTTTTGTTTCAAGAAGCCTTTATTTGACATCAGTAGCTGACAACTAGTTAAGAACTAATTGGATTGATACCTGTAATTTTTCAGGTAAATATGTTAATGGAACCACGCTTGTTGTTGATGGAGGACTATGGCTGAGCCGGCCTCGCCGCTTTCCAAAAGAGGCAGTAAAACAGCTCTCACGAGCAGTAGAAAAGAGGTCAAGAGTTGCACCAGTTGGTGTTCCAACTAGCAAGTTATGACCTTCTAGTAAGATGTCAACTTCATTGCCCTTATTATTGGATGAACTATTTCTGCAAATAAAAAGTTAAAACTCCATTTCCTTGTGAAGAAAGTAGTCTTTATAAAAGGCTACGCCAAAGTTCAAGTAATCATGTTTTGCCTCCAGAGATGAGGCAAGTTGGGCATAGCAGGGCCTAAGCATGTAAGGTATTCTTATGTAATTTGAGATGGATATGAACCTTGACGAGAATTGAAGAGTTGTAACTCCAATTCTTGAGAAATGAACCCTCAAAGAAATAAAGCCTTTGTGTACCAACTCTTGGCAATGGGCAAATGGTGTTAAAACTCGTGGCTTGGTAGTGAAGTGTGATGGAAAGGTTTTGTTGTCTTTTTATATTTTACTCTTTTATGCTTCAAGCAGCTGAGATTTTTTATCTCCGAAATCAACATGAAATCTCCAAAGCGAACATGTACAATCATAAGACTTTATTTGAATTTTCTTTTTTCTTTTTTAATTTATATATTTTTAAATGAAAACCTCTGTTTTAGGTTATTTTTCTCTATTACCTTATTATGTAATGCAAACAGCTGACTGGAGATTATATGCAAGTCTAGTTAACAGCAAAGTTTGACTTTTAATTGCATGTTTTTCCCCTTCCAAGAAATCTGGTCTCTCTCTGAAGATCCCCTTTGTTGCAACGAGGTGACTACTAATTTTTCACTCTTCTATGTATTGATCTCTCCTAAAGTCAATCAATTCATTCTCCCTCTTGTTGTCTCTTGAATATATGAATTTTCTCACGAGATTTTAAAGCCAAATTCTCATATGGATTTTGTTTATTTCTTGACTATCTTATAGTTGTAAAAAATTTTCATATTTGGGTACACATATTGACTTTTTCATCTGCATCTTATTCATTTTGTGGATTTTGTTATTTTTCTTTGAAATATCACTTATATGGATATTATCTAATAATGAATTTCTCACGAATCTTGTTTATCTCTTGATTTTTTTTTTAAGTTTTCTTAATTTTCTTTTACGTCTTATTAGATCTTTGAATTATAATAATTTCTAAAAATTTTTATTCATTGCTCTTATTTTCTTACGACGTTTTGAAACCAAATTCTTGTCTGAATCTTGTTTATTTCTTGATTTTCTTAAAGTTTTTGAAAACTTACATATTTGGGAACACATATTGAATTTTTTATTTGTATATTATTAATTCTATGGATTTTGTTAATTTTCTTTAGAAAATCGCTTATATAGGTATTATTTGATAATTATTTGTCATGAGTCTTTCTTGAAGTTTTTGAAAGTTTGCATATTTGAATATATTTGATATTAAATTTTTTAGTATTTCAAGAACTCTGTCATGGTCGGTCCTAAACTTAGATAAAGGAATAGGGTTACGGTAAGTTGACAGCTAATATAAAACCTCTTGTCAAAATAAAAAATGAGAGACAAATATAGGAAATTTGTTGGGGCGTTCTCTTTTTAGCAACGTGTTGCATCAGATCCTGAGTATATTGACAAGTTCTTAAGGGCCTCTAGGGCGTCGCCTAGAAGCAACACGCCATATCGCTGTCTAGATGTGGTGTCAAATAAGGGTTCTCGCATTTATGTATACAGGTGCGTGTAAAGAAATTAGTCCATGAAAATAACATTCGTCTAATCATTTGGAACATGAGGATCTTTAACCGACAAGTTATGAGAGATATGAAAAATAATGATTAGAATGAAGATTATTATTATATGTCTCCAAAAAACTAAGTAAGTGAGGGAAGGATAAAATAGTAGAATCTTATGACCATAAACTTTGGTATACAGATAGGAAAAGAACTAAAAATAAAATATGAATAATTATCCGTAAGGATTTAAAAGAAAATGTAATAAAGGTAAAAGGAATGAATATAGAATTTTGCTTGTTAAACTAGTTATCGGAGAAAATATAATTAGTATAGTTAGTATTTATGTGCTCCAAATAGGTGTAAATGCAATTAATAAAAAATAATTTTGGAAAGATTTAGATGAATTTGTACAATTCATACTTAATGTAAAAAAGTTATTTATTTGAGGAAATTTAAATAGACGCGTAGGAGAGATTAACGAGGGTTTTGAAACCGTACATAGAAACTTTGGTTTTGGTAATAGGAATAAGGCGGGATATACTATTTTAGAATCTGCCATAGTATTCAATTTTATACTTGTAAATACTAAGAAAAGAGAGTCACATATAATTATATATAGAAGTGGACAAATGCTAACCAAATAGATTTCTTTCTCACTAAGAGAAGTGATAGAACAGTTTGTAAGGATTGCAAAATTATATCAATGGAGAGTATAGCAACTCAATATAGATTTTTAGTTTTAGATATGCGTATGTCTAAAAGGTAAAAAAAGTATCATCAATTTATGGAGGTAAAAATTTATTGATGGAATTTGAAAGAAAAAAAAGTAGTGACTTTTAGAGACAAATTCATTTAAGTAGCAACGTGATCTGCTAATGACGATTCGAAAACTATGTAGATGGAAATGTTTAATAATATTAAGAGTATAGGTAGAAAAGTTTTTGACATATTTAGAGGTCGGACTCCAATAGACAAGGAGTTATGGTGGTGGGTTGAAAAAATATAAACTACTATACGAACCAAACAAGAATGTTATATGAATCTTAAAGGTAAAGAAGTAGCGATACATTTGAAAAATGCAAAAAAAAAAAAGAATAAAAAACTTATTCATGAATCAAAATGTAAAATTTTTAACGAATTATATAAAAATTAGAAATTAAGAATTGAGAAAAAGAAATTTATAAAATTGTCAAACTAAGAGAAAGGAAATGAAAAAAATTAAATGGTGTTAGGTGTATCAAGAGTGAGATCAATAGTGTATTTGTAAGAAATGACATAAGAAAGCGTTGATGAGATTATTTTGATAATTTCTTTAACATTGAGAGTACAACATATATCGGTGATATCGTGATACCTATAGAAAAGATCAATATGGATTTTAAACGTAAGATTCGTTCTTATGAAGTAAAAGAGGTTTTAAAGAAAATAAGTAAAATAAAGCCATAAAACCTGATGATATTCTTATTGAAGTGTGGAAGTGTTTAAGTGAAATTTGGATAGTAATGTTAACGGATCTTTTTAATAAAACCTGACAAATCAAGAAAATATCTTAAGTATAGAGGGAGAACGCATTTGTACCACTATATAAGAGTAAAGGAGACGTACAAGATTATTCTAATTATAGGAAAATTAAACTCATGAGTCATACTATAAAATTGTGGAAGAGAGTAGTAGAGTATAGATTGAAATTAGAGATAAATGCATATCAGAATCAATTTGAATTTATACCAAAATGATTCACCACCAAAACAATTTACTTATTAAAACATTTGATGGAAACATTTAGAGTTCAGAAGAGAAATTTACGTATGGTGCTTATTGATTTAGAAAAGTATATGATAGGGTTCCTACAAATGTATTGTGATGGACATTGATGAAAATGAGATCTTTTTGAAATATATTAATCTCATTAAAGATATGTATATAAAAGCTGTTATTAATATAAGAATTTACAAGGGTTTAAGTGATAAGTTTCCAATTAATATTGAGTTTCACCAAAATTCGGCAATAAATCACATCCTTTTTGTAATAATGATAGATAAAATTACAAAAAGTATTCAAGATAAAATACCATGGTGTATATATTTTACAGACGATATAGTGTTGGTCGATAAAATTAAAAAGGGTATTAGTGTTAAATTGGAATTATAGAGAAACATACTAAAATTTAGAGAATTTATATTGAGTTGGTCAAAATTTGAGTATATGACACACACGTTTAGTAGCAATTATCAAAATGATAAAAAAACAATTAAGTTATAATGATAGAACGTATCAAAAAAATAAGCGTTTTAGATATTTTAGATCAATTATCTAAAACGATAGCAATATAAATAGAGATATGAATTATAAGATCCAAACAGGTTAGATGAAATAGAGAAACGCATCTAGAGTTCTTTGCGATTGCACGATGCTATTACATTTGAAGGGAAATTTTTATAGAATTATAGTAAGATTTGCACTATGTATGACACCGAATGTTGGGCCATTAAATAACAGTAAGAGTAAAATGAGATTTTGTAAAATATCGAAATAAGTAGTTGAAAATTTGGATATAAATTATCCGTAAAGATATGATAATAAAATGTTTAGTTGAATAAATGATTTTAAATAGGAATGAGTGACGTAAAAAAATTTGAATAAGTTAAACAATCTTTTTTCTCATTAATTTTTTTTTCTTTTCACGGTGTTATCTTCTTTATTTTGTTTTAAAATTTTAAATATATATATTTTTTTATTTATTTTATATTTGTCTTTCAAATGACCGATCCCAAAATTTAAGATTAAGATTTAAATTGTTATTGTTGTTATTGCTTATAATATATATATATTGGGTGTTGGTGAATTAATTTATATATATTATATATGTTTTGATTAAAATGTCTTTCCTAATTTTAAAATTTCTTATTTAAAAGAATATTAAAACCTATATATTAAGTATGTTTGATCATGTTCATTTGATTTTGTCATTAAAAATCATTTATTAAGAAAGTTAAGATTCTTAAAAATATTTATGTAAAATATCTTTAATTTTTGTTTTCAAGCAAAAGAAATTTACAAATTCCACTCTTATCCTTTTTTTTTTTTTCCTTCCTTAGCAGTACAATCAACTCTTTGCAACTAAATGTTGATTTGGCATAAACAACACAAGCCTATTATTTGGCTTTCTTAATGTGATTCCTTTCTGAATTAATCTTAAAAATCATAGTTACATTGCACAAGCCTCATTTTCCTCCATTTTAAGTGATGGATTGCTAGTAAAGGAGTTGTCTCTTCTGGTAAAAGCCAAACCATTACTTCTGTCACATATTCTATTGTTAGGGAAATTCTGTGTAGTTGTTATGGCACAAGTATGTATTAGATTGTAACCCAAAAGAAAGAGAGAATGAATTTAGGCCAGACATAAGAAATTAGTAAGATACAAGATTAACCTTTCCTGTTTTAATCAAAGGTGTGGTGAAAAATAAGTCCCTTTGTTTTGGATCTTAAGGTATAATTAAGAAAACATATTATATATAAGACTTGTTTTCAACCTAAATGAGATTTATAGTACCACAAAATCTAGGCTTCATAGCACAACAAATCCTGTTTGTTTATTCAAGATTCTCTGTCTTTGCATCTGTCACTCTCTCTCTCTCTCTCTATATATATATACATAGCAAAATGCACATACGAAATGACTGCATTTTCCCAACAGCTTTGCTATAGTGGCTACATCATTAATAAGTGGAAGTAAGCATTGCTTGGTGGCCTTGTGCCTCTTGAATTCAAATAAAGATCAATTTGCTCTAGAAAATTTCACACATCATTGGTATTTTTGAGAGTACCACAAAAATTTTTCAAAATTTTCTTGCCCCAAGTATCCTACAATTTGACATTGATTTGTGATCAATGTTTGGACCTTTTTCTTTTCCAATTAGAAACAATTTATAAAGATGGTCTAGTTTGTTTCTAGGTCACCATGTATTTGTTTCTAGTTTACTACCCAACCTAATGTAACAAATGAGATTCACTTTATTAATTTCAAAATAAAATAAAAAGTTGAATAATTATTTTTTTTAATTGATAAATCTAGCTCGTCCTCTCTTTTCCTTCTCTCTTCTGTTTATTTACATTGGCTATCCAAGTTAATTAAACAATATGAACTATAATTCCTTCTCTTTTATTTGATACTTATAAACTATAATTCTTCAATATTAAAGCTAACCCGTCAATATTTAATCATGAAAATTAATAAATTTTTAACATTACATTGCTTTAATTGTAAACTAAATAGTGGGAGTAGGTGATATTGTTGGTCCCTATGCAATCAAGGGGGTTGAATTGATTGACTTCAAATTTAAGATTTTATTCCACTTAAAATGTTACTTAAAATCTATGGTCAAACTAAATGTAATATGTAAATGAAATGCAAAAATAAATAGAATGGTTAGAAGAATCAAGCTCGGTTTATAGTGGTTCGATTTTGTACCTATATCCATTCTTCCACCTCAGCAAGTCAGTGTCCAGCGATAATTAGCTCCCATTATGTAATACAACAATATAATATTGACGATCTTCATCTTTCACCTTTGGAGATGACTTAGTCAAACATTAACTCAATTCTAACCCTCTCACATCTAGCCTATTGAACCAAGAGAAAATTTCTCACACTCTCCTTAGACTTGTAAGACTATACAAGATCTATAGCAAATGGTTATAGAAATGAAAAAACTAATTAGACAGTAGGAATACAAAGTAAATCGTCAAAACACTATAATCAAGTGGACGTTTTTTGCCTCACTTTTCTCTTAGCTCAATACTCAAATAAAATCTGTAAAAACTTCTGAACAAAGTCTGATTATGGCTCTTTCAAATCCATTTCGAGTTGTATCTAAAGCTTGCAAGTATCGAGTTGATATATGGCTCTCAAAACCCCTTCAGAACATGTCCTTTTTCAGAAATCACAACTTCAATTCTTATTTTTCAGCATTCTATTATGATATTCCAAAACCATATTTTATTGCTGTAACTTTTTCAATTTAAAGTCCAACAATACTCTTAGGATGTGAAGAGTTCAAAATTCAAAAAGTTTGAAAAATGGAGAAGGTATATTTGATCAAAAATCTCCTAAAAATCAGCCTGAATTTCTGAGAAAAACACTTGAATTTCTGGAACTTCAATTTACCTTCAATAAATGGTTACATTTAATTTGAATTTGAAAATAGATAAGCTTATTGGTCAAATACAACTCCCAATGTATACTCAACATGTTGAACTAGATCTTGAAAATATGATAAAATTATAATAGACAAGATTGCTTTGAATTTCAACTGCTTCTACCCAATTTCTGTGACAGTTTTTTTTAACCAATTCTATACTTTGAAATCTTTATATATAAGTTTGTGTTACATGAAAAATACATATTCTAAATGTCTGCATACTTGATAAATTCATTAGTAATATATATAAAGTTTTATTATCATCAAACTATTAGGGTCCGACAACAATTTCTCTAATAATTCTCCTCTTTTTTATGACAACAAAATCATAAAAAATTGAAAATGATGTACTTAATAAAAATGCACAATATAGCACAATACACAAGCAAATAATCATTACAATTATAATCTCCCCCTTAATTCATGAATATTCAATGTCTATTATTCTTAAACCAGTCATACCAGATATCTCCCTCTTAATATTTACATGATTTTTTTTATATTTTATCTCTCACTTTTTGTTTCATCAAAAATAAACAAAAACATTAGATTAATAAGGCACCTATGCAGAAGGAAAATGAAAATTTCATTAAAAGAAGTCAAAGATGCATTGAAAGTAAAGAACTGAAATTCAGAAAACAAAAATGGCAACAAGTTGCCTACAAGTAAAGACCTAAATATCTGAAAATTTTTCAAATAAAACAACTGTCTTTCTGCACTAACTGAAACAGATTCATACATTGATCCACCTTTCCTTCTAGAACATTCATTCTATCTTCTAGACCACTAACATATTTTGGTTTTTTTGGAGATTGATGCATAGATTGCTCACTTGTCTTCTTTTTTTTCCTAGAAGACTCTCCTACTTCATGTGTTGTTCTAGGCATTTCAGAAACTTCATCTTCATTCATATCTTGTCTTAAATCAGCTTCCATTTTACCAGATTCATTTAATTTTCCTTGCCAAAATTGTCCATCTCTATGTCTCCAAATCTTGTCATAAGATATAGTGATTCCCATATGATGAATGCAAGAATCACCAAGTGAGATAACCCTCACTGTTGCTCCTCTAAATTCAAAAAAATCAAATCCCTTGTACTCCAAAAGATCCAACAACACATTGCCATAAGGTCTCATATTCAAGTTACTCTTAGTGTGAGATATAAAAATTTCAACCAAATCCAGTTCTTTATCCAAAATCATGCCAGCAATAATCTTGGCATCTTCAACAGTCACAATAGTCATATTACCATTTCTAGGTGTAATGCACAGAACCACAATCTTGTAAATGATTTTGACTAGCAAAGGAAAATCTTTACAGTACAAATACTTATTTTCAAAATCAACTATGCCACCAACTAAATTATATAAGTCTCTCTTATTCATTTTTGATAAAGAATCATTTACAATTCTTTTCAATTCTAAACAAGCAGAGATATCATCTTTAGATATGACCACCGAATGATCTTCAATTTTTGTCACCAAACTTGCTGTGTTTTCAGTATCCAAGTTCTTGTAAAAATCAAATATTATCTTTTTCCAACAATTTCGCTGACCATTATATAAACTAATGCAACCGATTCTTTCAAGAAACATTCGGACTTCTAACTCATTTTCTTCAAAAAAAAATTCAAAATCAAGAATCCTTGAGGGAAGAACATTTACTTTCAAAGCACGACTCTTCTCTAAAGTAATTTTGATTCTAGATGATTCGACCATTTGAGGGATTTCTATTTTAGGAGATGAAGAGTTTCGGGAGATGAAGAATTCAAGTTTGGTTCGAAATCCCCATTTTCGGATGAACTTCCATCGTCCAATTCGATATCAGATACTGTAGGATTTCTTATAATTTTGTTGGCTATATGTTGGGATTTCGACGAACCATCTCAATCTTGGAGAATAGATTGAAGAATTTTCTGATTTCTTGCTCCAGGGTTTGTTCGCGAAAGGGAGAGAGAAAATCTATTGATCGAAAGAGGAAAAAGGGAATTTTTAAAATTTTTGGGGCTTTCTGTAATTTCCCTCTTTTTTATTTTAAAATTTTTATAGAACTACCCTTATTTCTATAGAATTTTTATTCTTTTATTTTCTTTCTTTAAAAAGGAAAACATACTCCTATCTCGTTTCTTATAAATTCAAACCCTTCTCTATCTAGAGGTTTTGTGAAAATATCTGTCAATTGATTTTTTGTATTAACATATTCTAAAATAACATCTCCATTTAAAATATAATCTCTTATAAAATGGTGTCTAATTTCTATTTGTTTAGACTTATAATGATTTATAAGATTTTTTGTTAGACATATGACATTTGTATATCACATTTCATCAAAATATTTTTATAATCTAATTCATAGTCTTTTAATTATTGTTTTAACCATAAAATTTGAATACAATAATTTTCTATTGACACATATTCCGACTCGACTATGAATAAAGCAACTGAATTTTGCTTTTGGATAACCAACTTACAGTTCTATTTCTTAAAAATTAACAAGTATCTGAGCTACTTTTTCGGTCAATTTTACATCGGATATAGTCAGTATCGGAATATCCAATTAACTCAAAATTTGAATTTCTTGGATACCAAATCTCAAAATTATAAATACTCGTTACATATTCCAAAATTCTTTTCGTGGCTTTTAAATGAGATTTTTTAGCTTTACTTTGGAATTTAACACATAAACACATACTATATAAAATATCGGAACGTGAAGTAGTTAAATATAACAAAAAATCTATCATACTTTTATAGAGTTTTTTTTCTTTTTCATTTAAATCTAACTTAATGGAGGTAGATATTTGAGTACTAGTAATTTGTGAATTTTCTATTTTTAAATTTTTTATTAACTCTTTTGCATATTTTTCTTGATTTATGAAAATTTTGTCGGGTGTTTATTTAATTTGTAAAGATAAAAAGAAATGCAATTCATCCATCATAGACATTTCAAATTTACTTTTCATCATATTACTAAAATCATCACATAAGCACTCATTTATAGCACCGAAAATAATATCATCAATATAAATTTGTACAACCAAAATAGCATATTAACATATTTTATAAATAAGGTAGTATTAACATTTCTTTTTTTAAAATTATTTTTTACAAGAAAATCACTTAATTTTTATATCATACTCTATGTACTTGTTTTAAACCATATAATTTTTTTTTTTTGTAATATATAAACATGATTTTCTTTATTAAGTCCTTCAAATTCGGGGAGGTTAACTAACGTAAACTCTCTTTTTTATATATCCATTAAAACATGTACTTTTTACATCCATTTGAAATAATTTAAATTTTTTAAAGCATGCATAGGTTAAAAGTAATTTAATTGTTTTTAATCTAGCTACCAGTGTAAATATTTTATCATAGTCAATTTCTTCTTCTTGTGAATATCCTTTAACTAAATTTTGTTTCTAGTAATATTTCCATATTCATCCATTTTATTTCTAAAAATCCATTTTATTTCTATTATTGACTTATCATCCGGTTTAGGAACAAATGACCGCATATTACTCCTTTTAAATTGATTTAATTCATTTTGCATTGCTACTATCCAACTTTTATCTTTAAGTGTTTCTTCTATATTCTTTAGTTTTATATGAGATAAAAATTCAAATTGATTTTGTATATTTCTATAGTTTGATCTAGTTTTATACTTTCATTTATATCATCAATAATATCTTTTTGTGAGTGATTAGATAAAAATTTCTAACTTTTTGTGATTTCTTCTCTAGGTTTTTTTTCAACTTGTATATCTTTATTTTTATTATTTTACAAGGAAATTTATTTATCTTAATATTTTCATCTTCTTCTTCATTTTCTATACTTTGAAATTCATTTTCATGAAATCTTACATTAATAGTTTCTTCAATAATTTTGGATTCTTTACTGAAAATTCTATTTGCTTTACTACTAAGTGAATAATTTAGAAAAGTTCATTTTATAGCTTTTTCATCAAACTTACTTAATATGTTTAAGTTATTTTTCAAAATGTAACATGAGTATCCAAATATATGAAAATAAAACATACTACATTTTCTTCCCTTAAACAATTCATAAGAAGATTTCTCGGTCATAAGTCTAAAATATACTCTATTTATTATGTAACATGTCGTAGAAGCGGTTCTGACTCAAAAATATTTACCTACACCACTCTCATTTAACATTGTCCTAGTCATTTTTTAAATTATCCTATTTTTTCTTTCAGCTACTCCATTTTGTTGGGGTGTATAGGGTGCTGAAAAGTTGACTTATTTCTTTTTTATTACAATATTCTAAAAATTTTATATTGTCAAATTCTCTATCATGATCCGTTCTTTATCCAATTATTTTTAAATCTTTTTCATTTTGTATTTTCTTAGCAAAAATTTTAAATAACTCAAATGCATTATTTTTATTTGTTAAAAATAAAATCCATGTAAATATAGAAAAATCATCTACAATTACTAGATTATATTTATTTCCACCTAAACTTTAGTTCTAATTGGTCCAAATAAATCCATATGCAAAATTTCTAAAGGCCTAGATGTTGAAATGTAATTCTTATTTTTAAATGATGATTTTACTTGTTTATTTAGTGAACATACATCACAATTTAGGTGTTCCTTTAGAGTTACTTTTGGTAAGTCTCTTATTAAACTTTTCTTAAACAAAATTTCTAAATGTTTATAGTTTATATGACCTAATTTCTTATGTCATGCAAAAATGTTATTTTCAGTGGATATCAAAAAAAAAAATTTTTAAACTATTAAGAATTTTGAGTTAACTATATTTACATTTTTGGATCTAATTCCTTCAAATATTTTTTCTTGAGTTTTACAATAAAAAACTATGAATTTATTTTTCTTAAAAAACTCATCATATCCCAAATCTCATAGTTGGCTAACACTCAGTAAATTATGCATTAATTTATCAACAAATAAAACATTTTTGATGAATGTAGAGTTAATGCCAATGGTACCTTTGTCGATATTTTGCTTTTTTTATTGTCGCTAAATGTTATCATTCCATACTCATTCTTTTCAAAATCTTTGAACAATGAGGCATCACTCGTCATATACTTTAAGCAACCGTTATTGACATATTATTTTCCTTTTACTTTAATCTTATGTTTATACACAAGTTAAATACAGATTATCTATTCTTAGGAATCCAAAGTTTCTTGGATCTTTTAGATAACAAGTTTGTACTATGAACAAATTTTTCTTGATTATTCTAAGGTTGTTCATATAACAAAATCTAACAATATGTTCAAATTTATGACCACAATAGCGAATAAAGTTATTTCTCATTTTTTGAAAATTATTTATATATTTGTATTTAATTTGTGAAAAATTATATTTTTTATGTCTAGAGAAGTTTCTGAAATTTCTATTAAAATTGGTAGATTTATGACTACTTCTAACCCTAAAGGCTGTGCTTCTATAACAACTATTTCTACCCCTGATTTCTGCAGTCTATAGTTTTCTGTGTTCTACATTTTTTGCTACTCTAACAAATACAGTTTTATTAGTTTGTAATCTAGACATACTTTCAGAATCATATCCTAAACCATTTTTTTTAAAAAATCATATCTTTGGAGTGCAAATAACTTAGTGAGTTTTTCATCACTTTCATTGAATATTTTGAAAGTGTTTTTAATAGACATGGATAGGTTTTCTATCCTAATTTTTAGCACACATACTTTATCTTTCATAACAGAATTTTCTAATTTTATAGACTCATTTTCTGTCCTTAAAACTCTCATTTCAAATTTTGCAGTAAAACTTCTACTATTTAAGATTTTATTTTTAGACCTTAAATCTGCCAATTCAAATTCTGTAGCAGAGTTTTTAAATTCCAGAACATTGTTTTCAAATTTTAGATCATCAATTTTAGTATTTAGCACTTTATTTGTCTGTTTCAGAAGTTCTTTCTCATTTTCTAAATCCTGTATTTTGCATTTAAGCTTAGAGATCAACTTTAGTACATAGTCATAATCAAGATTGAAATCATCATAGTATTCAAAGTCAGAATTCACCTGAAAATCTGCCATTAGATAGAAATTTGCTTCATCATAATCTTTTGAATCTTCAGACTCTGATTCTAAACTTGATTCATCCAAATTACTCCATGTAGCTATTATTGGTTTTGTTTTTTTATAAAATTTCTTCATCTTCTTTGTAAGAACTAAACATTCATACTTGATATGTCCAGATTTCTTATACTCGAAACAAATGATTTCTTCTTTTTTTTATTCTTTCAATTTGTTTCTTTTTCCTGTATCATTTTTTGACTTTTAAAAAATATTAGTGTTCTTAAAATTATTAAACTTTTTACCTCTTTTTAAGGACTCGTGACAGCCTTTTTGACAACAAGTTCAATTTATCCTCACTGTTGTCTTCTTCATCAAATTGTTGTTCTTTTTTTGTTACAAGTGTAATGATCTTTTTCTTCCTATCATTTTCAGCAGAAAAATGTATTTCTGCTTCATAAACCATAAGTTTCTTTCTTAACTTATTTAAGGATAGTTTCCTCAATTGCTGTCTTTTTTGCATCACAAACTCTAAGGAGAATTCTCAGAACTTTTTTAACCAAATCTGAGTTTGAAAATCATTTTCCAAGTGATTCCAATTCATTTGTGATGGATGAGACTCGATTGAACATGTCTTTTACTTGTTCTCCATGCTGAAAATTAAATAGTTCATATTCCTGTATCAGAAAGGTTAATTCTTGTGCCTTTAACAGTTCTTGTGCCTTCATGTGTGATGCACAATTTATTCCAAATTTCTTTGGCTGTAGAACAAGAAAAAACTTGGTTAAATTCAGTAAGAGATATTGCACAAAATAATAAATGTTTTACTCATGAATCGATGGACATTTTCTTCTTATCATCCTCAGTCACTATAGGAGTTTTCACATCTAAATTTTCTTGAGAAATCACTTCCCAAGTTTTATAATCCGTGACTTATATGAAGGTCTCTATTTTATATTTCCAATGTGAGAAATTGACTCCATCAAAATAAGGAACTCTATTTATGTATTGGCCAAAAGTATACTGTGAAACCATTAGATTTTTGGCTCAAAAGTTAACACTCATGTAGAGTTGAGCACTATATCTAATACTACTTGTTGGTCTCTATGCAACCAAAAAGGGGGGATTGAATTATTTGATTTCAAATATAAAATTTTACTCCACTTAAAATCTTACTTAAAACCAATGGTCAAACTAAATGTAATATGCAAATGCAAGTGTAAAATTAAAGAGAATGGTTAAAGAGATCAAACCCGATTTATAGTGATTCGGATTTGTACCTACGTCCGCTCTTCTAATTCAACAAGTTAGAGTCCAACAATAGTTAATTTTCACTATATAATGAAAGTTACAAAACTCAGTATAATGATGTAATGTTGACAATCTTCGCCTATCATTTTTGGAGATGATGTAGTTTAACATTAACTCAATCCTAACCCTCTTACACCTAACCTATTGACCTAAGAGAATATTCCTCACACTCTTCTCAAACTTATGAGACTATACAAGATCTATAACAATGGTTACAGAAATGAAGAAATTGATCAGACAGCAGGAATACAAAGTAAATCATCAGAACATTGTAATCAAGTAGACGTTTTGGGTTTAGTTTTCTCCAAACTCAATACTCGAATAAAATCTATAAAAACTTCAAAACAAAGTCTAATTGTGGCTCTTTCAAATCCACTTTGAGTTGTATCTGAAGCTTGCAAGTATCGAATTGATATATGGCTCTCAAAACCCCTTTAAAATCAGTCCCTTTTAAAAAATCACAATTTCAAATCTTACTTTTCAACCTTCTATTCTGATGTTCCAAAACCATATTTTATTGCTATGACTTTCTCAATTTAAAGTCCAACAATACTTTTAAGATTTGAAGAGTTCAAAATTCAAAAAGTTTGAGAGATTAAGATATACTTGATCAAAAATCTCTTAAAACCAGAGCTTACCCTATCAGCACCTCGATAAGTGACAGCTTTAGTGGATGAATTTCAAGTTCAAATAGGAATAAACAACTTGGTTGCAATAGCTTGAAACGAAATTAGAAGAAAGTATTTGGCTGCTTGACCTTTTGAAAAGACTAACCCCTAAAGGTATAACTATGGTTCAAGCAAGAAATTCATAGAAGATGGCAGCCCTGATGCCACAGGGGGTTGATCCGTAGCTTGCCCCGTCCAAACCTTTCTATGAGCAAACACTAAAAATCGAAAATTTATACAAAAAAAAGCAAGCACCAGACCCTCTGCATTTTGTAAATTATAATGCTAATTTTCCAGCACCTTCTATCAGGAGTCCTTTCATAGCAAAGACATACAAGCAAAATCACCATTCGTGGTGGGCGATCTTATAGGAGAAACTGCATATCGAGTTTCAAAGCACTAATGGAGAGCTTCATCAGTGTAATTTGAGGCAATGAAAGGGAAGGATATTGTATTGTTTGGATACAAAGAGAAAAAAATTAGAACAAAGCACGTCTATAAATACAACAGCCGCTGAAAAATTGGTTTGGAACTCATCAATCTTCTGCACCCAGTGACTAACAGAATCAGTAGCACAGAAATCACCCAGCTGCAGCTATATTAGATTCTTCCACACGTGAATGCCCCACAATTTGTGGGGTCTAGTAAACTGCAGAAAAAGCTAGCATCAAGCATAATGTGTCAGATATCTGATTCAAAGGAGCATTGCTCAACATGTTTCAACATCTGTGCAATGGTGCTGGATAAATGTCCAATGGCTGATAACGCAACCGATCATTATGTGGCAATGGCCCTTCCTGCAAAACCAATAACATTAAATTATACCAACTCAAATATAACCAATAATGTAACAGGATAACAGGAAGATCCACTGTAACACAGAGGATATGAAGGCATCACACCGAGAAAAGAAAGGTCTATGTTACCAATGCGCAAGAATCATAGTGTATGAACAACATAAAAAAGGTAATGTAGTTAGCAGAAGAACATCCAATGTTGCTACTTTGGGAAGTCGAAGAAAAAAAAATCATATAAAAGTAGTGGTATCAACAGAGTCCAGCTAGATAACCAACGACGAAGAGTGAAGCATCAAACATGGCCAAAAGCCAAAGATCTGTTCCAAAAAGGCTTCGGCCTAGGGCTCTGCAAACAACCATGGAAGTTGAATCTACCCCCTTCATAGAAATTGCACATACAAGAGGCCAGGAGCCAACTGGCATTGCAAATTCCAAAAGAATCTTCATTTGATAGAAGTCAAAATGGTTGAAGATGACACGGAGACAGTAAATTATTTTGTAAAATCTCCGTAACATTTGTGACAAGTGTTGATCATTTATTCTTCGAGCACTTAAAAATAAAATAAAAAATAAAAAATAAAAACTAAACACTGACATTGATGGTCAAAAATAGAACAATTTGTGACTATTGACTTTAGCAGCTTGAATTGAGAAAAGCAAAGAGAAGATTATTTAGGACATTTGTATCAGGAAGGACAAATGCAAGTGAAAGGCAATAAGGACATAAAGTAAAATGAAATATTAGGTAGGTGCGAAATAGTAGAGTTAATTTATCTATTTATTTTTTCCTTGGGGGCAGGGGGCCTCAGAAACTCATTAGTATTCGTTTGGATATCTTTTGAGTAATTAACACAATCATGTGACAAAAATGTGGTTATTTTGTATATATTATTACAAAATAGTTAACCCTGTTATTTGAGTATGGGAAGTATAAATTCTAAAAAGACAGAATGTAAAGTATAACCACCGGAAAACAGGTGTTTTTCCCTTTTTTTTTTTTGGGGTAATTTTCCCTAATAGAAATTATGTGCAAATCAGACAAATGAGGCATGATCAGTTTTGTGGACCAATGCTGCATATGGTGGACCATCTATGGTCAAGTTTTGAGCTTCATCTGAAGGATTTGTTCCCAACAATTATGTTATGCCTTAACTACATCAAGTAGCTTAGGCCTTAACTACATCAAGCCAAACCTGATGGCATTTAATTAGTCATAATTGTGTAGAGACGGAACTTGAACCCCAAGAAGGAAATAGGTTTTCAGGTCATAAGAGATGGAACTTGAACACAACTTTTCTCTTGAGAGATCAGGAAGAAATCATGAATGTTGAGCGAAAACAATCTTATGAAACTCAAAAGATAGGATGATGCTAATCTCTATTTATTCAAAGTGTCTTTGGTAAATGATAGTTTCAGGAGTAGAAATTTATGATGCCATGCAATTTGCACAACCAAATGTACAACAACATGCAAGGAAATAGCTGCCTCAGTGGAATCTGTTATGTTGGTTTGCTTCACTTTTATGGTAAACTACTTTGTGAGACATTTAAATGGATCAAAATATCAGCACAGATGCTATTGCAGAGTATTTTATTGTAGAAAAAGCCCCGCATAACTAACTACCTTAGCAACTCCTAGCTGTTGATATTATCATGAGAGGCTATAGCATGTGAGATATCATCAATGGATCAACTGAATGTGCAAATGCTAGAGTAGAACTTTCAGTGAAGGATCTTTGCTGAAATGGGGTGCAGAAAATAGATATTGCGAATATCAAGCACTATCCATAATTTTTATATGCCATTTCCTTCCAGGCTGTTGTGCAAAATTCTATCATGTAACAGCTGAAGTAAATAGATATAAGAGAAACAACAAATATAGTACCTCTTCCAAGTTTATTTGGAATGGCCGCACAAAATCATCAAACATTATTGGAGACAACTCTTTTATTCTCTCCTCAACTTCCTGATGAGAAAAAAGCAGTTAAAAAGGTCAGAAATGGCAAAAGCACATAATGTAGGATCATCAATGAAAATGTTCGTCCAGATTAAGAAGATAAGCAGTTCAAATATTTCTAGAAAGAAGAACTAAGCAAAATACACATAATTGAAAAAACCATTTATTGTGGGTATATGATGGAATTTTAACTTTATTGAAGTATTAGCACAAGTTAGTATCTCAATTGCAATCCCTTCAGCTCTTTTCTCCACCCACCTCTTTCTCCTGATTTCTTACAGAAAATTTTAAAGTAGGAAAAATAGTTAATCTTCATTTATTTGTTTATATGCAAATGGATTCTTCTTTTTCGTCTTTTTCAGAAAACCTGAAAAATCCGTTTCATTCATTCCAATACACCTGAATGTTACTTTTATTACATTTACATTATACTCATGGTAGAAAAAGTTATTAGTTTGAAAGCTTCTAGCTTGTGTCAAATCTCCTATTTCTCAAGAATATACTTTGCTGCTACATTCGTCCCATTTCTTCATGATCAATACTGACATATCAAGCACAAACATAAGTAGAAGAAAACTTCTTTATTGTATGTTTAAGCCCTGCCATATTTCAAGCACAAGATTGTAATTGCATCCAAAAAAAAAAAGAATATCTTTTATTGTATGCTTTGATATGATGATCATATGGCAATGCAATTAGGGGTTTCATATACCAGTCCAGTTATCCTTGAGTTTGCCAACAGTTCTCGTGCAACCATATCCAGGATGTCCCTGTTGTCCTTCAAGCCCTTCATTGCAAGCTCCTCTGTCTCTTCAATGTACTGTATTAACAGCGTATCTTTTTCCTCAGGTTTTATTTATTATGTAAATGTAACACATACAACTAATCCATCATCAGGAAAATAATAAAATAAAATTGATAGGATGTCAACAATATCATTATCAGGTGAGTAAGATGATCTCCATCTGGTAAGCTAATTACAAAACAGAAAAGACACAATGACCACCCACAAGGCACAGGAGTGATGGGATGATATTGAGATATAGAAGAGAAGCCAAAAAAATATTATGCTATAAAAACAACAAAATTTTACCTATTTATTTCTATTTATTCCAGCAGAACTTGCAATCCTAAACATACCAGGCAGATAATTGACATTTTGTGGCACTGTCTATACTTGTTCGTACGTACCAGGTTTGGCTGTGCTAAGCAATGCGAATGGATGCATCCAAAAAATCAGTTTATGCACTCAGAAGGATAAATGCCCAAGATGCTATTACTTGGAACTACAAAAGCTAACGAAGTGGCAGAAAATCACCCTAGATGCAATTTCTGTGAACATACTTCTATTTACACCTCGGGAAATATTGTGATGTGCTACATGCCAGACATCCAAGCGTACATCAAGATGCATGTCATGGAGAACATATGGACTTAACCCACAAGAAAAGTTCTTACCCTTGATAATTCTCGTGTAAATAGCTCAGATACTTCAAGCGTCATGTCTGCCGGAATCACATGAGGATCATCCCACTAACATCAGAAGAACAGGAGATAGATTATTATAGAATTATAAAAATTACTTGGTAGAAAATATACCAAGAAGGAGCAACAAACCTTGTATTTAATCAATTCAGCATCTGGACTATCTGGCCGATCTATCAGCCCAACTCTTCTTGTCAAAGCAGTAAGCCCCAATCTTGAATTCATAGGGCTGATAACCATTTCTCTGGCAATCTGAACATACAGGTGAAACGTGCTTTGAGATGATTTCATACATCAATGACAATTCAAAGCTTAACAAATATACGTTAGTGGTTTAAAGAATATTCAGCTATTCAGGCCAGAAATTCCCTGTAACATGGACATTGAGATGGACTGGCACAGGTATGGTTAATAACACATAAAATCATTTTTATGTACACATTTCGCATAGACGTGTACAAATGTACAGCTAAATATTCTTACGCTGATAAAAAATTTTATCATTTACACTGTGCTTTTACAAACACCGAATGAGATGCAAATCCCTTACCATACTTTAAAGCCTTTCATATTTCCCTGTCACAAGTAGAGATTACCTATACCACAACATTATATGAATGAATTCCCCTCTATGGTTGGACAAGCACAGAAAAGATAGCATCAAAAGAACCAAGGGTTAACCCTGGAGGCCTAGAACTAGATATAGATTAAAAAAAAGCTTACAGAATATGAAAATCAAAGACATAACAGCACAGGGAAGAGATCCAAAATTCAGAGGAACAAGGCATCTGTCTATCTTATGATAAAAAAGAGCAGTCTCTGTAAAAAAAAACTTCTTGGTTTCTTCCCACCTAACTACCAAAAGGTGGGCAATGGGAGCTAAAGACATTGCTGGCAAAAGAAACTCATCTGTGATAGATCTTAAGGGTGAAAAGAAGAAGTTCAAGACAGAAACACATTATTTTATGAGATACCAAGGCCACCTTCGATGCATAGGTGAATTCCAAGGTCCCGCTTCACTTTGCCCAAAATATAGCTACCTACCAACTTTCTCTGGTATCTTTCAAAGTGGGTGATGGTTCTCGTGTTCTCCTTTAGGAGGCCTCTTGATCGGGGACTTTCCCCCATCCATCACTTTCCCTTGACTTTATCAACACTCTATGCTTCATTCAGCCCTTAACCAAAGATTTCTATAATCTGGAAGGACACTTGTTTCTTGGAAGTTTTATTTTTCAAGAAATCTTAATAACAGGGAAGCTAATTAATTTTCTTGGTCCCAATGCTCCTTAGACTAGAGTATGGTGCCTTAATAGTTCAAGTGCTTTCTCAAGCAAATCTCTCTATCATCATCTTATTTGCCTTCCTCATACTCCTCCTTTACCACTAATCAATTTCATTTGGATGGTGAAGGAACCTGCCAAAGTTGAGACTTTTACTTTGTCTATGGAGGTTAATAAGAACAATACAAATGATTTGTTGAATAAAAGGAGACCTTTCAAAACTCTCTCTGTGGATGTTTTCCATGTATTGCAAGAATTTTCAAACTAGAGACTCTGTTTTTGTATTGTTTTATTGTACGAGGGATGTGAAATTGCCTCTTTGTTTTGTCTGAAAATAAACAGGCTTGTTCTATAAATCTCTCTGATTTGTTTCTAACAAAATTTAAACGTTTTGAAGGGCAGCAAAAATGCTTTTTCGCTATGGAGATGAATTTTTGTGGCCATTCTTGAGTACATTTGGAGGGAGTGGAATGTTAGATTTTATCAAAATCAAAGTATTGGTCTCTCTCTCCTTTGGAACAAGATTTTTTATGCTACTCGAAGTCTTATGCTTCAGGTATCAATAAAATTATAGTTAAGAGAAGTTGAGGGATTGGAGAGGAGTCCTCTACTAGTCCCTATTTTGCTCTTTTCTTGTCTTGCTTATGAGGATTTATCATCCTTAAGATTTTTCTTCTAAGGATTTATCATCCTTAAGATTTTGCATCTTCTCTATAACATTCAATACAATCATCCTCATAAAATGGTTGTAACTGAAATAAGAATATTCAAATGCATGTGTGATAAAACTAGAAAATATAGGATTAAAAATGAAAAGATACATACTTAATTGAAAGTAACTTCAATTGTGGATAAGATAAGAAAATATCACTTAAAGTAGTTTGAATATATGCAATAAAGACCTAAAGACACACTACTTAGGAAGAGCAAGACCAGTATCGAGGCAATCCGTTAAAAGCGTGGATGCAAATTATCTATAAAGATATGTGTGTCAAAAATTTAGTTAAAAAGTTGACTTTAGATAGGAATAAGAAGTGTGGGACAGTCCGAACAGTTGAATTAATGCACCATCATCATCATCATGGATAGTTTATTATTACATTTTTTCCCCTTTTTTCCATCTCCTTCCTCCCACAAATTATCTAAGATTGTTATATTTTGTACGGCTAACATCTCTCCCAAAACTCTAACATGTGGAGGGAGGTGTTATTAATTGTCTTATATCTTAACACTCCCTCTCACTTGTTGGCAATTCATCCAATCACGTGTGAATTTTAAATAGAGGAAAAAGGGGTTTCACATGATTTGAACTCACGGGCTCCTGCACACTTACCATTTTACCATTTTATATTTTGTATAACTGAAGCTTAAACTTTTTTTTTGGGGGGGGGGGGTTAATAATTTTTATTTTTTTATCTTAACAAAGATCAAGCCAGAGCAGCCAATAGGGAAGACATGCCTATTCTTTAAACTGCAATACTAATATTCTCTGGCCTAAGGCTACATTCCCAAAGTCCGACTAAGTCTCTTTGTTAAAAGACCATATCTTTAGAATTCCAAAGAATTAGATTCTTAGTTTTCCCCCATTTCGCAGGTTACCTGATCCACTCAGAGCTTTGTACAGAATTATCACTAAAAAATAAAAAAAATAAAAATTTCTAAAACAACACTAAAAGGAAAAAAATTACTTACTTAGCACACATGTCGCGTCCTGAAGACGCGACAAACGCATGTTGTGCCATGAACAAAGTATGTAGCGTCTTCAAGACACGACATACTCCAGGGCTTGCCCTCGCTTGGTGCTCTATTGGCTAATGCAGGTTGATCCACACAACTTCTGCAGTCCAAGCATGAATCAAGTGTCTTTGGGAGTAGATCTTGAAAAGAGAGATCCACACAGCTTCTGCAGTCCAAGCATGAATCAAGTGGCTTCAGGAGTAGATCTTGAAGAGAGAGTTGGATCTAAGCAAACTCATCCGGCTAGCATATGGAGCAAGACATGTTGGAAGACACCAACAACGGTGATGGTCTACAATAGCATTCAAACATGAAAGCCTGCAATTCGAACATTTCTGGTGATGGCCCCCTCCCTGTCTCCTATTGAAATTCGAACATGGAAGCAATGAAAGCAGTATGTCGCGTCTTGAAGACGTGACATATGTGTGCTAAGTATGGAATTTTTTTCCTTTTAGTGTTGTTTTAGAAATTTTTTTATTTTTTAGTGATAATTCCATACAAAGCTCGATCCACTCAAGTAACAACAATGAATTTTAAAAATAACAGATTTGAAGCCCCTCTTTCTTTATTTTTTTTTCCCATTGTTCGCAAAAAAAGAAGTCCCTTCACTTCTCTCTCAACCCCCATCTACCTACAATGAACCCTACATGACACAAGGATTCCAACTTGTTAATTACTGGGATTGACCAATTTCAAACCTACGCTTTATGAAAGCATACTTAAGACCTGATTCTGTCCATCTTATCCCCTTGCATTGAACACTTCCATAAGATCAAACCCTTGCATTGAACACTTCCATAGGTGTGCTAAGTATGGAATTTTTTTTCCTTTTAGTGTTGTTTTAGAAATTTTTTTATTTTTTAGTGATAATTCCGATCCACTCAAGTAATAACAATGAATTTTAAAAATAACAGATTTGAAGCCCCTCTTTCTTTATTATTTTTTCCACTGTTCACAAAAAAAGAAGTCCCTTCACTTCTCTCTCAACCCCCATCTACCTATAATGAATCCTACATGACACAAGGATTCCAACTTGTTAATTACTGGGATTGACCAATTTCAAACCTACGCTTTATGAAAGCATACTTGAGACCTGATTCTGTCCATCTTATCCCCTTGCATTGAACACTTCCATAAGATCAAACCCTTTAAGTTACTAGGTGATTTCAAGAAAGTATTAATTTCACTAATGGGTGATCTTAAATTGGTTTCATTGTCTCCAGTCGATCTTGAGTATTAGAAAGCCCATGCCTAGGATTCTAAATTTGTGATCTCCAGCAAGGCCCACTACATTTTCCCAAATTCATTAGGATATTCCTATCTTCAGCAACAGCTCAAAAGTAGCCATTGTGAAAAGTGAAGAAATAAGCAAAATCAGGCGCAGCATGGGAAAATCTTGAGTCCATGGTATAATTATGAGTTGCGTGGCTTATCCTCTATCAGGTGTGATATACTTAATGCAAATGTTGTATTTTACTTCATCTATTATCAGAGATCAAGTTACAGGGAGTGGCTGCTGCTCTATCTTAGAGAATGCTAATTTATGCATTCCATGGGATGTAGATGTAACGCAATATTAGCACTATTTAGGAGTATTTCCATATTATGATTTCTATCATACTTGGTAAGCTTACCATTTTAAGTATGTTTAGTATTTAATTTGTTTTGGGTTGGTCCACAAAAGAAAAGGCTGAATATTTATTGTAATTTGTAAGAGAGTGCATTTTGTAATTTTTAAGAGAGCGCATTAATTAGAATTTATTACATTAATTTCTCTGTTAGTATTAGCATTCGAATATTCTGTCTTAAACTCCTGCTATTTCTACTATTGAAGTGAGTCTATTTCCTCCTCTGGATTTCTCATCTCCCTATTCAGATAGAATTCGAAGCGATTTTGAAGGCTTAAATATGATTTAGAGTGAACAACTTACCCTAGTCTTAAAAGTACTATAAAAACTTGGAATGCAGGAAATAAAGAAACATATGGCAGCAACAACATTTATGTCCTTAAATGAGCCAAAAGCAGACTACCACAAAATAAAAATCATAATAATCTGTTAGAGCTAACCTTTGTGATCTTTTCAAGATCATCCCTTCCTCCATCAGTTATATCCTCACCAAAGACAAGACATTCAGCACAACGGCCACCATGGGCCACAACCATTTGCATTTTCATGTAACCAAAGGTTGTATAACCTTGGTCTACCATATCTTCTCTGGGATAAAATACAGATATTGCTGTTTCCTGCGCCAGCAAAAGCCAAAAACCATGACAAACTAAATTTCTTATAAACAGCAATCTTCTCCATGAGTATAATACATACTTTGCCTCCAGGCAGAAGCTGCGAAAATGCATGCCAATCAAAATATGGAAACAAGTGAGCCAATACTATGTGACCAGCTTCATGTACAGCAAGCAATCTTTTCTTTTCAGACGAAACCTGCATGCATTACAGTATCAAAGAGAGGGTCATGCAAAACATATTGTATATGGACTTGGTGAAAAGGGGCAGCAAACTTACACTTTCTTCACATTTTTGTTGCTCTTCTTCAGTAAGGAGCACACCCATGCCCTCTAGCAATTGTTTGTCTAACACATCCACAATATCTTTCTGGTAGATTTTTGAATGTCCTTTCCTGACCTGCAATCATGAACGAAGATAATATTGCATAGGTTACGCACTAAGATTTGCATTTAGTTTCTTGCTATAAAATGGGATTCTGACCCATATATAAAAGGGTTCATGATATTTGATGATTTGAAGTGAAAGAACCAGATTATCTCTTTGGCTCTTCATCTCTCCTACGGCTCTCAATTTTTCTGCCCCTTACTTGGAATTTCCTCCCTCATTCCTCTGAGTTCTACCTCATCCACAGTTTTCATCTGTTTATATATTTATATCTCTCCTATTTTCGCTCCCCTTTTGATTCTGCATCATCCTTACTAGGAAGGCTAGACAAAATAAAGGAAATGAATAATCTTCTCATTCGAAGATGGAAATTAGCAAATCATGAATGGTTTTTTTGTCTTCCATTAAAAATGGAAGGATACAAAAGACATCACGATCATCTCCTTCAACAATATGACAGGATTAAGGTTAAGCTGATGTAGGACAGCATAGGAAGAAAGCTGTCCATAGAGATTCGTGATGGAATCAGGGTTGAAAAATAGGGTTTAAGTTTAGGTGCAGGGAATTCTAATCTAAGCAAGATGTTAAAAAAATAAAAATAAAAAATAAAATAAAATAAAATAAAATAAAATAAAATTAGTACTAGGTTTGCAGAAAATGGCAATTAAATTAAAAGAAATAGAGCAATAGATGAGAAGAAAGAAGATAGGTTTACTAGCATCACACAAATAGATCCTTAGGCATTACACCTAAGGTAAGAAAGTATCACACCTTTTAGGGTTTGAGAGAACTCAAAACATAAATTCAAAATCTTAATCTTCATTACTCATAATAAGATTACAAGTCTTTAAACATAGAATTAGCCTAAAAAAATAGAAACTATTATTAACACAAAATTTTAAAAATATCTAAAGAGTCCTAATAATGACACAACAATGATTAAATAGAAATATCTTGTTAGATGACACCAAAAATATATATATAAACCAACTTCAATAATAAACTTCTAAAATTAAAAAAAAAATTATAACTTTCTAACATAAAATAAAATTTCAATATGATTTATTCAAACTCCCAACTAAACCGCTCACCAAGCTAAACTAAAGCTTGAGCATTAGATCCGCTCTTAGTAGGCTTTCTAACAAACTTCGAAGGTTACTTCCAACATACTGCATCATAAGTAGAATCAAGTTCTTTCTCTCTCCCAAATTCATGGGAAGATGTTGAAATCAGTACACAGTGAGCAATAGGCATCGGGAGGTAGAAACAAGAAATCTGTTTGATTTATTATCATCCAAGCCACCTACATCTACAGTTCTTGTCGGCTGACCCAGTACCACCCAAGGAAAAGTCCAACCTTGAATGGACACGAACCAAATATCAGAGCTCTTGTGATTCAAAAGCTCTATGATATTCATTGCATCACTAATCTAGAAAAGCACCAAGTCTTCTTTTATCCATGACCAGTTTCTTGCATTATCATTTTGCACATATTTGGCAATTCTATATCAAGTAAATGCAAACATACAAATTCCCAAATGCTAAAAATGTTCCCTTAGGTCAAATGTTTATCTCAAAAATTATTAAAAGTGATTAAAAAAAAATTATCTGAAACGGAGGAAACCATACAGAGGTGAAACTATCGATCACCACGGCATGCTTAAACGATGCAAATTTACAACTAAAGAGCGACAACCTCCAATTGTCCAGGTGAAGTATCTACTTCTATTCCACAGGTATAATAAGAGTGGTGATGAACTACTGTATACCTGTTCTATTAAAATAGAGAGATAAAAATTACTAGAAATCATTTTTCTTTTTAAAGGCATGCAAGTAAAGCTTTTGAAGAGCAGGCAGACAGAAGACTACTGATACAATATGCAGTGATAAACTTACCGACATTATTCCTGCCTCATTCACAAGATTACGAATATCTGCACCAGAGTAGCCCACAGTGCGGAAGACAAGCTGCAGAAGCAACAGCAGCATATTGTCAAGGTGAAAAATCAAATCATATACAGAATTAGTTGGTTTAAACAAGGGCAATATTGCAAAACATAGCCATCTGCAAAATTGCAACATTTGGAAGCCCTAAAAAATTGAGATTAAAGGTAAACTTTGTGAAGCAATATATTTGCACCAATAAATATCATGAAAAAACTAAAGTAACAAGGTTTGTACAGATACAATGTATATTAACGTGTATTACATATTGAACTAGATGAATACTGGCTTGGTAGCTCTAATCACAACTCAGCTCCTTAAATTTAATCAACCAGATAACTCAGTTTCACTAACAACAAGACTTGTGCAAACAAAAATACATTATAGAAAGGATTCTAGAAACACAAATTCCGTATTCACACGAAAAGCCTAGCTCCTTCATACAAGCAATCAAGAAGCCTAGCCCATGGAGAAGCTGTGAAAACAATCCTGTCCCAATTATGCAGGATGGGAAGCCTTTCATTCTTGGATATCCTGACATTCCTAAGCATGCAAATAAAGCCCATTTGGCACAGCTCCAAAGAATCATGGCATCAGGAATAAATTTAAATCTGTTATGTTTCCATTATCTAATGTGGGAATACTTTGTTGTGGTCCACACCAGAATAAAACAACAGAATCACATGTTCCTTACTCAATTCCTGTGAAACATTTTTGCCAAACAGGAATCATTGAGTAACCAGCTTGAACAAACAATTAGCTGTGTAGCTTCCCATGACAAACTCCTAGTCTCATTACAGCTTTTATCATAGTTGAACACCCTAAGATACATTTGAGTATGGCTCTTATTCATTTATTCATTCAGAATTCTTAACGGAGTGAAAAGCGCCAAGGAGGTGCATTCCAAGAATAAAATCATGTGCATCTCAAGGAATCTAACTATTGAGAAAATGGAAAATAATAATAATAATAAGAAGAAGAAGAAGAAGATTTCATGTCCCATGAGGCAAAAGAAATGATCTATGATGATCAATTCTTGATCTATCAATCCGTTTCATATATGAAATGTTGGAAAGTAGCACTTTGATTTTATGTATCAAAAAAGTTTCACTTCTAGTATCCTTAGATTTAAACAGTTTCTAATCCACAATCAGCTTCCAGATATTCAGAAAGTCAATTTTCAAGGATGACCTTTGTTACAAGTATTTCCAAAAATAATTATAGTACAATTATTAGTTTTTTGGATAATATAATTAACAACCGCACTGCAACATTTTCCATACCAATCAGACCATCCCAACTTTCCAACCACAAAAGTAGTAAAGGAGGAAAAGTAAGGCTGCTACCCAGCCCAAAAGGTAAAGTAGCACCATGATCTAACATGGGAAAAATACGTCAGCATATGTTACCGATGGAAAACATGGCACTGGTACATGTCCAAGAATTTAGCAACTTAGCCATCACTATTTTAATTTTGTTAAGCAAAAACTATATGGTAAAATGTGGGGAAAATGAATTTTAAGATAACTTGAGATAATTTGACATTTAGCATTCAGACCATAAAATAATGTCCAAGAATTTAGCAACTTAGCCATCACTATTTAATTTTGAAACTAAAAGATTTTTAAGGAGATAATTTGACATTTAAGATAACATGAGATACCATAAAATGATGTGCATGCAGCAAATTGACATGCCCAATTTACAAACCTTTCCAAAGTCGACATCTTCAGCAAGCTGCTTTCCTGCACTGTGCACACCAAAAATTTGCACCCTTTGCTTAGCATCAGGCAAACCAATGTACAGACGACGGTCAATACGTCCGGGGCGAACAAATTCTAGGTCTAATTCATCCGGCCTATTAGTAGCACAGATAAAAATCACAGCCTGCCTAAGTGAAGAACGGTCCACACCAGTTTTTTCTTTCCTGCCAAAAAGAGGGAAAAGTCTTTGAATTTGAATATTCAGCAGAGGGCAATCAAATGGAATTGTTACAATTAGGAACCTAAATGAAGTAAATGATAGCTATAAAAATTTAAAGATCAATTTTTTGGAATTTATTTTAGTCTTTAAATACACTTTTAGGCTAATTTTGATGTTTTAGAATTTATTTTACATGTAACTTTTTCTTTAGACTTATTCTTGTTTAAGACTTTTAGTTAAGTCATCTAATTTTACCACTCAGTTTACTTTAAGGGTCTAATTTGTTTGAGACATCAGGAGTTTAACTGATAGTAAAGGTCAGGTCTGTAGTCTTTAAAGCGGGATTTGAAATCCTAATGATCAGAACATCAATTTTTTTTTTTCTGTGAATCCCCAATACTGGTGCCAGATCTCATCATGTACGGCCTTGTAAAATGCCCTAAAGGTTGCCACATCATGCTTTAAGTCAGATTCCTCTATCATATACAAACTCAAGTGAAAGTTCTATAGGTTCTCATCAGCTTTTAGATCAGGTGGCAAGTACAGACAACTTAAGATAGCGTACTAAGAAAGAAGTGGACTCCTCTACTGCATAAAATGAAAGGAAAAATAAGAACAACCAACAAAGCATTTCCGCTTCTCTAGAAAAGCTTGAACAAATGATCAAACATGCAAATAAGTGAGATGTACCCTGTGGCTGACACTAAGGCAATACATGTCAGCAAGAGATATAAATATAAGTAGTTTATATGGGTAAAAAGAGATGTAAATTTGTAACATATATTTATGCATATACATGTACATAGACATGGTACACTTAGTAATCATAGCAAATGTAACTTAAATTGTGGTTTGTTTTGGTAGGTGGCACAGATTGGATCCGTGATATGGTACTTTGGGGGAATGTAGCACCAATAGGGTAGGCTTAGTCACAATGCTATTTTGGATCATGTTTCATTTTATAAACATAGGGCCATTCATATATTTTCTATGACTTGTTTTTATTAGGAAAGTAAATATAGGGTGCATAATGTAGTAGCATCTTTAAAAATTAGAAAATAGTGTATTCCCATAGAAAAAGAAAGATATGATCTTTAGAAAGAGGAAAAAAAATAAAAAGCGGAAACCTGTTTTAAGTTAATAACAAACTAATAAGGTGAAAAGAGAAGAATTTAGTGTCAAATTATAATTAGCAAAAAATAATATATAAAGAGCGAAGTTATGTCAAATTACAATACAAGGTTGCTGTACAACTACAAGGCAACATGTGCTGTACTCGTCCTCGGTCAGAAAATTGGAATAATATCATAATAACACTAAATAAAAGGTTTATTAATTCTTTCAACTTCTCAAATCACACAAAGCACAACATAAGACGACCCTTCTCTCTCTCTCTCTCTCTCTTCAAATCTATGATGATCATTCCATTTCCAGTATCTTAATCTCTCCCACCAGTTTACACAAACAATTCATTTTTCCTCCAAGTTTCCAATTGTATTATGAAAACTATAGTTTTTCTCTCCCTCCTCACATCAAATCCCATCATGTTAGGGCATCAAAATTGATAATCTTATCATTGATTTTTAAGTTTGAGTGTCCATCGCATGCACTTAGCGAGAAATATCATTCTTGTCAATGTCTCGTGTCAAAAAAAGTACGAAGACAATTTCAAAGAATTGGTTGTTTTTTATTCAGATATGTGTATCTACACTTGATTTGACCTAAAAATTCCTTCTAGAATTTTTTTTTTTTTTTTGGTTGGGGCCATTGATTTTGACAAACTGGATCATGATTGGGGAAGTGTGATCCAGATAGCAAATGGTGGGCCCAGATTGCTTATTGGAAGGTTTGCAGCGATTTAGGTAACACTGAATCATGGTCATAATAGCACCTAATTCAGTTATCAGCCACAGCAGGGTGCATCGTCAGAAAATGAGAAGAATGTTTAACTAAAAGGAAGCTGCATAAACAAATTCAACAAGCTTTTCTGGGTTCTAATGTTGCTGTTCTCTAATTTGCACCAAGAGTCACACCATCACCTATAGGAGCATGAGCAGAGCAACAAGTTGTAGAGTGGATCAACTGACCCAGTCAATTCTGAATTAACTAATATTACTAATTTCTAATTAAATTTTTAAAAGGTTAAACCTTATTTGACTCCACTAAAAGTATTACAAAAGAGTTGGAAATTTGTAGGCTTTGATACCCTCCCCCAATAAATAAATGGATCAGATCAGGGCACAAACTTTTGAGTTAGACACCTTAGTGTGTGTTCTCTAAAAAATTCAAATAATTCAAGAACAACAATTTTTAAAGTTGTATACTAAATTGTATTATACTCGGCTTTTTCCCATCATGTTTGAATGTAATTTATAGTGTGTATTCTCTATTTAAAATTCAAATAATTCAAGAACTCAAATTTTTAAGGTTGGATACTAAATTGTATTATACTCGGCTTTTTCCATCATGTTTGAATGTAATTTACCTGTTTCTGAGATTAATCACTTCAATTTTAGAAAACCAAAGTTAAACATGTGTAGAGATTTGTGTTGGAAAACTTTTCCAGTCATGTCACTAGACATGGTGCATAACTTAGCCTACAAGCCAAATTTCTTAACAAAAGGGCAGCAACCACTTGGAATTTTACTTCTACTTGCCCTATTGTTCAATACTATATTAATCTTACATCTTATACATAACTTTCATAGGAAACTCAGATTTTCAATAAGGTGGGATTGGAGGTTCCAACAACCCAGATTGAAACTTAATCTCATTCCCTTTTTGACCATTGATCCCATACATCACACTCATTTTGCATGATTTAATCTCCATTAGGAGTAATAAATGGCTTGCCTGGCCTTTTCATGGCCATTTTTCCTCCATTGATGACCTCTCTACAGATAAAGACAACTCTTACCAGAGAAAAATAGGGACGAATGAAACACAAAGGACAATTCCAGGTTCTCAATGCTCTAAATTAAAAAATACGGACAGCAAAATTCCAACTATTAATGTTATAATACAACAAGAAGTGTAAATAGAGAGTCAAACTACCAGTATCTTGATCAAGTCTATGTAAGAGTTACAATACTTACTCTCCATCAAGCTGAGCAATCAGAGCCTCAAATGTTGCCCTTCTACGGGGATCCTTTCTAGCATGCCTTCCAGCAATAGCATCAATCTCATCAACAAATACAAACGAAGGAGCCTGCATACAAAAAGTTGTGAACCATTTGAGTGATGCTTTACAACACCCCCCCCCCCAAAAAAAAGGAAGTTGAGCTTTCTAAATAATAGTTGTGAAGAAAAATAAATAGGTTAATAAATGAGGAATTTACAAAAGAAAAGGGAAACTCTTACGGAAAAACCAAAAGGGAAGAAGAAAGAAAGATAAGAAATCAAGCCATAACCAAGAAAATAAAACATCAGCATCTAATCCTTCACCATGTCTAAAGAACTTCCTTTGAAAGCTCCTGCTGTTGGAGCCCATAAGAAGACCTTGGTCTTTGAAAATTTTAACCTTTGTGTCGAACCAAATGCATCAAATAACCACCCACTTAACTTTAATTTAGCTGTACAAAATTTCCAAATTGTTAGCAGAAGCTTTCAGATAAATCTGGTCATTCAAACATTTTGTCCTCAAGTGAAGCCTTAAACCTATTATAGGTGACTTGGCATGGAAACTCATCAAGCAGGGATAGACAAGCAAGCTTATGGTCATCCTATCTTAACATACAAAAAGAAGTTAACCAATTGGAAAGTCCAAGGTCATCTGGCAACTGATGGTACCATTTTTTAAAAATTTATAAAATTTGGTGTCATTTTGAAATCATGACAGAGGAATGCATTGTTGCAGGAAGAAATCATGCTCGTTGACAACTGCCTCTATAGAGGAAGATTCTTGAGTCAATGAGCCACATTTTGATTAGAGTGAAAGAGTTACGGAGCAAGATTTTATATTGAGCTAAGAGCATGGACGATTATTCTTTTGTCTACATATGAAAGGAAATTCCTTCCAACCATCTTTTGGAGGGCATGGAAAAAATTCAAAACAAGGGATTCTAGAAGTATGAGAGATCCCTTCTCCACAGGATACAATTGGGTATAATTCATGATCTATAGTAATAAACAAGATAGAACACAATGAAATCAACAATAAGAAACAAGTCCCTAGAAATCACAAGAACAACAAAAGAATACAAGGCAATTGCAGAGACCACTTCATCTACAAACACACAAGGATACACGAATCAATCAATTCAAAAGACAATTGAAAAATAAGTATAAAATGCAAACTGATTTTCGCCTTCAATTAAAAAGGCTGTAAATTGCAATTTGAAATCATGCAACTGCTTACATTTCTCCTTGCTATAGAAAACATTTCATTGATCCTTGCTGCACCACTTTTTTCACTATCTGTGAACTCTGCACCAGAAGCAAAAACAAAAGGCAAACCACTTTCCTTTGCAAGTGTTCGGGCAAAAAGTGTTTTTCCTGTTCCAGGAGGTCCAGATAGAAGAATACCCTGTCATTCACATCTATGAACATTAGTAAAAATGGCAATCACATACTACAGAAGTTATTCTTCAATCATGCAAAAGAAATTATACCCGGACAAAGTGCACGTCTCTTTCATAGTATTGCATTGGGTTTCCCATATAAATCATTAGCTCATCCAGAAGATCCCAAACATCTCCCCCTAAAACTACTTCTCTGTACATTGATTTTGTTTGGCCACCATCTCCAACTGGCTGGCCATATATCAGAGCTTATTAGAGTTTGAGAAAACTCAGTGGAATATGACCCGCAAAAAAAAAGAGGGAGGGAGGAGGATAAAATATTACCAGGATGAAGTTTTCAGCATAAGCCATATCAAAAAGTTGATTATATTTTTTATACAGAAAGCGCTTTGACGTAATATGCAGAAGCATCACAGATTCTCGTATGAACCACAAAAGCAATATTCCAGGCAACAACGCAAACACAACTCGAAGAAAGTAATGTATTTGTCGCTTCTGAAGGAGATCTACTTCAACTCCAGAATTAGAGATAATCTCAAATAAGTAAGGATCGAGGGGGATATCAACCTACATATTTCAAATACAAATCAAGTGATTTAGAAGCTAAGGAAAATGTCTCTGCCGCTGTTCAGTTTTCTGAAGAAGAAGAAGAAGAAGAAGCAGTCAGCGTACTTACAACATATTCCATAGGGAACCCTTCTTTCATTGTTACATACAATCTTTTCAGATCCTCTGTAAAGACAACAGCATCAACCTGTCAACAAGAACCAAAAGCATCACAAACTTTTCGGCTCATGCTTCCAGATGCATACGAGAAGGCAACACTTGTCTATCAGACCTCTCAACAAGGTCTAGCCATCATTCTTGTTAATCTTGATTAGGACCATTTTAATTCAATGGGCAACATTTTGGCTGACAACGATATTTAAGGTTCACTTCTTTAGCTAAATATGCAGAAGGTGATTAGGAAGAATTGTGGTTTATCCACTTACTCAGTATTCAAACTAGATCCCATACTTTTTCTCGCGCGGGGGGGGCGAAAAGTCTCTTTGCCCTTTCTGCTCCCGGGGCCCCTTCGTCTCCCCCCCCTCTGCCCCCACGAAATAACTCCAGAACAGGTGTTTCTGGCTGGACTCATGGTGAACTCATTCTATAGCATTGGTTATGCTTAGATTTCTCAATTACCAAGGAGTCTATTGATCATTTATAGTTCAACTACCAAGTTACCCATGACTTTGGGTCTTTAGATTTCTCAATTTTTAGAATCGACTGGGTTATGCTTAGAGATGTTTGAAAGGCAGAAGACTACTAGTTTCACCATCACCCTACTATGTTAAAAAGTTAAAGTTAATTTATTTCAACATAGAAAAAAAGAACTTCCAGCAGAGTTCGTTATTAAAGAAGTATCTAAAACCTGTGGTAAGCAATCATCCGCAATGAGCGAAAATGATAGCATAATCCTAATCACATGGAAACAGGAAATAAGTTAAATATGACAAGACAGTTACCTCAGAGCAATCAAGTTTCTGAAGAAAATAGGTATAAGGAAGTTTCGGACGATATCGCCACCACCTCTTAGAGATCCACAATGCTCTAGTTCCCTGTGTCTCTGTTGCCTTTTCCACCACGTCTTTGCGAAGACTCTTTTCAACCTCTTTCATATCAAACTCTACCACGTATTTTGCATTAAAGGAATCCACTTCCGCAGCCAACTTGTCCTTTCTGAGAATTTCCTTCCATCTATGAAGCCTTTCACGCCATGTACTATTGGATTCTCGGTTTTCCCCTGCACACAATCAGAACAAAATGGTTTTACACAATTATAACCATAGACTATGATTGAGCGGATTCCTTAAATCCTCATTACACAAGTCAGTTGGATTAAGAAGCACCCCAAAAATAAGGAAAATAAATAAATTTACTTCAAAAAGAAAGAAAAAGAAAAATAAGGCTCGGGGTGGAACTGTTAGTTTAAGTTCTACCACCAAGACAGTAGTTGCTGACTCGTATTAGACTTCAGACTCAGATCAGGGAACCTTGATTGGGAGATCAAACAACAGGATACTCCAGAGGATTTCCTTTTGACAGAGGGTGGACGAACACAAACTCCTCTTGACAATTTTTTGTCCTTTTTGTATCTCTTCCACAACAATGTTTGATGCCAAAACAAAAGTCTACCACCTTGTGTGAAATGGGGCTTTTGATTTTTAGATTCAAAGTACTAAAAAACTTAGTTTGCTTTTCCCATGGATCTTGGGCACAGTAATATGTAAAAGTTTCATGCCTCAAAGTAAAATTGAAGGCCTGATGCACCCCCAACATATATAACTATTGGAGAGTTGATTATGCATGAATACAAAGTGTTTCATCACACATTTCAAAATCCCTAGATAATGCAACATATTAACAAATAAATACTTCAAATAAATAATAGCATCTGCCATTCTAAATTTTTAGTAAACATCTTGAATGGATACGCTACAACTTACAAGACGATGAATATACCAAATGTCAAACTTAAGCATACATAGACATGCAAACACAGACTCACAACACCAACCTGCAATACCCAAGTCTTTTGCCAACTCCTTTTTTTCTTTTGGATTTAATTTTATATCACTGTCAATGATCTGCCTCACACCATCTGCTGAGGTATCCAATTCATCATCCCATGCATTTTCTCCAACAAAAGAACTATCATGAATGAGCACTCCATCAGGTCCTTCAATGAACTTCTTCATTTTGAGGCCTTTGGGGTTTGTCTTCCTCCATAATCCTTTCTTGAATCTGCACATGAAAGAAACCTCAGAAGATTGCAAAATTGATGTTTCAAGCAACAAATTTACCCAGTGCCAAAGTTGACATAAAACTTGACATGGGAAACATAATCAAGTAAAATATAATTTTTCCTTGTCATCAAGACAATGAGTTTGAGTAATAGAAATGGCTTTGTGTCTACCACTTAGACATGCTATTAAAGCCCAGGTGAAACATAAATATAAACACTATTTGAAAATGCTGGTGCAAGCAAAATTGCAAATGCACTCACTTCCTTATGTTTGTTGGAGATGGTTCAGGGATCAATGCTTCCATGTATGCCTCTGCTAACTCCTTTCTTTGACGATGTAGGTAAGGAGCTCTAAATGCCATATATAATCTTTGACAAGAGAATACAACAACAAAAATATAAACAATCAAGGCTCCAAATCTTTTAGGTTCCCAATGCTTGAAGTCCTGAGAATAAATGCAACTATATCATTGTTTAATCCAATGTTAGACAGGTTATTAAGCAAAAATTATGGAGATATCTAACCAACTCAGATCAGCTACATGAGTCTTTCAACAATTCACAAATTCTTTTCTATTGAAGATTTCTATATGCAACAAGGAACTGGCAAATGTTAAGCCATTTTGGAGCAATTAAGAGCAAGGTCCAAATCTCTAGAGTTTAATTTTTAAAACAATAAAAAATGCATAAATGATACTGAACCGAGACTAAGTGACACAAGCATATTGAGGCATAAAATTTTTCAACACAAGTTGAGGTAGAGGGAGGGAACAAATTAGGTAAACCATTTGGCAGCAGCAGAGTGTCCAATGTATATAATATCTATCAGGTTAGCTGAAGAATGCAGACACAGTTGGGTCAACTACATTGAGGCACTCAAGCACCAAATAGGCCATTCGAGTATGTTTCCTATGACATCTTCCAAGTTAAATTGTCTCATTCAATATGATGCCGCCTAGTTCAGCCCAGCATTCCTTCCCAAGTCGCATGACCACCAGAAGGCATCAACTCCAGGGCTTTTAGCGAGTTCACTCAAAACCTACATGAAAAAGTGAATGAGGACCATTCATGGGAGTTTCCTTTGTATGAACCTTCAGAAGAGCAGATAACCTGAAGGACATGTCTTAAGAGGGAAGGAATGAAAATGAAACGATTCTGTGACAATTATAACAGTCACAAATTTGAAATGAATATGTTTGAGGAGTAGCTCATAGCGGAAATAAGATAAGAGAAATAATATAAGGAAAGAAGATTGTTTAATGATCCTGTTAGAAGAATTGAATGCAAACAGGTAGAAGGTGCTTCAAGAACTAGAAGAAGCCCTAAGAAAACTCAAGGACAATTTATAAAACATGATTTAAACTTAACTACCACTTGGCTTTAAATAGTTGAATACATAAAATGGATTCATCTAGGCGATCCAAACTAAGATGGGACTAAGTTTAGTGGAATTGAGCAATGATTTAACTTCATGGTACTAATAATAATTGAAGTACTAACGTAAGAATTACCAGGGAAAAAACAAGTAATTGGCACCTTATTACACTAAACTACAAACCAACTACTTTTGAGACATTTGGAGCAGTCAGGAATTACCAAAAATTATGACTCACAAAGAACCACAAACAGCATTCACGAAATTCAAGAAATTAAATAGAAATACCTTCCAGTTGTCCCACTGGTTCCAAGTAATAAACGCAGGAAGCAATTCACTCCTGAACCGCTCCAATTCAGTCTCGCCCTTTTTGGCAGCATCATGGGCCCAATCAAAAGCTCCGGAGACCTTAGAATTAACATTTTCGAAATCAAAACCGGTCTCCTTCTTCACAGAATTGCCGAAACTGGACAGAAACCGCTCTGAACTGCGGCGAATTGAGCGTGAAAGGTTCGGCCATGAAAACCCATTTGAGTCTGGTGAAGCGGAAGCCCTGAATGTGGGCTTTCTGACCCTACGCCTTGAGGATGGAGAAGGGAGAGGCTTGATGAGGAAGAAGTGAGTCGAAGAGGTCTGTGTGAGAGGATTGGGCGACAAGTGAAGTGGGTTTGGTCCTTGAGAACTAATTGGGAGGAACATTGTTGAAAAGGTTTGAAATTGAATTGGGGTGGGCGTGGGAATTTCACTCCTTCAGCCGACGCATGCTCGAAGCTGATATATCTCCGAGTATTATTTATCCGCAAGGGGATTTGAAGGGTTTATCGCTTATGTAATGCCTAATGAACACGAGAGAGAGAGAGAGAGAGAGGGAGAGAGAAAGTTTTTTAATTAATGAAATGAAATTTCACTTTTTAATATTTTTAATATTTTAGTTTTTTTTTTTTCCGATTTAGTTTAAATCCCCGTCACAAAACCAATTATTTTAGTATTTTTTCGATTTAGGTATATAAAATGATGAGTCATTATTTTAGTATTTTTTTATTTAGTACGATTTTAACCTTTTGTTAAAAAAAAAAAAAAAATTGTAAATTTTTAATAACTAGATAATTGAATTTTTTCTTTTTAATATAAAAAAGTAAAAACACTTACCTAATAGTAATTTTTTTAACTATCTATGTAAATATTTGAAGTATCATTAATATTTTGCCAGCATTTGATATTTTTCCAATTATAATAATATAATATAAAATATTTTTTTATATTGAATTAAAATAAAACTATTTTTCATTAAATGAATTTAATTCATCTCATAAAACAACTTCAATGCTATGATTAAGATATGATACACACACGCGTGCGTGTATGTTATTGAAACTAATAGTTTTAAAAAAACATGGGTTAAAAAGAAAAAAAAGAATAAAAATTATAGTAATAATCTAATGTGCGATCAATGTGATAAATCAAATTAATCCTAAATATATAATAAATTTTAATTTGCATTTTAATGCTAAAAATAGCAAAATGTTATCCACTTTTTGCTAATGAAAGCTTGAAAAATTTTTCATTTTTTTCCCCTTCACAAAACAAGATTAAGTTATAAGAATGGGTTCGTATCGACCCATAAACCTCCAACTTTAATATTAAGAGGATTTGATTTCAAAAACTTTCAATACTTTTGAAGGTGGGTTTTGTTTCATAAATAATTGCTCTGTTGACCTGAGCAAGGAACCAGTGCTAATGAATCTTCTGGGTCTTCACAAGTAATGAGACCTATAAAATGCCCACCAAAAGAGGCCCCGTTTCGACGTTCAAATCAAAAAAAGAAGTGAGAGAGAAAGAGAATAGACCGAGTAGAGTCTTAGAATAACTCTGTGCAGCCTTTGTGTGATAAATATAGAGTTATTGAACGTACTTGGCTGGTCGTCTATACTTCATATACATAACATATGCTTGCATGGTAGATCTCTTTGCTTGAGGGTGTAAAAATCATAATTTTCTTGTGAAGAGATTGTTGGGGATCTTTTGAGACTACAAGGACTATAGTCATATTTTTAGGAGATTTAGAATCTTGTAGATTGAGAGAAGTTCAAATTATCACAAAGATTTCCTACTTTATCGGGAGAGATTATGGAGATTTCATTCTTTATCAAGAAAGATTACTTCTAAATTTAGGGGATGTTCAAGTCTTGAGTAATCATGATCTTGATTTTTCAAGTAGGAGCGTTATTTGCAGGGAGGCTATTTAGTAATATCTAAGAGCATTCGATCAAGAGGTGAGCAAGTGGTTTATCCAAGGGGGTTTAGCCGAGGTGTTCGAGAAGTCTAAATGAGAATGTTTAATCAGAAGGGTGTTTAATCAAGGGAGTATCCGACTAAGAGCGTATTCGGTCGTTTTGGGTGTTTACCAAGTGATCCCCTTGATGGTTTATGGGTTTTATGATTATGGCCTCAGTGGACTTGTTAGTTTCTGATCTTTATGGTAATAGACTGTTGAACCATATAGCATTATTTGTCTCACACTTCTAATGTCATTTCCAATAAATGATATTAGGAGTAGTTTTGAATTGACAGTAGTTGGAGAGTCGTAGAAATGAGTTATTGTGGTAGAACTTTGGGAAGTAATGAAAGTGGGGCGTATTTGGAAATTGGAAGAGATGCAGGAATGGAGCAGTAAATGCGAGAAGTGTCACTTCGATTGCGAAGCATGCCACTTCGATTGCTGAGAATCATATTCAATGCACTTCTTGCCATTATAAATAGTAAAGAGTATTTAGTGAAGTCTCATTACTTTATTTAATTAGATGACATTTTGGTGTTTAGGTTTTAGTTCATGAGTGGCAAAGTTTTGAAAAATAGAGACGGTGAGGGGTTCTGAGTTACAAATTGACTATGATATCTGCCAGATTATGAATGCGATGATGGGGGTAATCACAAGAACCAGTTATAAGGTTATGAATGTGAGTATAAAAGTTGTGGAATGTGAGAATAGAGATGATTTTAGAAGATTATGGTAGAACTGTCAATACAAAGGTTCATCAATAGGGAAACTATCGAACAAGGTTCCATCATAGCCTTTGGAAACCCAATATCATGATGGTTTAGTATTGGTGTTTCAAGGGTCTTGCATTGAGTGGAGGCATCCCCACTCCATTTTTGGAGAGTTATTTAGAAGGTGGGGGTGTTTCCACTCTGATCTGTGGGTGAATGCACTGTAGCATCAGAAAAAAAAAATGTCAAGCAATAGGAGGCCGATAATTCTCTTGTAAGAATTTTCAAACGTTTCTTGGGTCGAGGGTTAGCACTCCCTATGTATTAAGAGCTCAATCCACTTTCCATGTGTTGTATTTAGTGTAGGTAGTAGCATCTTAGATGAATCTAGCTATAATGGATGTACCTGGTCGACGAGGTAAGGGTTATGATATCTCAAGCCTTTTCTATTTATGTACTTTAATGATGTCCTCTTTAATGTATAAACATTGCATTGTATTAAAATGAATTTCCTCAATCATTTTCTCTAACTTTCTTTTGTACGAACACTACTTCTCATGTGTATGAAAACTTGGACCTACCAAGCTTTTCATGTCATAAATGAGTAGGACTTTTCTTTTTTATCACTGTTGTGTTCTCGCTATTTTGTTGATCGTGTGTTGAAACAAAAAGACTTGAGCTCAGAATTGTTTCTGATTATATTATAACCAAGAGGGGTTGTTAAAACCCCTCTTAGATGTTGAGGTCAAGAAAATAGGGTTAAATTCGATTCGTATGCTAAGGTCCATGCGAGGTATAAAGTTGAGAGAATAAGCGTCATATCATGCTAGGACCTGCATAAGGCATAAAGCTAAAAGTGTGGGTGTCAAGACTTGTATGAGGCATATGTGAGGCGTAAAGCCAAGGGAATGGGTACAGAACCCTTGTGTAGCACAAAGCCAAGAGAGTAGATGTTGAACACGTTAGTGGCATAGAGCCAAGAGAGTGGTTCACGTTTACCCTATCAGGTGATAGGACTCATATGATGACACGTTTGAGGCATAGAATCGAGAAAAAGGATGCGGAGCCCTTTTGAGACGAAAAGCCAAAAGAGTGGGCTACATCTACTCAATTAGCTACTGGGACCTATATGATGACATGTTTAAGGCGTAGAGCCGAGAAAGAGAGGGTGTAGAACCCTTTTGAGGTGTAGAGTAAAGAGAGTGGGTCGCGTCACCCGATCGAGTGTTAGGACCCATATGATAACGCATTTAAGGCATCGAGTTGAGAGAGAGGGTGCAAAACCCTTTTGAGGCATAGAGCCGAGAGAGAGAGAGTTGCATCAACCTAGTTAGGTGCTAGCCCGTATGATGACGCGTTGGATGCATAGAGTTGAGAGAGAGGGTGTGGAATTCTTTTGAGACATGGAGCCAAAAGAGTGGGTCTCGTCTACTTAGTCGGGTGCTAGGATCCGTATGATGACGCGTTTGAGGTGTAGAGTCGAGAAAGTAGGTTGTGTCTACCTGGTCGGATGCTAGTATTCGTATGATGATGCATTTGAGACGTAGAGCTAAGAGAGATGATGCAGAACCTTTTTAAGATGTAGAGCCTAGAAAGTGGGTTGTTTCTACCTGGTTGGGTGCTAGGACACGTATCATGACACGATTGAGGCATAGAGCGGAGAGAGAGTGCAAAACTCTTTTGAGATATAGAGTTAAGAGAGTGGGTCACATCTACCTGGTTGGATACTAGGACCCATATGATGACGCGTTTGAAGTGTAGAGTTGAGAGAAAGGGTGCGAAACCCTTTTGAGGCGTAGAGTCGAAAGAGTAGACTACATCTATCTGGTCGGGTGCTAGGACTTGTATGATGATGTGTTTCAGGTGTAAAGTCGAGAGAGTGGGCCTATAAAAGAAAAAGTGGTAGAGTAGGGATATGTAAGTGTCAGGGCCCTTGCTGCTCGATCTATTAGATAGATAACATTATGTAAAAAAGAATAATGTCGTTGTTAACAAGTTATGAGATGACAAACATTAAGACTAGGAGAGAGATTTAGGTTATTAGTAGTAGATACGCAAGTTCTCTGAGTTCCATGTTTTAGATATAGCAGAACTGTTTAAGTGGTTGAGGCAATATGTTTCTGGACAAACTACTGAGCGCACCCAAAAGGAGCTTTCCCAGTTCAATGTGAGCTTGTCTCTTGGTTGGGGTTAGCCCGTTGTCTCGACTCTTCGGAGGACTAGATCTCTTGCTTTGAATATTCTGGCTTTCATTCTTTTGTTATAATATCAGGTCATCTGTCATTGATAGGTTGCCATCGAGTAAACGCGATGTCTCATAGTTCTAGTAAGAGATCCAATCGTTTATGTAATGCAGGCTTAATCAAGTCTAGTTGATACTAGTCCACATGTAATGAATAAATTCATATTTCCACTAGTATAACTGCCTTGCATCCATAAGTTAAGCTAAATGGTATTTCCCCTATAGCTTTTTGGGGCATAGTTTGGTAGGTCCAAAGGACTTCGTAGAGTTCATCTACCCAACCAACCTTCGCTTTGTCCAGTACCATTTTGAGCCCTTGAAGGATCATTCAATTTGTTATCTCAGCACAGCCATTAACTTGCGGGTAAGTGATAAAAGTGAAGCGATACTAAATTTCTAACTAACTGCAAAAATTTCTTGAAAATTTTGTTATCGAATTGCTTATCGTTGTCAGTAGCGAGGCATTGGGGTAAGCTGAACCTAGTGATAATGGACACCCACACGAAAGTTTGTATCATGTCGGTTGTAATTTGGGCAAGTGGTTCAACTTTTACCTACTTGATGAAGTAATATATGGCCATGATAAGAAACTTTTGTTATCTAATAATTTGCAAGAATGGTTCCAGTATGTCCATCCCCCATTATGCAAGTGGTCATAAACTCGCAATTGAACATAGCTCAAAGGAGGATTGGTGTGGCACCAAGGAGAAACTTTGACACTTATCAGACCTTTTGACATAAGCCTGTGCATCGGCTTTCATGGTGTGCCAGAAGAATCTTCGACGAAGGTCTTACTAGCTAGGGTCTAAGCACCTAAATAATTGCACATACCCCTTCATGAATTTCCCTAAAGATATATAGTTCCCTTTATCGGGCGTTAGACATTTGAGGTAAGCGTGAGTAAAGGACTTCTTGTAAAGAGCCCCGTTGATGATAATGTAATGCATAGCCTTGCGCTTAACCTTTGTTGTCTCCTGTAGTGAGTTTGGCAGTTGACCATTCCATAGGTAAGCTTAGATGGGATCTTTCCAGCTCGATGAGCCGTATGCTATTAAGACCTGTTGAACTTGCTCATCACCTCCCGAAGTTTGGCAAAATATTTTGCCATCATGGGCTCTTTGGCTTCATATATTCCCTCAATTTTCTTGACCACGAGTTTGTTGTTGGTGAAGATCTAGATATTCTAAGCTCCAAACAATATTATGATCTGTAGTCCCATTAAGAGTGCTTCAAATTTGGCCTGGTTATTGGTGGCTTGAAAATCGAAATATAGTGCATATTCTATCTTGAAATCTTCAGAACCCATTAGGATGAATCCTGCACTACTCCCTAATGAGTTAGAGGACCCATCTGCATACAAGGTCCATGTTGGTGGTAGGCAACCTTCCAGATAGCCATTGGTGACTTGCTTGGTAAGACTTAGAAGTGTGCATTTAAAAATGAAGTCGGTTAGAGTCTGACCTTTGATGACGAGTCTCGATTGATATTCAATATCAAATTCACCAAGTTCAATACTCCATTGATGAGCCAGCCGGAGGTGTCCCTTTTTTGCAAGATCTGCTTGAGAGGCTAGTCAATTAATACCATAATGGTGTGTGCCTAAAAGTATAAGCGAAGGCGTCGAGCGGTTATGACAAGAGCAAATGCCACATTCTCGACAAGCCTATAATTAATTTCTAATTCTTAGAGCACCCAGCTAACATAATATATCGACTTTTTTATGGCAACATCTTGTCTTATAAGTGCAAAGCAGAGGGCTCAATCAGAGACAGATAAATAAAGATAGATTTTCTCATTAGGGATAGGCTGAGAGAGCAGAGGAGGAGACAAGAGGTATACTCCTTGAACTTATCAAAGGCCATCTGGTTCTCCGGTATCCACATAAATTTCTAAGACTCCTTCAAGGCATTGAAAAAAGGCTTGTACTTTCCCCCACTTTTGACATAAACCGACTCAAGGCCGCAATCCATCCCATGAGGTGTTGTATCTCCTTTAATGTTCTAGCTGGTGCCATGTCTAGGATGGCTTGAATCTTCTCTAAGTTAGCATTGATTCCTCGGTTAGTGATCAAGAAGTTTAGGAACTTGCTCGATATGATCCCGAAAATATACTTGGCCGGATTCAGTTTCATATTGCAATGTCCCAATGTCTAGAATGTTTTATCAAGATCTATTTTGTGGCACTCTGAGCTAGTAATCTTGATGAGCATATTATCCACATATGCCTCCACATTTTTCTATCAAGTTGCTTGCTAAAAACCTTGTTAATTAGTCATTGGAAGGTTGCTCCTGTGTTCTTTAGACCGAATGACATAAAACTTGTTTTCTCTTCATCCTCTGGGGCCAAGCATACCTGGTTGTAGTCAGAGTATGTATTCATGAAGTTTAGGAGCTAGTGGCTGATGAGTTGTTCAAAAGTTTATTGATGTTGGGGAGCAGATAGCTATCATTTAGACATACTTTATTAAGGTTAGTGAAATCAACACACATTTTCTATTTGTCATTCGCTTTTTTCACCATAACTATGTCTGCCAACCCATCAGGATATTTTACTTCTCTAATGAAATTTGTAGCTAAAAGCTTTTGTACTTCTTGTATCGCTCATTAATGTTCTAATGCGAACATCCTCTTTTTTTGTTTCACAGGCTTGCGACTTGCGTCTACTATCAAAATGATCACTGAGCAATGGATTCTCGGCATGTCTTTGTGTAACCATGCAAAGACTTTGGAATGTCGTCATAGACACTCAGTGATAGTATCCCAAAGAGGTGTTGGCGGGTGGACTCCGATTTGAACAGTTTGACTGGGTACATTCATAATCGTGATCTCGATCACCTCTTAACCAGGCTTGGGTTTGGCAACCTATTCAATATCATCTCTAATGGCTTCTATTGAGAGGTTCTTCTTTTCCCCCTCCAGTATAGAGGCAATTTGAGGGTCAAGATCGCATTTAAATATTGCGATAACGAGAGAAGTTCTAAATTTGATTTTTATATGTTTAGTGCTTACCATCTAAACTGAGATGCCCAGAATGGCATTGTAGAGGGATGGAACTTTGACTACGCTGAAGGTGGTTATGGTGGTAGCATGGTTAGGGGGAATTTCCAACGTTACTGGGAGCAAGATAGTGCCTTTGGGATATAACCATTCGTCGGAGAGCCCCTTTATAGGTCCGACATGGGTTTGGAGATGTGTTCGGCTAAAACCCATTTGCTGGAAGTCATCCTAATAGAGGATATCGCAGCTCTCCTCTTGATCAATAAAAACTTTTCTCACAAGATATTGGCCTATCTTGGTAATGATGACTAGTGGATCCTGTTGATTCGGGTCGATCCCCACTAAGTTGTCATCATCAAAACCAATCACTGGCTTTTTTTCTTTTGACAGCATGGTGATAGGAAAAATGGGGTAGAACATGGTGTGAAGTTTTTTCGGCTAAACAATTAGGCTGTTCCCATATATAGTGTCAATCTGTTGAAGGTGAGTTTTGCTTTATAAATAATTGCTCTACTAACTCAAATGGGAAACCGGTACTGATGAATCTTTTGGACCTTCATAGGTAACGAGACCTACAAATGCCCGCCAGAGGTGACTCCAGTAGAGAAAACTCTGACGTTCAAGTCAGAAAGAAAAATGAGAGAGAAAAAAAAAGTTGAATAGAGCCTTATAATAGCCCTGTGTAGCCTTTATGTAATGAGTGTAAAGTTGTTGAACGTACCTGACCGGTCGCCTTTATTTTGTATATATAGCATGTGGTCTCTTGTTTAACGGTGTAAAAAGTTTAGTTCCCTTATGGAGAGATCGTTTGAGATCTTTTGAAATTACAAGGGTTATAGGCAATGACCTTTAAGAGATTTAGAATTTTGTTGATTAAGGGAAGTTCAAGATGTAATGGAAATTCACTACCTTATTGGGAGAGATTATAGAGATTTCCTTTTTTATCGGAAAATATTACCCCCGAGATTATGGGAGGTTTATATCGTGAGTGATCATGATCTTGATTTGCCAAATAGAAGCGCTATTTGTCAAGGGGCTATTTAGTAATATCCATGAGCATTCGATTGAGAGGTGAGCAAGCGACTTATCTGAGAGGGTTTAATCAAGGTAGTCAAGAGGCCTAAACAAGAATGTTCAATCAAGAGGGCTTTTAATTGGGAGAGTATCCAACTAAGAGCGTGTTTGATTGTTTTGGCATTTATCAAGAGATCACCTTGATGGTCTATAGGCTTCATAACTATGACTCCAATGGATTTGATAGTCTCTGATTTTTATGATAATGAGCTATTAGACCATATATCATTAGATACCATTTTGAGAGTTCTTATAAATTAATTTAAAAAACTTTTGATGTTATTTTAAAGCTTTTATAAGTTGAATTGAGAATTAATAATATTAAAAAATAATTTATCTAAACTTGTTTTCAATAATACCATGCACTTCCGTGCAAAGTTAACAAAGATTGTCATTTGGAGAATTTGTTGAAATGAAGCACAATTATGACATATAGTTAACCCTAATCTAGTAAATTTTGTATTCCTAAATTATGGCCCAAATGTAAAGATCAAAAGGGAGCAGAATTCTGCCACATTCTGTCCAGGAAAGTGGGCCATTTAGGGACCCAAAATGGGCCCTAAATGGGTCTGGCCCGGGCTGGGCCCGAAGCCCGAGCTAGCAAATGGGGGACCAAAAGGTTCCCCAACGGCCCTTTAAAAGAGCCGTTGGACTGTCCCCCAACGGCTAGTGGGAGGAGAGGGCTTTAAGCCCTTTCCACTCTCTCATTTCCCTCTAATCTCTCTCTCTCTATTTATCTATAAATAGGAGTAGAAGTTCTCTTTTGAAAAGTATAAAAAAATGCATCAACTATTTGTATACTTTCTTTAAAATATTAATAAAATCTTTGAAATATTCATTTATAGTTTGTTGCTTGCTTCTTTAAAACTTTAAGAGAATTAAGCTTAAAAAAGGGAAATTGAGAGTTCTATAAAATTTAACTCAAAGTAAAATTATTAAAAAGGGGTTGCACGGTGGAGTTCAATTTACTTGAGCTACCTCTCTTTTATATTTGTTCATTTAATAGCACTTTTAATTGAAATGAATTTTTTTTAAAAGAAATATATAATTTAAAAATAAAAATTATTATATTAAAAATATTTCATATCAAAAATTGTAAGTGATGGAGCATGATCCAAATACACATTATCATAAGATTTGAGCTCATGGTCTAATAGATAGAATATATCGAAACATGTCGTCAATATGAGATATATCTCCTAATCGGTAGACATGGCCCACTCTCTCGGTACCCATCAACATGCTCTTTCTCGATTAGTCGGCTGCTTGGCTTCGACACCTCCTCGGTGCTCAATGTCATCATTTGCTTAATCAAGGTAATATTCATCTTTATTTAAATCTTGGTAAACAACCTTCTATAATCAGGAAGGAGATCTTTAACCATTATCAATAAAGGAAGGAAGGAATCTCTTAACAACTTGGACTTTTCCTAATTAATAGCATTTTAAATTTCTTGAAAATCGTTCAATCATGTAATCTCGGGATATTTTCATAAGGAAACTAGGATTTTTACACCATCTAGCATGTGGAACCTATCGTACATACATACTATATCATAAAAGCCCTTGGTCAGATACATTCTCTTAACTCTTCACCTAATGCACAAAAAGCATTACAGAGTTCTTCCTTTTCAATCTATTTCTATTTTCAAAACTGCTTTCTGATTTGAGTATCGAAATTTTCTCGCCGAAACACTCTTCAACAGTTTTTATAGGTTCCAGCAATCAGATAGTCTAACAACTACTCATTCTGTTTGGATCAGTGGAACTATTAGCTGTGGAGTCAAAACCATCTCTAATAATAAATATAGTAAAAGAATACTTTTTAATAGTCACACAAAAAATCTTTCTCGTCCGCGGTACTTAGTTCCTTCTACCTTAGTGCTTGTTCTCGCCTAGAGGTGTTTATTCGGGTAGGTTAATGGGTTTTGGGTTATTCGGTTCAGGTTATTCGGATTTTGGGGAGTGTTCAATCCAACCGAAAATCGAACCGAATAAAATAAAACCCGAACCAATTTACCCGAATTAAATTCGGGTTATTCGGGTTTCATTTACCCAAATAACCACATAACATGAAAAATTCCTTCAATGATTTGGGTAAAACTGTTTAGATTTTAATCGAATTGGACATGAAATATTATATGAAAATATGTTATTCGGGTTTCGGACGAGTCTCGAATAAAAATTTTCATTTTTATACCCAAACCATTCATCCGAATTTTTAATCGACCGGAACCATTCACCCGTCCAAACTGAATAATCCAAACCGAATAATCCGAATTTAATTTGGATCGGGCGGGTGAATGGATTCACTCGAATAGTGAACACCCCTATTCCCGCCGCACAGTGGACTTGCATCGCCAACTTCCCAGCTACTGCCGTATCCCCACCGTCATGCCCATGAGAACTTGCACTATGTTCCGGTTTGTCATGAGCTCTCCATCGATGCCAATGGAAGGTCAATAATATAGTGAGTAAAGATATTAGATAGTTTTGAATTCAAAAATTGAAAATAAAAAAATTATATCAGGAAAGTTAACCCTTAAAAGGTTCAGACAAATGCTCAAATATAAAACTAGTTCAAATATAATTCTGGATACCGATTAACATAATACAAAAAAAATCTTTCCATTGGTAACTTGTGCTGCCTTGCTTAATGTAAAATCTTTTCTTCCTCTGTTTCATTCTCCAATCCTCTCGCCTCTCTCTGTTCCACATTCTCAAATCCTTCCGACTACCCTCGCCACCAGCTGCCGCATATACTTATACAATAGACTTGTCCATGGGCCCGTTTGGGCAATCCCTTGGAATTCTTTTTTATTTTTGATAAGGATAATCTGTAAGCAATTGACAGCACTCGGAAACGATTGCAGCTTGCCATGGCAAGCTTTCACGCTTCGGGACCCATTTTATATATTGCAATAGATTTCCGAACTGCCCCATTCATCAGTATCAATTGTGGTGATGGAGAAGTCAAAGAGCAAACCTCCACTCAGTTGTATTGTATTCGTCAACTGCAAACTTGGCACATCTTACAACTATCTCCCACCCCAAGCTTGTTTCACCTTACTTGGCCATGTCTTCCACAAAAATTATCCCTCACAACACCTCAAGCTTTTTTGAGGGTGGGAAGCCAGGTACATCGAGGCCCTAAATTCCATTGCTCAAAAATACATGTAGAGTTGAATAATTAAAAAAAAAAACAACTAAATAAAACATCACTTGTTTATATCTGCCGAGTCCAGGAGTGGTTCTAAGACCTCCGACCAGTTCAACTGTTGCTATAATATGTATGATTCTGAGTGCAGCAACTGGGACCAGATGCTATGACTCACTACCAAACCACCACGTTGATACAGGGACCCTCAATTTTCCCACTTTTTGAGCTAAACCCTTCCAGTCTTCTCAAGCAATCAAGACCGATCACAGCTTGGTCGGACCCTCAGCCCCAAGTGGTTGACACAACCATGTAAATGTAGAGTACACTAGTTTGTGTTTTAATTTCATACATTCCTCCCTCTATCTCAATCTCTTCCGAGTGTAAATCTTCCCAAAAAAAAAAAAATACTACAACATTAGCTCAACAACTAAAAGCAGCTCCAACCGTTGCCTTTGTACAAATAAGTTTACAAAACTGGGGAGGGGCCTCTCACTGCCCTCCCAAAATAAAAAGTAAAAACAAAAAACTCCTACTCCGATTGGCAAACAGACCCACAATAATTTATTTATGTGACAAAGAAACTAGAAGCCAAGAGCTCTAACATTGGATTCGCAACTAGTACAGCGATCAACAATGTCTTGCAAAACGCCAACTTAAAATGAAGCAGCCAGGACGCTGGTTGGTGGTATGGCAGTGAAGATGATGAATTTCTTTTGAACTAGCCACTAAAGCTGGGTATGCTGGGTCTAGAGAATTGTCAGCTACAGAAATGAAGAACAAGTGAAACGTTCATCAGGTCAGCAACCCTGACATTGCATGGATGACAATGTTGAGATAAGATCAACGAGATTGAGGACAACCAGGCAATGCCAACATGGAGAGGGAGACTACCCAAACATGTCATCACAACTCTCATGCCTTAGATCCATGCAATGAAACAAAGAGAGATACCATTATCAGTTAACTAGAGCATGTAGGTAGTTCCAGTTGTGTGTGTGTGTGTGTGTGTGTGTGTGCACATGTGTGCGTGTGTGTGTGTATGTGTGTGTTTGTGTGTGTGTGTGTGTGTGTGTGTGTGAGAGAGAGAGAGAGAGAGAGAACCTCGCACCCAGAAAGTGACAGACCAATAAGAATGCACTTTATGCTTCTAAATTCACCCAGTGCAAGTGATGGCTTCCTCAATGCTCTTGATAACTACACTGAGACTGCTGCCACTTTCAAGGGCTCTGACTGCAGCCAGATGGGCATTTTTGTGCCATTTGAGAAGATTGTAAGCCTGAAGAACTGACCACCTAGCTTGATTTGACATCTGTACAAAAAACAATCAAAAACAAAGCCTTCAATAGATAACATTCCGCGTTTGAAGTTAATTAACACTTGTAACCAAGTCAGAGAAAAAACCTGTGAGACAGAGAAAGGGGGTTTGAGAAGAACACAGATGCTCCTGAACAGATTTTCATCGTTTTCTCCACCCTCTGCCTCACCATAGATCAAAGCTTCAGCAGCAATTCCAGCAAATAGCACCATGCAATACCTGGCCACAAAAGGTTATTCCTCAGAAATTATATGTCAAAATGTACTATTTCAGTAGGTTTTAATAGTGCAATGTAGTGCTTAACCAACAGCAACTACTTAGGTGCCTGACTGCAATTTTATGTAGTGAGCTGTTGTGCATGCATCTGTCATTCAAGCGATAGCTGAAAGAAGGCTTTTTTCAGACCAAGTACCATAAAAAAAATCAAGCCAATTGATTGAAGAGCTCATTAAGGAATTCTTCCAAGGATGTCACACAGAGATACTACTTTCCTGGGTTATTTCCCAAGATGGTGTACTTTTGGCACAAAATTCCCCAAATAGTGTGAATTTTTTTTTTGTTTCCCATTCTAGGGATGTCGCCAGTGGCACTCTCGACTTCTATGTTTTTTTTTTTTCGGATTGAAGGCTTCTTTTAAAAAAAAAAAAAAAAAGAAAGTGAGATTGTCGGTCTCGCTTTAAAGCAAGACCAACAATCTCGCTTTGTAAAAGTCAAGATTTTTTTTAAATTATTATTTTATTATTAAAATATAAACTATTATTAAAAATTAATAAAAAATTATTATTAATTTAAAATTTTTATTAACTTCATTATTTTAATTTTTGAAAAAACTATTAATAATAGTTTTTATTAAATTAAAATTTTTGAAAAAAATTATTATTAAAATTTTTATTTTCAAAAATTAAAATAATGAAGTTAATAAAAATTTTAAATTAATAATAATTTTTTATTAATTTTTAATAATAGTTTATATTTTAATAATAAAATAATAATTTAAAAAAATCTTGACTTTTACAAAGCGAGATTGTGGGTCTCGCTTTCTATTTTCTTTTTAAAAGCGAAAAAAAAAAAAAAACACAGAGAAGTCGAGAGTGCCACTGGCGACATCCCTAGAATGGGATTTTGTGCCAAAAGTACACTATCTTGGGAAATAACCCCTACTTTCCTCTAATAAAGCCAAAAGCAATAGTAGTAGTTCTCCTATGCTTCACCAGGTTTATACCCAACAACCCAGTTCCGTGATGCTTTACTATTGTTTCAGCTTATATATGATGATGTTTACTTGACCTTAAGTTGGTGCCAAACTAACCTATCAAAAGCAGCACCACTGAGCTGCCCCTCAGAAAGCTCATTTTCTAGTTTTGCATCCCAAAACTGTGTTCCAGCCTGCAAGGTAAGTGCTTAACATAAGACAATGAAGCAACTCTGATGTTAAAGAATTGAAACAAAGAGTTGCAAGTCTAGAGAGCTATATATGTAAAAAGCAGTCAACAGAAACATTAAATCTATTTTTCTCATCAAGAAAAATAACTAAATCATAAGGTTATCAATTGCTGAGCAACATCAGTTTTATCACAAGGTTATCCTAATAGCTAACACAAGCATCAATGTCCCGAAGGAGAGAGCCTAGTGGTCACAAGCCCCCTCCCCCAACCCAGTGATCCCAGGTTCAAATCCCAGTGTAACCAAAAAAAAAAAAAAAACACAGGCATCAATGATAGATGATGGTACATAGTTTTCTAATTTTATGAATGTCCCAAAAAGTTCATAATCTCTTCGAAAGTAAATTTGAGTCAAGATGGATGGGGGAATTGCTCACATCATTGAGGATCAGAAGGAAGGAACAAGAAGAATGATATGATCATGCTGCAGTCCATCTCATTTACAAAATAGTGCAGCATTAAAGCCCCGACCACCAGCCCAAAAGGGAAAAAAAAATGATTGTCATAATGGTAGGGTAGATTTTGAAGACATTGGTTCGAAAAGGTAAAGTTTAGGTCTCGGAACACAAATAACAAAAAGCACTTGCCATTAACAGCAGAATTACAGAAGGCTCAATAGGGGAATGCAAATATGATTCAGAAGACATAATAACTACCTGCCCCTGAATCCCCATTTGCATTGCAACAATTGGGTCTAAAATAACCCCACGAATTGGGCAACCCATCAAGTATGCTGCAAAATAATTGCACAAGATCAGTTATTGAACTTCTATAAAAGATAATGGCACTAAAAGGGATCTGTCACTTTTGATTCTTGCACTTAAAATGCCTAATATTCTGAATAATACAATCAATACCAAATAAGATAACTGATGTACAGAAAGTGCAGAGGTTGTGAGAGGAATACCAGTCAGAAGATGCCCTGCTTCATGAACCAGGATCCGACACCTATATGGGGGCCAATAGCTCGAGAATTGAGCTAAACAGCAGCCTCCAAGGAATATAGAGTCTAGAATAGCTAAACCCAATATGGCGGCAAGGTTTGGCCTGAGATCGATCCCTTTAGACAGCAGAAAAGATACCCCACCCAGAAAAGCAGCCAAAACGACACTAGAGCTCCCAGAAAGACCCCACTTCTTTGGTGCAAGTTTAGAAACTATAAGGGAAAAAAGTTCAATGAAATATTTGACAAGGAAATTAGAAACACTGACCAAAGAAGCCTAAGAAACTTGAGGTTCTTTAACTCAAATTGTTCCACAGAACATATAGTTGAGAGGCAATTTGAGTAGATGCTGCATACTCTTGTTGGGGACCAAAATAAATGCTCAGAAGGAGCATATATGCACCACAATTAGCTTGCCTCTCTTTAGGCACTATACCTTCTAAACCAGTTGAAGACTTCAAATAAGTCGGTGTAACATCCCTTGGTCCATCTAGAACTGCAAAAAGTTGATAAGCATGTGTAAATAAAAATTGCTAAGAGAAGTTAACTCATTCCTGTGCTGGATTGCAACATACAAATGTAAATTCAGCATGGTAATTTTCAGATATGAACTCTTTCTTTTGCGAACCATTTTAGATATGAAGCTCAGATATTAACACTGCTGACCAGCATTTGGGGAAGATTTTCTAGGTTTCACCAAATAACTAGCTGTTATTTTAGAAAACATTAACCATGACTCAATTTTTTGCACACTGTAGACATTGGAATTTTGTACCACTCTCTACTAATTTCCCTGGTTCTCAACCTCATAGGCAAACACATGAATCTTTATGTCCAAGATAATGACTTTAATCCGTCGGAGTAGGTTCATAGACGTGCAAAGAAGAATAATATATAATAAAATGTGGCTCATTTCTATAAGTGTCAATGCAATAGATCCTATAAGATTTGGAAGGCAATGGTTCCAACTTTAAGGCTTCTATCCGGTCTATAATGCTTAATAAAATTAATACCAATGATTTTCTCTAAAAAGTAAGACCTTGTAAAACTATCTCCCCTGATGTTTGTGTAATGTGCTACAACAATTCAACAACTCAAGACCACATATTTTTACAGTGCTTTGTTATGAGAGAGATGTAGAATTGCCACTTTGTTGTGTGTGATAATAATAGGGTTTGTGCTAGAAGTTTCCTTGATTTATTTCTTACTATTTTTAGAGATTTTGGAGGGAAGAAGTATGCTCAGTTGTTTTGGAAGTGTTTTTGGCCATCACGTGGTATATTTGGGGGAAGCAGAGTACCATAATTTTCTGCAGTTAGACTATTGAAACGTCTCTAGGGCTTATGCCTTGAAAATTTATAAAGATTATATTCTAATTTGAAAAGGGATTGAAAAGCAACTGTAAATTAGTTTTCTTTACATTTTCTTGTTTTGACCCTTCTTCTAAAGCTTTTTATCCTTATGAGTTTTTGTATATTTTTCTTTCATCTAATACACCATTCTTTTTTAATTTAAAAAAAAATATATGAATGACATCATATTAGATCGAGGATGAGTGTTAACATCAACAGCAATGCACATGTGGGAAAACATACATCACAACACATCTTCACACCTGTGATATGCTGATGGCAGAACTTTAGCACCAACTCTACATTCTAGAAATAAACTAAAAACACATCTTCAAACCTGTGATATGCTGATGGCAGAACTTTAGCACCAACTTTACATTCTAGAAATAAACTATGTATGAAAGAACACCACGACGCACAGGCATATTTATTTGTTTTAGCTTACTAGGTTACTGAACAAGTAGATAACAGCCAAAATTACTAGGAATACCACACCTGTGCAGAACCGGGAAAAAGAATGTTAAATATACATAAATTTTAAATATATCATTTGTTCAACAGTGTATCGCGATCACAAATGAGAACATAATTGCAGTTCCATTTGTGTCCCACACAACTTCTTAAAGTAATGTAGTTTCGCTAATAGAAAGTCAATGTGTCCTTCGATATCCCTCTTGATCCATGAACTAAAAGTCTCAAGTCCCAATGCTTACAAGAAATTGATAGAACTATTTCATTGTTTAAATTAGGGTTTGGCTAGATCAGCAATTTCAGTACTCTACAGTTTCAAACTACTAATTTGCCATATACATCAATTGGACATAGATAATTCACACAGCAATTATAAACCAAGCCCCTAAGTCCTGGCCAAATATTTGGTCAATGCACAGATCTCCCTTCCCCATTCATCATTAAAATATAAAAGTTACACATAAAAATGTCACATCCACAGACTTGTCAGAGATTAAAGAGTTTGTTAACACGTGTGGATAAAGAATTTCTATATTTTATATTGTGAAGGCAAATTGATCATATTACAATGTCTTGATGCTACAATAAACTAGAAGCATTGAAATAAACTATGCCCAATGAAACAAATCTCTAGCGCAACAAAATAAGGAAAAAGAAAAAAATAAAAAGACTAAAAGCAGTAAATCCATGAGCCACAAGTGGAATAGTTTATTTCCCTAGTTCGATTATACATCATATGTTTTACCACGAGATTCTCAATTCCAGAAGACGTGGTTTATATTTGAAACCCACGCTAATATGCATCCAAGAGGAAAACTATGTTAATATGTAACTGGCAGATCATGAGCCAAAAGATGTGGAAAAGGATAGAAGGAGAAATGGAAGAAAGAAATATAGGTGAAGGACCAGCAGCTTGCATGCCTCACATTCGCCCAGAAAATTAGAAATGATGCAACTGGATTGTGTTGTTCTATATTCTCCAAACAGGCATTCACACTTCGTAGATTTTTAAAACACTATCATAACCAAAATTATTTGCTCCAAGATTTACAAAGCAAAGTCCACACACACACACACACACACACACACACAAAATGCAACTCAGGTGGACTGTTCCATTCTCTCCATCAGGCATATCTCCACACTCTATATATTCTCAAAATTGAAGTCTCATAACCATAACTGATTTCTCAAAAAAAAAAAAGAAAAAAAAAATTGCAAATCAAAGTCTGAAATTGCTCTTATCCACAAAATTATTTTGTTGTTTTCTCAGCTGAAATTTTTTTCTGCAAACACACTCCCCCCCCCCCAAAAAAAAAGAAATAATTTTCCTTCAAATTGGTTTAAATTACAATTTGCAGTTAGTATTTCATAACAAATTAGGAACTTCAGAAACGTTCACCTATCAAAAAAGATATCCTCCACCATTAGTTCACACCATATATGCAGCAATTAGACTAGGATGTACATTCATCTTGAATATTTGCTGTTATATATACGACCCTTTTTAATGGGTAACAATTATTGTAAATTATTCATTAATATGCACATTTCAGTCTTTCAAAAAAGGGTTTATGCATCACCAGCTAAAATGAAATAACACCACATCAGAGATTGGAGTAAAGAGAGATCTTGGAGGAAGTGGAAAACATTTTTAATGCAAAACAAATATTCACAAGCTCATTCATCACTGCATAACTGTTCTTGCTAGAAGCATTGTTATCATGATCTGGAAGTGTGCAATCCGAACTATGGTACTACTGTGATCCAGATTATTAGAATGAGAGATTCACACTTAACACAAATTTGAAGGAATTCAAAAACTATAAACCACGTAAATGGAGAAAAATTTTCATATCCAAATAGCAATTGTAATCTTCAATACTTCTTTTTCCTCTCTTTGTTCATTTAAGTTTTGGTTACATTACCATAATCACACATAAAAACATATGTAGGACATTGAAAGCAAACTATCACTAAAACATAATAGTCTAAGCATCTAACTAATCCCACCTCCTGTAACATGTACTGGGAGATATAATATACTAAGATGCTGTGCTTGTACCCCATGCTAAAATGATCAATGATAGATCTAACATTAGCCGCAGGATAACAATTAATGTTCTAAGACAAATTACCATAACCACACAAGGAAATTAGAAACGTTAACAAACATTGTCCACTTGGTATTGCAATATTAAAAGAAAGATGAAGAACCCCGCCCCCAACCCCCCCCCCCAAAAAAAAAGCGCTTATGTATCAAATCAACACATAAAATTGGCAAAAGGGTCATCAGAATTCGGGCGGATTAAATGAATAACACCAGAGAGAGAGAGAGAGAGAGATTTAATTAAAGAAAAAATTAGTGGCCCAAACTACCAATTGAAAATATGCATTATATATAATAAGAAAATGACTAATCAATCAAATAAGATTCAGATGAAGATAGAAATACCAATGTTACGGAATTTGCCGAAATTGGGCAAGAAGCCACGGTCCTTGAGAAAGGAATAGGCGCTGCCGACGAGCTTCATATCATCAGCATTCAAACATGTATCCAAAACTTCCCAATCTCTCTCCCAATACCAACCCATGAACCCTTGCTTATTGGAGTCTGGGTCTTCCACGATCAAATCCAGATCTTGGGACTGTAATTGGGAGGATTTCAAGTTGAGGAACTTGAGAGCCCGAGCCAGGTCTTTCTCTTTCACTGCCTCCTCGTACTCTTTCCATTCTCTCAACGCTCTTGTTTTCGTATTTGTTGTTGTCAGATTGATTGTTTTGGTGTTTAGATTTGGACGCTGAAATGGACGATATCTAGTTAGGCGCGAAGAGAGAGGAGGCTTGTACAGGTTGCACACATCCATAGCCATTGGAACTGTAATCAATCAACGGAAATGGCTTATCCCAAAGTCGAAGATGGAAAAAGGGGAAGGAAGAAGTGTGGACCTGACCTGATGATCAATTGGGTGGTGGAGATCAGAACGGGCTCTAGAGATTTATTATTATTATTATTATTATTTTTAATCCAAGTGGGCCACGCGTCCCTTGTGTTTCTTTTTTTTTTTTTTTTTTATTCTTTTGTTACAATAAAATTTGAACGCCGACTAAACAACAAAATTGGGTTAACATTTTTTCCTTTCTCTTTTATTTTTTATTTTTTTTATTACAATAAGATTTAAATATTAGCAAATTAGAGAATTAGTATATAAGTATTAAACTATTCCCTTAGGGACAGATTTCCTTATTTTAAATGTCGTAACAGTGATAGATTTTTTTTTTTGCTGCTTTAGTATTTCGATAATTAAATTTATTAGATTCGATTAATCTAATTTAAGTTATCTTAAGAGAACGATCTAGTAGTTACAATCTTATTCCCCCAATCTCATGATTTAAGATTCAAATCTCGTATAATTAAAAAAATTAATACAATTTGAGATAATTATCAAATCTATTAAGAGATGAACTATTATAATATTTATTTTTTATATTTTCAAAACTTAAATTCGAATAGTTTAAAAAACTAATATTATTATTTTAGTAACTTTATAAATAATAAATAACTATTTAATAATAAAATTTATAACTTACAATATTTTTTAATTGTAAACTCAATTATCATAAACAATAGGATAAGGTAAAAAAAAAAAAAAAAAGGTGAAAATAGGTGAGAGATAAGAAAAGGGAAGAGATTATTGGAGAATAATGTGATAGATAAAAGTTAAAACCCTAAACAAATAGCCCTCATACCCTCCAATTTTGCATGCCAAGAATCTCTCTTAGGATAATGTCCTACTTTTAATATTGTAGTGAAGAGAGTTGTGTGAACGTCATTTTCGTTTAGCCGGGAAAGCTCGATCAAAACGCTTTAATCCTAAGACCTCCATCCATTTTATTATCATACATCTCGTCATATGCTATTCGATGGATCTTTTTCTTTGCAACTTGAGCCCCCCACTAAAATTTAGATCGGGATCAATTTCAGCACAAACATAACTTGAAATCCTAAAGCAGCAAATCATATAAATTGGTATGACTCGCACCACTGATTTAATCAACGCCTCCTTGCCTGTTTTGAGAAAAACTATTTTTCTTTCAACTATTTAGGATGTGTTTAATTATGAACAATGAAGATATTTTCAGAAAATATTTTTTAAGAAAATAAAATTTTATTCAAATAATCTAATTTTTAATTTTTAAAAAATAAAAATTAAAACAAAAACATGATTTTTCAATTTGTGAAGAGAAATAAAAAATAGGTTTAGAATTATTTTTTACTTTTTTATTATAAATAAATCTGTATTTTTTAAAATTTTTTAATTTTGTTAGAAAAAATTAGAGATAAAAAAATACGTATTTTTTGAATATATTTTTTAAAATTTTTACTCTTTTATTAAGAAAGAAAAGATATAAAAAAATTAGAAATAAAAAATTAAAAAATGTTTCTCACAATTAAAAAGCACCTTAACTTCCTTCTGCTATTTCTAACTAAATCAAACACCCCTCCATTTTTTATAGTTTTTTTTTAATTATTTATAATCGAATCAAACATTCCTTCATTTTTTTTATTTAATGATCAGGTGAAACTGAATCCCAAATACAATTGTATTGTCATTCTCGCTCTTGTGGACTAATGGCTAAGTCTACACATAAGCCCCTTCAATGATTCTATTTCATGATTTTTTTTTCTTTTTTTTTTAATTTTAATTACACCTTAAACCCTTTATAGTTAATCAAAAAAATTTAATAATTAAATTAGCTAATATCTTTAATTAAAACTTAACTCATTTTCTCGCGTGTAATAATATCATGTGTGATAAGTAGTCACTCCGTTGAGAAAGGAGTGCATTCTCCTTGAGCATATCCTTGAGGAAGTTGTAAAAAACAAAGAGACAATCTACTAATGGCTTCTTTTGAGGAGTTGCTAGAGAAGGTGGATGGCGGCAGAATCCTCACAAGGGAGCTGTCAAGATCATCCAAGGAGGAGGACTACTTGCAGAGAAGCACAAAAAAGGCCAAAGCGGATGGAGGTGGGGATTGTAGTGAGACAAGGATCTCCTTTAAGGACATGTTGATGGGCAGGGACTTACAAGACCAAAATGTGGTTAATCCAGAGGAGAGTGAGTTTGAGGAGGAAGAGGAATCAATGGAAGAGGAGGAAATCGATCAGAATGCCAATTCTTTTGGTATCCTAGAGGTCCCGGTGTCGACTGAAACTCTGAAAGAATTGTGGAAACCATGGAAGCAAACCTTAATCGTTAAGCTCCTAGGGAAAGACATAGGGTATCACTTGATGCTAACTAAGGTAACCCACATGTGGAGGCTGGAGGGGAACATAGAGCTCATTGATCTAGGTGCGGGCTATTTTCTAACCAAATTTTTCACTAAGCAAGATTACTTTCATGTCTTAACGGAAGGTCCCTGACTTATCCACGATCACTACCTCACAGTAAGGAAATGCAAACCATGGTTCACCCCTGAAGAAGAGGCTATCAAATCCATTGCAGTTTGGGTAAGACTACCCCATTTGCCTATTGAATTCTTCAACGAGGACATCGTGATGGAGATTGGAAAGGCGATTGGTAGACCAATCAAGGTGGACGCAAACACAACCGATGCTTTACGAGGAAAATTTGTCAGAATATGCGTGGAAATTGACCTTGAGAAGGCTTTGGTTCCAAGAATCAGAATTAGGAAAAGAGTCCAAAAAATCGAGTATGAAGGTTTGCACAACATTTGTTTTGGTTGCAGAAAAGTAGGTCGCAAATCAGAGAACTGCAGACTACAAAGACCAAGCTCTAAGCCTAACTTGAGTGAATCCGGAAGGGAAGTGGGCAAGGAAACCCTAAATAGCGAAAATCCGAGCACGGCGGAGGATACGACGACGAGAATTGAGGTTCTTGGGACGTGGATGATAGTCCAAAGAAGACAAAGATTGAGCAAAAATAGAAATTTTAGAAACAAGGAAAGGAAGGATCAGACTTACCAGAACCGTTTTGCACATCTGGCAGAAGTCAACGGGGCCTCGGCAGACATGACGACAGAGTCTGATCAAGATGTCATACTCACCAGTCCTAGGTTAGCGCATGTTCCAAGCAGGCAGAAGTATTACACTAGAGAGATGGGTAGAAGTGGTGGATTTGACAAACCTACAAGAGTAGGGTTGAATGAAGGAAAAGGAAAGGGCGTGTTGTTTCCCGAGTGCCTGATTAGGAAAGAGACGGCTGGCTTGAGAAAAGAGAAGGAGGTCTGCGAGCTGGGCAGCTGGGCTAGTTCTGAGGAAACAAGGTGGGCTAGACCTTATTTGGGCTCGGGTACAAGGTCGATTAGTGAGAGCAGGAGTGCGGCCCAGTTTAGTTTAAAGGAAGGGCCTAGTTATTCCACAAAGCCCAGCACCAACGCGGAAGAACACTGGAGGAGAGGGGTTCAACCTAGGCCTCCAACCGAATTAGGGGACTGCAGGGCCTTGGACCCGGGTGATATGTCCATGAACCATGAGGTCTCAATTGCAATGGCTAATTATAGGAGGCGAGACGACTCTAATTTTGGAGAGGATGTCTATATGGACTGTGAAACTGACGGGCACAATGGATCCGTTTATACGACTAAAGAGAGAGCAAGGGGTGACAGGGAAGTGGTCTAGAGTCTCCTTCAAATATTTTGTTGTTTTAATGGGTATCAAAATCATTGTTTGGAACTATAGGGGGGTTGGTAGTGCTGATTTCAGGCGTTCATGTAGAGAGATGTTAAAGAAGGAATGTCCGGCTATCGTCTGTTGTTTGGAGACAAAAGCCAAGAAGAACAAGTTTCTGGCAGTTATGAAGAAGGGTGGTCTGGATGATGAGTTTATTGTTGCTTCTGATGGCTTCAAAGGAGGGCTCTGGCTCTCCTGGAATTCAAAGGCAGTGAATTTGAAGATTGTGCAGCATTCTAACCAAATGATCTATTGTCGCATAAATGATAATGGTAGAAGTTGGCACTTAACTTGTGTGTATTGTCAGCCTCTGATGAGGCAAAAAGAGAAATGCTGGACAGATCTCACTAGCTTATCTCATATTATAAATGGCCCTTGGTTTGTCATGAGCGACTTTAACGACATAGCCGGATCTGACGAAACTAGTGAGGTGTCCAATTCCACTTGGAGAAGGATTCAGAGATTTAGGAATTGATGGAAGCTATGCAACCTTATGGATATTAAAGCGGGGGGGGGCTAGGTTCACTTGGGTTAGGAAATCCCAGGGAAGGATAAACCTTTAGCGAAGATTGGATAGGGCTCTCTGCAATCTTAAAGCTAGACTTTCTTTTCCGAAAATGAAAACTATCAATTTGACTAGGACCTATGGCAACCACTGCCTAGTGAGCTTGAGCGCCAACTTGAGTGTGCCTCCTTTTAAGGATAAGAAACCTTTCAAATTCGAAGCAACCTGGCTCTCCCACCCAAACTTTAAGGAGGCCTTAGAAGCTATCTGGAGTGGCATAGATGGTCCGTTAGAGCAGGCTGTTCAGGTCGCTGCAGAGGAGTTGAAAGCTTGGAACAAATTGGTTTTCGGCAACATCTTCCACTGCAAGGAGCTTGAAGGGAGATTGGGCGGTATCCAAAGGTCCCCTAATTATAATCACTCTCTTTTCTTGCAAGATCTGGAAAGAAACCTGCTCAGAGACTATCATTCGTTTTTGGAGCAGGAGGACATTTTTTGGCTCCAAAAGTCTAGACTCAACTGGGACCTCAACGGTGACAGGAACACCCGCTTCTTCCATGCTACCACTAAGGTAAGAAGGAATGCCAACAGAATTGTAGCTCTAAAGATCAGAGGTGTTTGGTGCTCAGATAAAGAGCACCTAAAATCTCATACAATAAACTACTTTACTAGCTTGTTTACGAGCAAGGAAGTAAAGGAGCCAAGCTACAGATTCATGGCTGCAAGGAGGAAAATTGGGAAGTCCAACCAAGAGCTACTCTATAGAAATTTTGAGGTTGATGAGGTTAGGTTTGCTGCCTTCTCTATGAAAGGTCTGAAAGCCCCTGGACCTGACGGTATCCAACCTATTTTCAACAAGAAAATTTGGACTATTATCAAGGATAAAGTATGTCAGTTTGTCAATAAAGCTTTCATGGATGGGTATTTCTACCCTGAAATGGCCAAAGCTCATATGATTCTTATCTAAAAATCCAACAATCCAGAGGAAATTTCAGATTATAGGCCCATTAGCCTTTTGAACACTTCGTCCAAAATCTTAAGTGTATTGTTTCTAAACTCAGACCCATCTTGCAAGACATTAGCGGCTCGCACCAGACCAGTTTCCTGCCGGGTCGGAGCACACTTAACAACATTGTGGTTCTGCAGGAAATTGTGCACTCAATCAGAGCTTCCAAGAGTCACAATCACTCTATGATTCTGAAGATTGATCTCAAGAAGGCCTATGATAATGTCAATTGGGAGTACTAGACAAAGGTTTTTCTGGAGTTCAATGTTCCAATTAAGCTGATAAAGTTGATTATGTTTATGGTCACTAATTGTGAAACCTCTATTTTATAGAATGGTAAGGTTCTCCCCTCTTTCAAATCTGGTCAGGGGTTTAGACAGGGAGATCCTCTCTTCCCTTATATGTTTATCCTGGTGATGGAAAGACTTTCCTATATGATCCAATAGAAAGTGAAGAAGGGTGTTTGGAGAGCAATCAGAACCTCCAAGAAGGGTCCCAGCATCTCCCACCTATTCTTTGCTGATGACTTAATCCTCTTTGCTAAAGCAGAATACTTAAACCTGAGCCATATCCTGGACTGCATGAAGGAGTTCTCTGAAGAAAGTGGGCTGCAAGTTAACATCAAAAAATCTAGATTGTGGGTCTCTCCTAAAGCTCATTTCCACCTTAAAGACTCATTATCTGCTTGCAGCAAATTCCAACTCACAGAGGACCTAGGTAACTATCTTGGTGTCCCTACTATCAATAGTAGAGTGAATAGAAATTTTTATAATAAGGTGGTTGAAAGAGTGCATAGAAAGCTGAATAGTTGGAAAGCTCAATTCCTCAGCACCGCTGGGCGTAGGACTTTAATCCAATTAGTTTCAGCTTCTATTCCTCTGTATACTATGCAGTCTACTTGGCTTCCGAAAAGCACTTGCAAGAAGTTGGATAAATTGAATAGGGATTTCTTATGGGGAAGCGATGAGGGGAAAAGGAAGATTTATCCAGTGAAGTGAGACAAGGTCTGTAACCACAAGAGGGATGGAGGTTTGGGCATCAGGTGCATGAGAGAGAATAATGTGGCATTGATGGCTAAGCTAAGGTGGAGGATCTTGAAGGATGATGGTGCCTTGTGGAGCAAAGTGTTGCAGAGCAAGTACCTTAAAGGAAAAAGTCTCCTAGATTATTCTAAGAAAGGTAATCCTTCTACCGTTTGGAGAGGTATATGAAAAAGTAGAGACTGCTTGAAGAAAGGCCAGAAGTGGAGAATCAGAGATGGGAATTCCATTAGCTTCTGGTTTGATATCTGGGTAGGGGAGGAAGCGTTGGTAGCCAAAGCTTTAATTCCGACTAACTGTTGTGATCCTAACTTCAAGGTTAGTCACTTTTGGAATGATGAGGGCAACTGGATGACTCAGGATCTTTCAGCCGTCCTCCCCAGCAAAAAGGTTGACCAAATCAGGGCTATTATGGTGCTGAGAGTTAGAAACAGGTAGGACTCAGTCTTCTGGAAGGAGAAGTTAGATGGTATTTTCTTAGCGGCCACTGCCGACTGGTTACAAAGAAGGGACACTAGGACGTCGGCTAATGGAAGGGGTGACTGGCACTGGGTGTGGAACAGAAGTCCAAAAAGAGTAAAAATTTTCTTGTGGTTAGCGGCTAGAGGAAGGATCATGACAAAGAAAGAATTGTTGAAAAGAGGTATTATCCAAGATGGTATCTGCCCCATTTGCAAATCTAGGGAGGAAACAATAGAGCATGCTCTTAGGGACTACACTCATGCTAGAGGCATCTGGTGCAAGCTGTTTAAAGGGCTTGAGAAGCTCTCGGCTTTCTGGAAAGACAATGCGGCAGTGTGGCTTAGGAAATGTGCAGACCAAAAGTTCACTTCAGAAAGGGAGGTTGATCCCTTTTCCTTCATAACGACAGCCTGGCTCATTTGGAAAGACAGATGCTCTACTCTTTACCAGAAGACGATGGAACCTCCCCAAGTGGTTGTGAATAAAATTTTGAGTTCGATAACTGAACAAGCAGGAGCCTTCGAGGGACGTTGAGGTTACCACCAGTTGGAAGAAGCCCCCGGTAGACACCATTAAACTCAATGTTGACGGTGCTACCTCTTTAGGCAATGGTTAGACTAGCGTGGGAGGAGTCTTTAGGAACTGTAGAGGCGATTGGATCCTTGGCTTCTGGGAAAATGTAGGTGTTTCCAATGGAGAAGTGGCAGAGTTGAGGGGCCTATGTGAGGGGCTGGAGTTGGCCTTGAAATGGAACCTGAAGTCGCTAATTGTCGAGTCCAAGTCCCTTAGTTTGGTCAATGCTATTAACAAAGGAGTAGGTCTTCGCCATCCTTGGAAGTTTTTAATTCAAGACTACTGGGACTCCATGAATTCTCTTGATGTCTCCATTATCATCCATGTTTTCAGAGAATCTAATCAGTGTGCTGACAAGTTAGCCTAAATTGGGAGGATCGCTAGTTCGGGCCTTCATATCAATAATGTCCCCTCAGTGGATTTAGAGAGGATCTTGTTGCAAGATGCCTCTGGGGTCCTTTGGAAAAGGAAGCTTAGGCCTCTTTGTTGAGTGGTGCTTGTGTTTCTTGTTTTGTGTTGCTTCGCTGTCTTCTTTTCATAAAAAAATATATATATTCTGTGTGTTTCAAGAAGAAAATGTAATTAAAAAAAGAAAAAAAGGAGAGAGTTACGCTATGCCATATGGTAGACACTTAAAGGAACGAGGCCTCCCGGTATAGGATAAAAAAAAAAGAAAAATCCACAAACTAGAAAAACAAAAAGGAAGAGAGAGAGAGATGGAAAGGAGAGACATGTATTGAAAAAAAAAGTTTAAAATAATATTCTATTCAAAAGTATTATAAAATTAACACCTTCATGTCGTGTTTTTAAGACGTGATATGTATTGTTTATATGGATAGTATCATGTCCTATCTTAAAAATATGATATTTATCGGTATTGTTTATGTAAATATGGTTATATGGCGTTTTAAAAATGTGTCGGTAATTTTAGAATATTTTTTGGTGGTTTTTTTTTTTTTTTTTTTGGTTTTTCACGTTAAAAGGGTTCATTTCTCGGAAAGGAAACACAGAAAGTATCGATCATCTTCAACCTCAGCTCCGCGATAAGACATTCCCCACAGCCCATTTCCTCACCTCAATCTTCTCGTCCACATAATCATAAACCCCTTCGCTTCTCTCTTCCTCGGCTCCAATTTTTCCATCTCTCTCTCTCTCTCTCTCTCACACACACACACACACATTTTGTCTGACACAAGAATGGCCTCAGCTGCAGCACCCACTTCTCCCTCACTCCTCCCCACCACCTCCTCTTCCTCTTCCACCTTTCGCTCTCGCTTTCTCACCACCTCCTTCCGCGCCCCACTCCGCCGCCTCGGCTTCTCCAGTGTCGCCACTGATCCGCTTTTGCCCTTCATGTCTCTTCCAAAGTCCGATCGATTGGAAGCAAGGGCGTGAGAGGAGTGGTTTTCATGGCGAAGAAGAGCGTTGGAGACTTGACTGAGGGAGACTTGAAGGGCAAGAAGGTGTTTGTCAGAGCCGATTTCAATGTCCCTCTTGATGACTCTCAGAACATCACTGATGACACCAGAATTCGTGCTGCTGTTCCCACTGTCAAGCATTTGATCTCCAAGGGTGCCAAAGTTATCCTTTCCTCCCATTTGGTAGGGATTCTCAAATTTTGGAGTAATTATGCATTGTCTTCGCTTAATTTGCAAATGGGGTTCGTAGAGTTGATTTTACTAATGAATTTGGATTGACCATTGTCTTTGATTTTTATGATTTTGTATAATATTTCTGAGATTTGTTTGTCTTGATTTGCTAGCGTAGATATGATCTGTTATTTGATCTCTCAATTGGGGTTTCAGTGTTGCGGTCCATTACAATGTCAACATGGTCGTTGAGTTGTAAATTGTTAAAGTATTTGTCTGGAACCAGAAGATTAATTCATCATAGATGACATGTTTTTGTGAGGATAATATGTCCTTACTTATTCTTTTTGTAAAGAGCTTGTTAATTACTTTCTTCTTATACAATATAATGTAATTGTAAGCGATTTGAGCTGATTTCTTGGGGGACTTCATTTCAGGGACGACCAAAAGGTGTTACTCCAAAATTCAGCTTGGCACCTATTGTTCCAAGACTCTCTGAACTCCTTGGTATTCAGGTCTGCATTCTTGCTGGATTTAAAAGGGCAAACATGAAATTTGTTCTTATTAACGTTTAACTTGAAAGCTAAGATAAGTGGGCTTTTCCTGATTTTCTTTTTTGTGAAATTCGAACAGGTTGTGAAGGCTGACGACTGCATTGGTCCAGAGGTTGAAAAGTTGGTGGCCGGACTTCCTGAGGGCAGTGTTCTTCTTCTTGAGAATGTGAGGTTCTACAAGGAGGAAGAGAAGAATGATCCTGAGTTTGCAAAGAAGCTTGCCTCCTTGGCAGATCTTTATGTTAATGATGCCTTTGGAACTGCACATAGAGCTCATGCATCAACTGAGGGAGTCACAAAATTCTTGAAGCCCTCTGTTGCTGGTTTCCTACTGCAGAAGGTATGATTGCTGTAATAATCATTTACATGCTATTAACCCTTAAATGAAGCTTTTTTTTTTTTTTTTTTGAGTTATAGAATGTTTATAAAAAATCATATCCTGTATATGCACAGCATACAATTCATTAAATCTCAAAAGGGGAAAAATCCTGAAGTGGAGGACCAGATGACATTCTGAACATTTATGATATTTTCTGTGCACTGGGGGATGAAAATATGCTGAAAAATGAAATTTTGAAGAAACAAAGAAGGTGGTTCAATTTGCCCAATTGCTATGCAACTCTTGAGACATGATTAGCAATGCAAGCTTAATTATATGTTGGTTAGCTAGTTCTCTAAGAATGGGGCCAGATCTTAAATGCTTATCTTTATTTAGATTACTCAACACAATCCTTTCTTTCTTGTGCCAGGAACTTGATTATCTTGTTGGCGCAGTCTCAAGTCCAAAGAGGCCATTTGCAGCTATTGTGGGTGGTTCAAAGGTCTCATCTAAAATTGGAGTGATCGAGTCACTATTGGAGAAGTGTGATATCCTACTATTGGGTGGAGGAATGATCTTTACCTTCTACAAGGCACAAGGTCTTTCTGTTGGTTCCTCTCTTGTAGAGGAAGACAAGCTTGGCCTTGCAACCTCCCTCCTTGAGAAGGCCAAGGCAAAAGGAGTGTCTCTTTTGCTACCCACTGATGTTGTAATTGCAGACAAGTTTGCTCCCGATGCAAACAGCCAGGTTTGTTTCTTGAGGTTACATACTCGTCCACAAATCTATCCCGGGTCAAAAGAGATGCATACTGTCCGGTGACTTAAACAAGTGACTTCTGTTCCTGCAGGTTGTTCCAGCTTCTGCTATCCCAGATGGCTGGATGGGATTGGATATTGGACCAGAATCTGTCAAGACATTTAACAATGCATTGGAGAATACACAGACTGTGATCTGGAATGGACCAATGGGAGTGTTTGAGTTTGACAAATTTGCTGTTGGAACAGAGGTATGATAACCCATCCAACCATCATTTGCTTATAGTTGCTTGTTTATGCATTAATTTCTGATAAATTGTGCACTTGTTTTGTCATACATCTGTAAACATTTCACAAATGCATCAACAATGCAATTTTGCTGTTTTTCTTTCATTGATCTTGAAACCTTTAAGTGAAAGGTTTTAACATAAATGGTAATCATTTTTTGGAGGGGTTCGTGCTTTGATCTTTATTGCTAGTCTCCAAAACCATCATTATTTAGATCTATCTCTACCTGCCCAACATTGAGCTATTGCTTCTTGTCACACATGGCTGCATGTAATTAGATTGGCTATGTCTGCGTTCTGCTATAAAATTTCTGTATTTATGGATAAAATGATGGCGACTAATATGTGCAACTCCACTTGCAGGCCGTTGCTAAGAAGTTGGCTGAGCTCAGCAAAAGGGAATGACAACAATCATCGGGGGTGGAGATTCAGTTGCAGCAGTAGAGAAAGTTGGAGTTGCAGATGTGATGAGCCACATCTCAACCGGTGGTGGTGCCAGTTTAGAACTCTTGGAAGGGAAAGAGCTTCCAGGAGTCCTTGCTCTCGACGAGGCCACACCAGTTCCCGTGTAAGATAATTTTTCAGGTTCATTTTTTCTTCTTCAAAAATTTCCTATATGGGAAATTTATTTTCAAGTTTGTAAACGAGAAATGAAGCGCTGTAGGAAGGGTTGAGTTGCTTGTTGTAGATTTTCATCAATCACCTTTGTCCTTAATAAAAAGGTCTTGCAGCCACCTTGATTCTTGCAAAAATTAGGATGAAGACTAAGACTCCTGTTTAGGTGGTCTGGTTAATCTGTGAATGACCTTTAGCCGATTTTGTACTTACGTGTTCGAGGAGAATAATTCCAATGGAAATTGCTGCAATTCAATTTGTCGAAAGAATTTCACTGTTGAAGTATGCCTAAAATCTCCTTGAGGGTACTGTATGTTAGTCGTGATTGATTTCATAACACTAGTAGCATTTTTCTTTTATCTGAATTATAAGAATTTTAATCATTTTTAATATCTACTTATTTACATGACATAAATGATTTTAGATTAATAATTATATGCCTCTCCAATGGCTAATGATTACTCGAATTCTCATACCACATCATGATAAAGTTAACAAAGAAAAGAAACATTATTGGGTGCAACCTTCTTTAGGCATTGTTCAAAAATGAAATTTATCTTGTTGTGGCACTCTTTTGTTTTGTGTCAATTTTTTTTTTTTTTTTTTTTTGGTATAAGGAAATGTAATCAAGCGGAATCGAACCAAAGAAGAGATGATAGAAGTGGAGAGGCTCTCTCGCTTGATCTGTCTTGAGGGACTTTGTTTAGTATCAATCTTCTTGCTTTTGTTAGCTTGGTAATGTTTTTTGCATTCTTCAATCACTTTTGCTCAAGCAGGAATAATTTGATTTGGGGCTCTCTCTTTCCCTAATCTTGTATAACAAACTTATTACAAACTTCAACTAAAATCTAGTTTATACGCAATCCCACAAGAAAAAATTGGATAAGAAATTCAGGCGACTTGAAACCCTAGCAATCAAAATTGAAAGACACTTCAACACTTGGACTACTTGAGATTGATTCTTTCTGTCGTCCCCAATGTCGATGTCTCTCTCTCCATCTCCACTCATAAGCCCTCTATTTTTTTTTTTTTTTTGGTAAACTGAGAGAATATATATTTTTTAATATGTTTTTAATTATTTTTGATGGAAGAATTTACATTTTTTTTTTTTTTTCTTTCTATCGTTTAAAGGAGGTCTTTACATAGACACACAAAAAAATAATAATTAGAGATCTATTTATATTTAAGTTTTAATTCAAGATATAATTTTACAAATAATATCTGATAACAATATAAATTAATATGAATATCAAAGATACATAAAAATGGTTTTAATACAATGTTGCAAATGAAAAGAAATATAATAATATTAGATCTTAATATTTTATAATCTCAATAAATTATCACAATAATTTAGATTTATATAAAAATTTATTATCATAGATATAAAAACTATTATTATAAATATAAAAATAAAAAAAATAAAAAAATCAAATATATATTAAAATCAAATCAAATATGTAATATATTTTCTTACAACATATAGATTACTCCTAACCATTGAATGCATAAGTTGGAGGTAGACTTATATTGTAGGGAATTTGGAGAGATTGGAGGGGAGGTTTGAGGCGAATTCCCGCTCCCCCCTCCCTATGACTGCAGGGTGTATTCATCCCAACTCTTGGTCCGTCGACCTTTTGCCTGACCAGATGAATCTCAGATATGATTATTCTGTTTCATTTTGCTTAGCTGTGGGCTGAGCATCTTAGACTTTTGCTTGGACCAGAAGATATATCACTTCATAATTTTTGTGAGAAAGTTAAAAATTAAAATTTTAGCTAACAATTCAAAATAAAATTTCAATTAATTATTATTTATTTATTTATTTTGGGTGGAGGGGATGGTTTGGTTTTAGTTCACATGTTACTCAAGGCAGATTTATAACAAAACAAAGGGAAAATGTGGGCAATAAACGTGTGTAAATCCTTCCGGCCGTCGTGTAGTTCTTACGAATAAGTTGGAAGAGTACACTGTAGGTATACATGGTGTGAAGTTTGAAATTTGTATAAAATATTTGAGACATCGTCCATTGCTAATAATTGTAAAAAAATAATTGAATGAAAGTGTGTTGAATTTTAAATTTTTGAAGAGTTAAATTAATATAAATTATAAAATTAAAATTTATTAGAAAAATGATGAGTAATGTATTAATCATTATAATCAATACTACAATCATGGAATGACAAATAAAAATTACATTAAATTTACAATTGTTATGAGACAACTTAACACGTGTTGACAAAGTTACGTTTTCATGATGAACAAACTAGGAAAATTTAAGTAGTTGAAATAAGAATGAATGTGTAAATATGAGATAGAATTAGAACCATTGATGCCACAGGGAAGATTACTGATTGATGGCTTGTCTAATACAAAATAAAAATCCAGACTTTCACTATCTAATTCCCCTTCATATGTTGCAATATAGAAATCCAAAGTAGAAAATCTTCTATATGCTCTTTTGATTTCAAATTTCAATTTTCCCGTATGGAGATTGATGGGGATTTTCCGAAATTATAGGGAGATTCAAAATCCTTTTGGTTAAGAAAAACTGGAGTTGTTACAGAGATTCTTTACTTTATCGGGGGTGACCGCAAAGATCAATTTCCTCTGTGAGAAAGACTTTCTCAAAGTAGGGGAGATTTAAAATTGTTAGAGATTTCTTTCTTTTCTTTAGTTATCATGTAATAAAGCTCCTTCTGTATCAATGAAATATATCCACCAAGAAGTGGGATAACGGTAAGACCCAAGGACCGAGAGTTAGGATGGTCAAGGGAGTTGGATGTTATATGTTAGTGCCAGGCGCTGAAATGGGAGAAATAAATGTAGTACGAGTCATTTCGTTTTTTGCTAATCTTTTCTAACACACTTTATATTCTTGCTTTTGCGTTTGGTCATAGGTATTGTGGTATTTGCACTTTGGCTTATTACTTTTGTTGAAAAAGAGAGAACTTAATGATTTAGGGTTTTCGAAGTGTATAAGAGATTTGAGATGGCGAGAGGTATTGGCTCCTGTGTTCATCGTACTATCGACAATATTAAGAGCACGCTTTCAAAAGAAGGGTTGGAGAACTTGCAGAACGTGATTACACCGGGAATGACTATATTTTGTGTTCTGCCATGGAGGATGTGTCACTATGTACAAAGAGTACATATGACATGGTGTTCAGGTGCTCTTTTGAAGGGTGGAATATTTTTACGACCTTACTTATTCCAGGTGCTTGGCATCTTGTGGTGGCGATATTGAGTTTGTTAAGCTACTGTCACCTAAGTTTTAATTTTGAGATTTTGTCCTTTATTTTTTCTTTAAGGAGGTGTCCTTCTGGGGGTTCTACGGATGATTGGTTTTACTTACAGACCAGGTAAAACTATAATTGGAGGTTCTACTATAATGAGACCATGCTTAGATGGGGAAATTCTTTTTTGTCGAGTTTGTAAATAAGGAACTGTTACCTTAGTTGTCGAAGGCTAATGGAGTGCCTATGACAGTTACGAAGGCCTCGAAACCTTCCTGGCACTTATGGTTTGTCCACTTGGTTGGGGATTATTGTTTAAAGAAGAAAAAGAGCATTTGCATTGAGACTCCTTTGGACAAGAAGATGTTGTCATTGGCTGGTCTCTTATTAGAGGAGAAGAGAAAAATCGATAGGCTTATTTAGCTAAAGAAGCGTGTCATAAGGCTCCACGACATGGTTCCGTCTACCGAGGAGGAGGATCTAGTTGTGATAACCACCGAGAAGCAGATGGGGCCACGATCCAAGAGGGGTCTTGAGGAGGAAGGAAGTGCATCAATGACAGAACAAGTGATCTGCATCCGATTGTTACTCTGTTCCCTAAAGGGAAAAGAAATAAATCGGTGCTCCCTACTGATAGCATCAAGGAGGTTAGCAGTACTGGAGAAACTTCTTCGATTCCTCCATTGGCCATCGAGAATCCTAAGGTAGTGGACTTTGATATTAGGGCGTGTAGTCTAGAGGAAGTTACTTCCTCTAGAGCCCCGAATGTTGGTCGAAAGGAAGGAGGATTGAGGGTTGAACTGGGCTCCTTAAGTGTGCTTTCGGAGTATGTATACATGTGAAGGGCAAGGGGCTTATGCATGAGGAAATGGTCCCTTTTCCATCGGTTTTTGTTACATCTTTTGATCATTCGAAGCATTTAAAAGAGAAAGGAACCGCGACGATAAGCTATGAGAATAACAACGTTTGCTATTTGGATATTGTCAAAGCGAGAAGGCTTGTTAGATTAGATTTTTGTCGAGCCAAGTTAGAACTTAATGGTTTATTGGTGGAATAAGGCAATGAGGCAATAATAAGTTTGGGAATTTTGGTATGTTAGTGTTCTTAGACTATGGATAGATGTAACATCTTTGTTATGGGAAAGGTAACGTTTTAATTTTTATGTAGACTACTGCTATGGCTGAGTTCTAGAGACTAAGAAAAAAGCACTTGGTGGACCATCTGGAGAGCACATTGGCTAATTTTGTGCAGGAGCTCTCTTAGTATCAAGCAACGCTAGCCTAGAAGGAAGCTAAGGAAGAAAAGGCAATGAGTGCTGCTTTGCGCAAATATGAAAAGCAAATTGAATGGTTACAAGCTAATGTGGAGACTTCATATCAGCATACAAATGCTGCAATTGCAGAATGCGAAAGGTTAGAAAGTCTCCCGAAAAGGAGCGAAGTGAAGCGAGAAGCCGCTATAAAATTGGCTGAGGAACGATGGCAAGCCCTTACGGCCTTGGAGAAAAAGTTTGTAAAGGTTCAGGAGGATTATGAATGCCGTCACCTAGCACTCTCCAAAAGATTGCAATATGCGGATGAGATTATTCTCAAGGTCAGATTAAAAGAAAATTTGGCTAGCGACGCTGATGATGATGATCCCAAGCGACTGGATCAAAACGTGGTCATTACTTTTGCCGATGACCTGTCTTAAGAGGTGGTTGAAGCAAGCTCCCATGTTCTAGCTCTTTAGGTGAGTTTTACTCGTTTGCAACAAAAGTCTCCTCCTCCTTCGCTACGATATCTTTTTTCTCATGTATTTGTCTTTTTGGTTTCCTCTTGTATCTGTATTTGTACACCTTTTAGAGGAATGAGAAACTTTTCGACTTTGTTTCTTTCTTTTTTTCAGTTGTTTGAATGTTGTCAGGAATTAAGTTCTTTTTTACTCTTTTGTTTTCCATATGTTTCTGGAGTTTTGAAGGGTCTTAGAGGTGTATAGTTCGGAGGGTGAATTCCATTGATTTAGTTGGGAATCGTGTACCGCACTTGGCACCTACCATGAGGTTTTATACCAAATGAGTTATGATGATATTGTGTAAACAGTACCAGTGTCGTTGAATATTCTAGGCACTTGTTGATAAAAAAAGCTACAAATTCCGTCAGAGATGGCTCCTGAACATACCTGGTTGGTTGGCCATGTTAAATATATATATTATGTAAAAATAGCAAGTCATGTATACGATTACAAAAGTATAAATTATAGTTTCCTTGTGGAGAGATTATAGATTATACGGATGACAAGTGTAGACTTTTTGTGGATTCGAAGTGCTTTGAATTAGCAAAGTCCCCGATTGTTGTCATGGATGTTCAATAAGGATTTGAATGGCATGGAGGCTTGTTTCATTAGCGGGTAAAATTAGAATAGATTCGTTATTATATTAAGAAAGGTTTGAATTTGTTAGAGATTTTCTTCCTTATTGGATAATTACAATCTAGATTCGTCCTATAACACGAATCACTTTCGTAGTTGTCAATGAAGTATGGGAGTGACCAACAGGTTAGAAAGCGGAGAGCAGGGATGATCGAGATGTTAAAGGACCAAAAGGTCGAGTAGCCGAGAGATATAAGTAATAGTATTACATCAAGAGTATATCGACCAAGAATGTATTTGACTGAGAGCCTTAGAGCGAAAGGGAGATTTTGGTCAAACGGGAACTGACAGTGTAAGAGTGTTTACCGTTTATGAGAAGTTTAAGGGTTCTATAATCATGGTTGTGCTAAGGTTTCATGGTAATGGATTGCTTGATCATGTACCGTCATAATATATTTGTTATTACATTAAGAAGGTTTATATTAGTTAGAGATTTCCTTCCTTATTAGATAATCACAATCAAGATTTGTTACCGAATGGGAATCTCTTTTGTAGTTGTTCGGTGAAGTGCAAGAGGACCAATAGGTAAGAGGGTTGAGAGCTAGGGTGATGGAGAGCAAAAGACTAAAAGGTCAAGGGGTGGAGGACTCCTAATTATCCTTTTGTAGAAAGGATATCAGGAGCAGAGTTGAAATTAAATGACTATGAAATTTAGTTCGGATGAAAGTAAAGTGGTTTTGAATAAGTGAAAAGACTTGACAACAGGTATTGAATGGGTGAATATTAGAAATCGTGGGGTAGAAAAACGTGTTTGCTTGTATTAGTGAGCATGAAAGGGTGTAAAAGTGAAGAAGTTGTGGATAGGTTCAAAGGATGTCAGATGATAGCTTTAAATGTGAGATGTGATGTTTGAATTTCAAAATGTACCGCTTTCTTCACTGAGAATGGTATTTAATACACTTTCTTATGGCTATAAATAATAGAGGGAATTCGGTTGGGACTCATCAGTATGGAGTGTGAGATAAATTGCAATATGAGATAAAGTTGTATTTGCATTTTAAACGGTAGGAGTAGTAGGAGTGTTTTCATATGATGATCTTTTTATATCCTATCGCTGATGCGGTGTCTCGGAAAGTTTACTTGGGAGTGAAATGGTACGGGTGCAGAAAGGCTTTGTGGACTGTCGATATGAGGTCCCATCAATAAAGCAATTGTCGATGCGATTGTCCATCATATGGTAGCCCAACACAGACGTTTCAAGGGACCTTCCATTGGGAGTAATGTCCTTCGTTCGTTTCAGAAGTCCTTTGGAATGTGGAGGTGCTGCCCCTTTGGAAGGTCTGACGGAGACAGTCAAGCATAAGGCGTCTCCTGGGGTAAGGAGTGAAGAGAATGGGGGAACTAGATATGCAAAGATTTAGTCAAAAGAATGGATCTACTTTGTAAGGCCACTATTAAAGATAAACGACAAATCTAGGGGAGTGCCTTTTGTTTGTCTATAATTTCCATCTTACATATTTTGTTCCTTTTATACTTCTAACCTTGTAACTTTTACATTTTTAATATGTAAATATCAGGTTACTTATGTTTTTACTTGTATAAGTTCTTGTACTAATGTTCATCATATGTGTTTCACTGTTGAATGATGTATTGAATTTTTTATTAAATTAATAACAGTTGTATGTCACATTTAATTAGAACATATTCTATTCCAACTCCATAATTTTGCATTTGATGTTTAATCCACAATAGCCAGGGATAGCACTATTCATCTGAATTCACAATAGCTAAGCAAAGCATTGTTCAGTTGTTACATACTTGGCTTCAATGTTCAAGGTTGCTAGTGGTTAATGTTGCTACACTATTTTGCTTGTTCGATGACTCTGAGAATATTAATTTCCCTAATGTTGCATCTGATGTTTAATTGATAATTTTGTTACATACCTACCATAGTAATTAATGAAATAGGAAATTACAAATTAATTTATTCATAAAGATATTTAAATTGGAAAACTTAGGGTAAATTATTGGAAACACATTAACAATAACGTTGTTAAGTTTTGCTACATGTTTGAAATTTTGACAAGTTTTCTTTATTTTGTAACTTAAATGATGGAAATAATATGCAATTGCGAAGTATGCAGCGTTACAAATTATTGTGGCTGAATTTATTAAAAATAAGCTGAGAGTATAGTGAAATTTTGGTTTAATTATAGGAATACACCAATGCCAAGAAAAAATTCTTTCAACTCCATAAGTCAAAATCATAATAACAAATGTTGTTTTTAATTTTGCAATGAAGACAAGCACATCATCATGTTGAAGATTATGCTTAGAACAAAATGTTTCCAATTCTTCTTAAAAATGTTTGTTCTCTTCATTCCAACGTTAATAGATTCTGCATCTATTTTTAGAACTATAATTGAGTCTTTTTCACTATTGAGGAAATAGTCAACAAAGTGAGTATTTGTTGGTAATGAAAGATAAATGCAGAGGTTAATATTAAGAAAAAGATTATATTGAAATGCTTATTAAATGTTTGTAATGAATGTATCACCAATTCTATGTGGATCTGCTGAACAAAATGTTTGATAAAAACACATCGAACTCCAGAGATCTTAGCTGAAATCTGGTTTGAGTGATGGGGACACCACTTGTTTGAGAGTCATGATGGGATTATTTCCTGTAAACAAATAAGAAATGGGTAGTCGTACATATACTCATATATATATATAATCATGACTATTTATGTGAAATGTGAACCTATGAAGCTATGTCCTTGTAAAAATATTTGGCAGAGGAGATGTCCATCTAAATAGAATTGTTTTTGTAATTCACAAAAATAAATGACATCAAAGATGACATTTTCAGCATGTCTAAGCAGTAACGTATGATACTCTTTAATAAGGTTCACAACAAGGTATTCTTGCTATCCATCTCCAAACAAGTTATTATTGAAGGTAAAGGACCGTTGATGTATTTCATGTCTAACGTAATGTTGTTCCGGTGGTGCCATTGTAATAATATTTGAAATTGCAAAATTAAAGGCTATGTTTTGCAAATAAAGTAGGTGGTTGATAAAATTTTTACTTCATGTCAAAGGTTATCACAATAAGTGTATTAGGGAAAAGATTGATACCTAACCTTTATTTTTGCAATGCAGAAGAAAGCAGCATGATTTTGAAGCAATATCTTGGGATTATACAGATGTTCATCCCTTCTAACACAGATATTTTTCACTTATATCATGGAGAGGCAGCTGTTAAATCTTATTTATAGAGAAAATGAACATAGACTATTATAAAAAGTAGTAATGTCATGATTAGGACGCACCAGCGAAATAAAATCATTTTTGAGTGAAATTCGATCCCGCAAACCAGAGAACGACAAAATATGTGCAAGTTTGTATTTTTTAAATGGCAGAGTTGAAAAACCATACCAGAACTCTTGGCAGGTCACAACTGAGGAAAGAATTGCGTGTCAGAGTATGAGGTAAGATGGTACTGTTCGTAGAGCAAAGAATTCGGGGGTCATATTTTTTTGTTACAACACTTTGTGAATGGACGGATGATTTTATATAGAGCACTAGGTTTGTAAATATAATTCCATAATCACTGAATGGAGAGCACTATCTAAGACTATTCAAAAATAATTTTTTACTTGAAAATTATATATGTTGCTGTTTCGACAACAAGGTAAAAGCGTGATATTAGCTAATTATATTCAAGTAAACATGATAAGCATATGGACCTACACAATCTTTATTTGAGACTAAATATCAATGGATGGTGCATATGATGAGGAAGATATAGTTATTTACTCATTAGAACACAATACAAACACAAAGCATTTAACTATCTTCAGTGCAAAGTAATTCGAGAGGACTGCTATTGTATAACAAACGAAACAACATCTAAAAGGCCAAAAGGTATCAATTGATAACCAAGCAATATGATCTACAGCTGGAGTTAGGTTACCAAACAAAAATTCAGCGGGCTTTTATGTTGAAGCCATCAAAAAAGTAAAAGTCTAGATTGTTCATTAATGATACAACATTCTAAGACAACTTTGTTTCTTACGAAGATGGACATTTGTAGATTGGGCAATGATCAGGCTATCAT